>CM028379.1:30816608-30874870 GCA_013146195.2 Codonopsis lanceolata
CCGGCCAAACTACAGACATTGATGGAGGTTGTGTTGGCTCTAAGTGACCGAACCTTCTACTCTTGATGCATAGCCCTATAATCTTCTTCTTCTTTAGAAGATCCTTCAACCTTGTGAAATTCTCAATTCTCCAAGTGAATTTCCCGCATGTGAGATGACCATCAAATTTCCTCGCACCAGGAATCCTCCCTCCAATCAACCCCATTCTTGGAAGACAAAGTAACGATTGTTAGCTGCTCACGAGGTACACATCGAGTAGCTACAGAAGTCGATCCACATACACTAACTTTTTTTCCACACCTATAGATCAGATATCAATAATGTATTAATCCTATCAAGAGAAGAAAGGAACTCTAGAGAAAAGAAAGTGGATCAAGGAAGTTTACACATACCACACCATCAACAAACGCTTGGATCGCAAATATTGCGCCTTCAAATTCAAAGGTTGGGTGAAGAACATATATAGCCTACACATATAGCAAATAAAAATTTCAACACAATTAAACGCGTAGTTCTTACATATATAAACTTAGTGTTGCCTACATGAAGATTCCGCCGATGTTTCCATCCAAGTATGTGATGTAATCTCCTCATCCATCCTGCATCCGGTTGCCTTTTAAGTCGATGAAACAAAATTTACAACGAAGAAAGCAAGTGACAAGGGTTGCAAAAAGAAATTTAAGCAAAAATACCGACACTTGTAAAGATGGGGCATAGTGGAAGTAAACAATAGAGAAAGACTTGTGTATCAAAGACTCGAACTCCTAAAATTTAATGTTTAACAAGATGGTTATCCTAGCAATGTTGCATCCATACATTTTAGCAAATAGTAAGTTCTTTTTATGAGAAAGAAAAACCCAAGATATAAAGTAAGTCATTGTATAGTAGTGAAGCTGCTCCCAGCCTTAGAAAACAATCTTTGAAGCCCATTTTCAATGAGAACTTCAAGACAAGAACGATAGCGTGACTCATAGCATTTTCTCGTTACAATATGATATTTTACAAAGATACTTGGGCCTAATAAATTCGAATAACCTCCTACACAATATTTAAAAAAAGGTCATTCGGTTAAAAACGGGAACTTAAATTGAGTATGTCGAAAACTAATGGACTATTGGCAACAAAGTGCACCCAAATAATAGATAAATCAATAAAAAGGATGCTTGAGGAACTTTAAAGCAAAAACTTCCTTAGATGTCCAATCTCCAATATAAGCCTCACTTTGTCTTTCTACATAGAGTCACATGGCTTAGTCGCTTAGGCAATTCACAAATAGATCGTAGATTTCTTTCTTTTTCTTTTTTTGAACAACAAGAAGTTGCAAGACACATATTTATACACTGATGTGATTGCTTTCATTCGTGCATGACTTAATGAGGCGGTGTTAGATCAGAGAGACTCAAAGAGAGAAAATGCTATAGACACAACAATTGTACTTGCTTCAAAGAATAGAGTGAACTCTTGAAAAGACAAAGAATCAAGGAAACCTCCAAGGTAAAACTATTGAATTATCAAGGTACAAGTTCCTTAGAGAATGGACTAATTTTGATAAGTATACCCGAAGAGCACAATTGCAAAAATCTTCAACAAAAGCCTCGTTAGGAGTTGAGAATGGACAAATTCATCAAATATATGTTGGCTAATATCCCTTGGCAAAGATTGAAAAGGTATCGTATTTTTCAATGTAATCGTTATACAACAAAGCCTCGCCACGATTTGAGAATAAACCAATTCACCCAAAACTCGATCAAGGAATAAACATACCTCACAAATTTTATAAATGCACAGTTCCATGAGAGATGGGCATTTCCTTATCCGATCATTGTTTATTTTCGACAACAACCGCTAAAAGGAGGTTACCACCATTTTGAGCTATGACTTTTGCAATATCTCATCCATCCCAAGTAAAGAAACAAGTTAATGTTTCTGTTCATTTTTACAAAAATGAGCAAAATCAAGAAACTTATTTGATTTAAATCCAAATTCATTAGTACATAAAGATCAATATATTCATGTAATCAATGGCATTCAAGTGAATAAATAAGTATGCAAATCGCTGTCTTCATTTCGACAATAACTGCACACAGAGAATTGTGCATTACCTAATCACAATACGATAATAATGACTTAAATATTCATAATTCAATTCTCTAATTTCCTTTAAAAAAAATTCTCGAGAACCAAACAAAAATGCACTAACTAACTTATTAATTAGCAAAACCAATGTTACCTGCAACAGCTACAAAAACTACACACAAAATCACACTTCAGGCAAGAACAAAATTGCAATCCTGCAGCAGATTCTCATTCAAAAACCTCAACTCTGGTTCCCTGCAGACATTAAAAAATGGAAGAACGTATAATGTGAGCTCATTAGGTGAAGCATATCGCCTATCAGCCTTTTCTAATGAATTAAAATCACCACACAAACACCACTTTGAAAAGGAAGACCATGTGGAAAGATATTTTTGCAAAATCAAAATATAAAAATGAGGAGAATCTCCAGAATCAAATACTTATTAATCAACCAACTCCATGAAGCTCAAGTATTGTAATTATTTACTATCCGCTGCGTGACCATTAAATTCATCAAATACTCCACAAAACTTCAAACTTTACCAAACTTGCATATTCTGAAACTAGACACTTTAAACTATGATTTAGCACTTTGAATCACCTAATTCGAGTCTATATTAATCAAGTTATAGCCATTCAAAACTCAGGTTACTAACCTGGATTTCTGCTAACAGTTTCACATGCGCAGCGGTGGTTCAAGACCCAATTGAGCAACTTCCCGACCACGGAAAATTATGAAACTTTACAGCTAACTACCTAACACATAAAAATACAACATATCCAAAATTGAGCATATTTCCATGCACGGATTTTCCACAGAAATTTACGGAAAATGGTCCAAAACAGGGTCTGCACTTGATTGAAAGTTATGTGTTGTGAAGACCAAAACCAAAGTCAAATAACAGCACACAATATAATATCTATAAGAACTACACAAAGTCAAATAAAATACACTCTTAGACAGTGGGAACTGGGAACAAACCCCATCAACAATGCCCAGAAATTAAACAAGCACACCCCAACTAAACCATCTGAAATTAAGTGTGCATAAAATTAGAGGAAAACAATGATTACATAAACCCCAACAGGCAAGAAGTGGTCAGAAAGACATTAACTGAAAAACATTTTAAAGCAGTACACCTCACTTGGTTTACCAAACAATCTGCGAGGGTAGAGGTCTGATTCAGCAGCAACAAGATTGGCCTTTACAACAAAGGTTTAAAGCAGTACCAATAAAACAAGAGATAGAAATTGGTACAAACAGAAAAAAGTCATTCATTAAAATATTCCCCAACTTGAGGGGACAAGTTTATCAGTGAGCTATGGACCCGAATATTTAGAAACTTATGAATGTCATAAAATATGTAAGAGAGGATTAGCTGTTAGGCACCCTCTCTTCATCCCAAAATGTGACATTATAGATGAATGAAATCAACAAGATATACCAACATTCTAAGATAACAGATTACAATATTAAAGATCAATAAGAGGGTCAACCATACATCACTTACTTAAATTAAGATATAAGAGATATTGACTTGAAAAAAATAAACATTAAGTAGACATTGAAGTAACTTTCTTAATAAATAAATCAATTATTCATCAACTAATCCCAATACTAATCTATAGTCCCCCAATGTGATTATAATATTTGCAACAGCTCAATCTTGTCATACAATTGATAAATCCTGCCCATCAATAGATACTTGAAAGTTGGAAGGCTTGAAAGATGCTTTCAACTACAGAGCAAAAACAGAATACAACTTTGGCTTGGCTGAAATGGTTGATTGCGTGCATATAAATAGTTAGCCATGTGTGTGTGTGAGATTGAGAGAGAGAGGGAGAGAGATAGAGAGAGGCAAGCATGAGGTCAAGGTTGTTTTGCTAAGTCAAGAGGTTTGGAATTGGAGAAGGAATATATTGCTATTGTGCTTATGTTGTATAGATGAGTTTACAAATTACTTCTACTATTAGTGTACACGCAAAAATCAAGGACTTATGGAGTTAAGTAAAATTACCTTATCTTAATTCTAGCACTAATTGAGGTGGAGAATTGGAGCTTAAAGTAACACCAATAATACTATAATATATAAAGGAAAATTAATGGGAATTGAAAAAGGTTATAAAAAGAACAGGAAAATTTAAAACTTGGGTTGGTGATGTGCCTAATTCTTTTTTTTTTTGCATCAAACTGATTCTATTATTCCCAACCACATGTAACTTTAGTATGCAGTTCCTCTCATCTATTCTAAAATGCAGAACTGCAAATACTACAACCAGTTTGATGTCTTCCTATTGTAATATTATTCCCGCATGAGGCAAAAAAAGAACATACTCTAGAAAGAAAACCTGCTATCTTGATTTGAATCCGACACATTTAACTTAACATCTCACTGCTCAACAGATTCGCACTATAGCAAAAATAATTTTTTGCTTAAAAAATGTATATCAAACAGATAATATAAAAGACAAAAGGGGAAGGGTAAGTCAAACATTATAAAAAGAGTTAATGATATGACATTTTGCACTTAGTATTATTACAGATTGACATGTTTATTTGTATACTAGTGAAACCAAGCAGTAGTTAAAAACATTAAACAGATCAGCCATGTTGAGCTTAAGAGAATGGAAACCGGTTAATAATACATTGCGGACTTTTGAATTGCAACTAAATCAAGTGGTGTGACTTTGAAATTTATAGTTTGCTTAATTAGAGGAAGATGTTTCCATACTTGTTACACAAGGTGCAAATAGAACACTGGAAGAAGGATAAGGTTTATGCAGGGATTGCATAACGTTGTAGAGTTTTTAGGCATTAATCGTTGAAGATGGACGCATTAATCCTTGGTTCTCAATGTAAAATAGCTCCTTATTTTGGAGAAGATATACCCACTTTCTGCAAGATGCTAAGATTTACATCAAAAGTAGAAGAAATCTCGAGGAACGAGCAATAGCAAGCTCAAAGCCTAGAGCAAAGTAAATGCTTTAAAAGGAACACATTGCTTCAACTTACACATGGCGAGTAGAGGCAACTATGTTAGTACCTCATCATATTTTGACATATTGCCATATAGACTAAGCTGGCTCGGGCTCAGGTCCAAGCATTTTCTACTATTGCATAAACACTTATCCGTGGGGGTGATGCTAAGCCCCAGAAGAAAGCAAAGGTTTGCCCTATATATTAACTATTAAGTGTCTTCATCAATTGAGAGTTGGGATTTTACATCACATTTCTTGTCATCTTTGAGGATTTTACTCAACTCCCTTGGTCAATATATAAACTGTACATATGAATCGGGAAAGAAGTAAAAGTGCTCATTTTTTCACGAGCTAAACGAGGACTTCATGTATAAACAGTTGAAGAAAAACAGCGAAACCTTAATTGAAAGATGGGGATGAAAGATGGATAAGCAGTAGTAGTACCTCAAAGACAAACCTGTCAAGAAAGAATCGAACTAACGGAAAGGAGAAGGCAAACAAAGGTAAAAAACATTTACAAATACTTATAGAGAGTTAAACATGAGCATAAAAAGATTGTACACTTAATAATTAATCTTACCAAATCACCGGCATTATCCGATAAATCTGAACCTGCAAGAAACGAAATCAAATGCGAATCAATTTTCGATTTAAAAAACAACAATAGATTTTCTCAAGAAATAATCGAGACGCTTCTAATAACAATCACATCCATAATAATAAACTGTTTAAAATACACAAAAATTCAGAAAACTCAATTAAAATCATAAATAAACCACTTAGATCCGGTACATGCATATTTATCGGATCAAATCTATGAAACGACGGTATGTTTCCGAAAGAAATGATAATCGATTCATATTATAAAAGCTAGAAAAAGTGCAACCGTATTGATATTATAAACCGTAATTAGTTTAAAACAAGAAATTTAAATATAATAATTTGAGGATATCTTGAAATCTCGAGGTGAGAACAAAAGAGAGAGGGAGAGAGTAGGACATATCTTTGCAAGAAGATGAAGCTTTACCTTTGATGAACTAATTTGGGGAAACTTTGCGGGAAACCTATGTGGAGGAAAGCGGCGAGAGGAAAATGAGATCCTTATCTACTTACCGTGTTAAATGTGAAATTTGGTACGGGTAATAGAGAGAGGAGAGAGTAGGCGTGTGGTGTGGTGTCGGGAGGAGAAGACGGATTTTCGAGGAGAAGGTTGGAGAGGACGGGGTCGCACAAGAGCAAGAGATAAAAAGGGTTGAAATCGATTTGGGGTTTCTTTAATTTAGTCTAGGTTAGTTTGTTTCTATTGCAAAGTAAATACAATACGACATAGTATCATTCGGTTTTGCAATTGTTTTTTTAAAAGTCCAAAATTGTTGCAAGTTTAGGCGCCCTTATTCCCTCCTTTTTATTTCCCAAAAAGCAAACAGTGAGAGGTTTCCCACACAAATATATTGCCCACTTCACACATTGCATAACTCTGGTTTGTTAACCACAATTAATAAGGGGAAATCCAGGATCTCTTCTTAATTTTCTCAAACCTCAGTATTAATTTAATCTATCTGCGAGTACTACACTTGTGATGCATGGGATTAGACGAATGAGTTGTTTACTATTTTGTGAAAGATAAATTAATCAATTGCAATAATCATTACTCGCCTACTCCAAACCTAACCAACATATAACTCTACTCTATGATCAAAAATAAAACACCACTAATTACCTCCCAATCTACAAACTCCATTTCACAATATATAACCGGTAATTAGATTCTAATTTAACTTCAACCCACACCGAAAAATGGAAAAATGAAGTAAACTAATTAATGTAGACTGTCTAATTTGCAGATGATGAAGTAAACTAATTAATGTAGACTGTCTAATTTGCAGATAATGATGGCGGCGAAAACAGTGGAAGAAAATGGCATTATGGAGTTGGAGAAAACGACTACCGGGAGGCGGGAGCAAATCCCGTCACACCGCCACCAGCCACATATGAAGTATGCATAACTCGGGTTTCTTAATTTTCTCAAACCTCTTGTATTAATTCATTAACATCAAGATTCAAAATGGGGGCATCTATTCATACAGTCTCACATCTATTCATATGCTTATAAATCAAGTGTGAATGAACATGACCGAGAATGATCTACTATAAGTAAACATTATGCAGAATGATCAATGTTACCTACCATATAAGAGGTGCGAACACAATTGCAAACCCAAGAATATGGAAGCAAAATGCAAGTAAACCCAACAAATTGATTGAGGTATTATATTACTTCTTCCATAAGCAGGATAATCAAATTAAAAGCTGAACATTGAATTCATAACGACCCATGATTTAGAAACGGATGTTTACTAACCATACAATTTTTTCAATTTCACACGCTTAACACTCTATTAGAAATTTAGAATCGAGCAAAGGATGTCCAAATTGATAACAATCCTTCAAGAAACCAAGATGAGAGGATTGCAGAGAGAGATACCTGGACTGAGAGAAAGAGGGAGAGAGGCGCACAACAGCGTCGGCAGATGACCAAACTCATTTGAAGTCAGAGAGTGAGGATGACGGCTTGTGTTGTGGGCGGAAGAAGACGAAAGAAGAGGAGGCCGAAGGAGAGAGACCAGAGAGGTTTTGCGCCGAGAGAAAAAGCTGTTGGGTGAAATTGGGGTTTTAATTAATTTAGGCTAGGTTTAGGTTTTAATATTATATAGGTATTGCAATTTAACAAAATAAAAATCTAAAATTGGTATAAAATTGTTGCAATTTAGGCACCATATGTTCCCTCCATTTTTCCCAAAAAAAAAACGTAATTAAAATGGGTTTCAGGTTAGCAATAAGACGTACACTTTTTAGTTTGCAACAGAACTTGAAACATAATCTTGAAACAGAATTATATCCGTTGCAAGATTTGTTTCTAATTGGGCGACATAGTTCCCTCAATCTTTCCCACCAAAAATATTGCAACTAAAGTAGTTTCCGTTGCGGTTACAAAATTGCAACTAAAGTAGTTTCCGTTGCAGTGGCCGTTAAAAAATTAAATAGCACGTTGGATTTCGTAGCTTGCCTTTCAAATTGCAACCGATTTCAATTCCGTTACGAATTTCCGTTGCTGTTGCCCTGTTTTCTTGTAGTGAACGGACTTAACAGACTTTGACCAAATAATTTCCAATTCAACTTTTAAGCCTGAAATTTTCTCTAACTTCGTGCTAAACACCATATAAAAGCTCGATTATGCATGAAAACCTATATTAAGCACAAAAACACAAATAATAATATTTCCAAAGCATAATTAAATCAAAAATAACACAAAATAGCAGAAAATTCTCCGAAAAATTCGTGAAAATCTTGCGCTCATCACATATAGACATATATGATTTTAGAAAGAATGAGCTTTAAAGAGAAAATGAGATCGAAAATGGCTATGAGATTTTGGACAAGAAAGAACGGTAGGAGGAGGAGCATTTAAGAAAGAAAATAATAAAAATGGACTTATGCGGTTGAAAAAAAAAATCAGAGTACGTGAGTAGTTACAATTTCACGAAAGTCTATTGGCCCACAATTATTTGAAAGAAAAAAAATGGAAGTTTGAGTTACTTTGAATGCATGGGATAATTTTGTGACTGCTTTCCCCCTATCGTGTCCTTCGCTTTTGCAAGGATTTTTGTTCAAAATCTATATATATATATATATATATATATATATATAAAGGGAGATGTATATAACATTGACAAATAAGACCATTTTCACTTAAATCTACTTACTCAATATAAAAAGTCATATTTATTTAATAGGAGTACTTGAATTCATTGGAAACGCAAATCTAATTATAAGACTATTACTTAGCCCTAGATTAATTTACAGATTCGTTATAAGTGTCTCAGAATATGAACATATTCATTAAAAAGGTGTTAGCTGCCTTGAAATATGAAATTACAACTTTATCATTGATCATATAATAAACTGCATTAGATACCAAGACCCGAGCACCACAAACAATATAAATAGATGCATTCCTTCAAAAAAATCTTCCAGTATTTACGGTTGAGTGTTATGAATGTATAAATATGCACGTATGTATGTATGTATATATAAATGAAATATTTTTGTTGGATTTATTTACTCGGTATGTATATATGTTCACAACTTAAAAATATTTACTTTGTAGTAATATTTTTGTGATTTTTATTATTACTCTAATGTATACTTCATTTTCTTTATCTTTACATTATAATTACAAGTTAAAATTGTACTCGACGGTGTAAAAAAAATTCACACAAGCGAATCTAGGTTAGGCGAAGGCTAACCGTACCTCAAAATTCACTCTACACTACATTTCTTACATTGAGGTGTTGTACATTGTGTTGTATATTGTAGTAAATGAAGTGTAAAGAGTGGGTTTTGGGGTATGGTTAGCACCACCCTATAGGTTAATATAGATTCCAAACTCATATTACTTCTTCTTTCACTATACAAAAATTTTATTTAGTATATTTGTTTGTTTAATTTACATACCTCAAACTAAAAAAAAAATTATATTATGAATATTTGCTTATTTTATTAATAGTAGTTTTTTAAAAGTGAATGTATTAAATTTATTTATTATTATTTACAATAATAATCATTTTTTCAGGTATTACGATTGTAATGAATACACGAAACGGAAATTTCTATCGATTTTCATCACTGGCAGGCCCAGGGACTCTTAGAATGAAACATCTCAAAATAGTATAGTGGACTCTTTGCCTGAAACGGACGGAGTATTATATGATATAAATGTAAACATGAAATGGTATTTCAAAGTCTTTTAATAATAAATTGAATTGCAAAAACTTTGCAAATTTGTAAAATGAAGTTTAAAATGGTATTTCATTGTCACTTTATTATAATTATTACTCATATAAAAATCAAATGATTGTTATAATAAAATTACATGAGTTCAAATTTATGAAACATAAAGGTAATATCTTATTAGTTCAAATTTATGATGATGATATTATTTTCGGATCTACTAATGATACTTTGTGCAAGAGATTTGAAAACCTTATGAAGGGCAAGTTTGAGATGAACATGATCGAAGAACTTACATACTTTCTTGGTTTGCAAATCAAACAAACTCAAGAAGAAATATTTGTTCATCAAGCTAAGTAGTCCAAAGAGCTTATAGAGAAATACAATTTGCAAGAAGCAAAATCAGTAAATACTCTAATGGGAGTTGAATGTCATCTTGTTACAGATGAGAAAGGTAAATCAATCAATAAGACTGAATACAAAAGTGTAGTTGGATCTCTTTTATATCTAATTGCTAGTAAGCCATATATTATATTTGTTGTATGCATATGTGCACGTTTTCAAGCTAATCCTAAAGAATCTTACACTTTGTGGCGTTCGGCCACCATGAGCTGAACACCTACATTGCAGTTCAACCACTATGAGATGAATACTTTCATTGCAGTTTGGTCACTATAAGATGAACTCTCCAACTTTGTGCGTTCGGTCATCATGAGATGAACACCCCCATTGATATTCTGCTGCCATGCCATGAACACTTTCATTGGTGTTCGCCCACTATGAGATGAACATTCTTATTTTGTGGCATTTGGCCACCATAAGACCCTATTGGGGTTCGGCCACCATGAGATAAACACTCTCATTGGAGTTCAATCACTGTGAGATGATTTGAAAATTGAGACATGAGAGAAGGGTAAAATAAATAGTTAGGTGGGGTGTATAGAAATATATGAGAAAGTACTAGGGCCGAGAGTAATGGGGTGTAGAGTCAGAAAATTGGGGTACAGTTAGACTCACTCTTCTTAAATTACAAAATTCTTAAAATATAGAAATGACAGTAAGACTCAGCTAAGGCTCCGTTTGTTTGACGGAAAATCATTTTCAGAAAATGATTTATGGAAAATGATTTCCGGAAAATCAAAAGATTTCATTTTCAGGTGTTTGGTAAATCTTTTGAAAATATGTCATAAAACATTTACGGGTGTTTGACAAACACACAGAAAATGTTACGAAAAACAACATATGAATAAATACAAAAATAAAAATATAAAATAAACAATGTTTAGGATATCCCTAGAAAATCAATAAGGACCATCTTTTTTTTAATAAGATCCATCTTTTTTTAATCTAACAATTACAAATAATTTTTTTGATAATTGATATGAAAAAAAAATGTTTTAAAATATAAAATAGACAATGTTTAGGATGACCCCTAGAAAATGTTACGGATAACTATATATGAATAAATACAAAAAAATATATTCTAATATTAATGCACATATTGAATATAAAATAGTGTTGAACTTTAAGTAATTTTTCTTTAGTAACCATCAGTTTATCATTAGTGGTGCCAAATCAATGTCTATCTTTTTTCAATCTCACAATTACAAATAAATTTTTTGATAATTGATATGAAAAAACGTTTTAAAATAAAAAATTTACAATGGTTAGGATGTCGTAAATAATATAGGTGAAATTTTAGAATGTAGTAAACATTTATAAAAATTATAATTTATAAATAATGTGCACAAACTTTATTTATATTTATAAATAATTTATTTGTTGAGTGAAATATTATGTGTAAGTAAATATGTGCAATTGTGAAAGGGGGCGGAGGATGCCCGAATATTTGGAAAATGAATCCGTAAGTCATTTTCTGGAAAAGAAGTCTTTATTTTCCGTTGACTCGAAAAACCTTTTACGTTGACTGTATTTTTATAAGATTATCAAATACCGAAAAAAAAATGTTTTCCAAAAATCATTTTCCGTGAAACAAACGAAACCTAAGAATTTACATAAAAACATGCACTATTAAAAACGCCCTAAGCATCGACTAAAATTTAATAGGAATGGAAACAAATTAGTAGTTCTTAAGAATATTTGTCTTACAAATCTAAATTTATAAAGGGGTATACTTAATACAGCACCTATAAAATGCTTAATACAACACTTTTAAAAAATGTTTGACCAAAACACCCTTTACGTAATTAATTTTTTTGTTTTTTTATTAAATTTAATTTAACAAATTTTAAATTTAAAAATATTTTAAACACAATTAATTTTATTTAGTTACTAAATACAATTAATTTACTAATTAATTTTATTTAGTTACTAAATACAATTAAATTACTAATTAATTAAAAAAAATTTGTTAGGGTTTAGGACTGGTTTGATAGCAGTCCTAACCAATTTTTTTTTTTTTAAGGTTTTGGACTGGTTTGGCAGCAATCCTAACAAAAAAAAAATATTTTGGGTTTAGGACTGGCTTGGTAACAGTCCTAACCAAAAAAAATTTTAAATTTTTTTAGAGCAATTGATCCACAATTTGATTTTAAATTAATTATTAAATTAAAATAAAAAAATTAACATTAATTTAAATTTAATAAAAAAACAAAACATTAATTCAAATTTAACAAAAAAACAAAAAAATGAATTTACGTAAAGGGTATTTTGGAAAAAAACATTTTAAAAAATATTGTATTAAACATTTTATAGGTGCAGTATTAAGTACCGCGGGTCGATAAAAGGACGTTAACGGCTGATTTTAAACCACTAAAAATTGGTGGGACTGGTAAGAATCTTAGGATGATATGATTACCTAAACACAAACTTCAAGTCCAGACAGCAACTAGTGTTGATCTCACTCGCTCGGTTCCCCTGGTCAGAGAAGTCAACTCCTTTCTTCTTTGTACCTCGACGGACTCCGGCGCCACCGCACCATGGCACAAGACTTCAACCGTCGCCTCAAAATCATTGCCGGCGCAGACTCTTTTGGCTGCGCCCTTAAGGACGCCCTCGTCGACCACCTCCGTTCACTCAACATCGACGTCGAGGACCTTGGCACCGACGACTACTACTCCGTCGGAGAAAAAATCGGCCGCCTCGTCAGCTCCGCCACCAACACCACATCCGACACAGAAACTCGCGGTCTTGTCGCCTGCGGAACCGGCGCAGGCGTCTCCATGTTCGCCAACAAATTCCCCGGCGTCTTTGCCGCAACCTGCCTCACTCCTGCCGACGCCATCAACGCCAGATCAATAAGCAACTGTAACGTCGTCGCCGTATCAGGTATGTCCACCCCTCCCGTCATAGCAATCGAGATAATCAACGAATGGCTTAAAACCCCCTTCAAGTCCCCCTGCCCTGCCTCCGGTCTGCAACCCTGGCCTCCGGAGCAATCGAGATAATCCTTTCAACGAATGGATAATTCCCTCTCCAAGTCCCCTGCCCTGCCTCCGGTCTGCAACCCTGGCCTCCGGAGATCCAATCCTTTCTTGATAATTCCCTCTCCAAGATGTCCAAAATCGGACCATCTGCAGCAAATTCGTCCAATTCCGATTCTGATTCTGATTCGGGTTCCTGCGCGATCTGTAATTTGGCCAAGGGCCGCGAATTTACTGAAATTGATATTATGCCTGGTGGGTCGATGAAGATAGTGAGAGAAACACCCACTTCGGCAGTAGTGAGATTCAAGGCTGGGAGTTTGGAGCCGGCGCATCACCACACGTTTGGGCATGACCTGATTGTGACGAAAGGGAGCAAAGTAGTTTGGAATTTGAGCAAAGGGGAGAAGTACGATCTTGGTGTGGGGGATTTCTTATACACACCTGCCGGCGACATTCACCGGGTGAAATACTTGGAGGATACTGAGTTCTTCATCAAGTGGGACGGGCATTGGGATCTTTTCTTGGATGAAGATCTTGCTGCTGCTTCTTCTGCTGTACAGAATACCTATTAATGCGTTTTCGGTATGCAACAATCTCGATTCCTTTTCATGCTATTTGCCAAACGATCTCTTACTTGCTTCCAAAAAGATTCGGTATGTTCTTGCGTTTTATATTTATTTTTATTTTTGTTGTGCAATTATCTATGAATGAATAAGTTGTCATGAGATTGTCTTTGTGCCCGTGATTGCAGTGTTGGTTTGGTTTACTACTTGATAGTTGTATGCTCTTGATAACGTCATTGAACTATGGTGAAATAACATTTCTGAAAAGATTAGGTATGTTCTAGTGTTTTATGTTTATCTTTCCTTTTTGTTGTGTGATTGTCTATGGAGGTATAAGTTGTGGTCTATGAAGGTATAATGTCTTGTTTGTTCTGATGTTCTGATCACTATTTTGAAGCTGCTCTGTTTGATTCTAAACAAATTCTCTAAATTTAAGCCAATGCTTTAATGCAGACAAATTGACCAATTTTGACCATGCACTTTACCTTTAGATACTAGTAATGAAACTATCTGGTAGTCATATACCATTGCATCAACATCTAATGTGGCTGCCAAGTATCAATAGAAAGACGTCATATAGGTGAGATTTACAACTTTTAAACTTGAGCCGACACGTGATGAGTGAAGCATACTTATGTAGGTTAAAAAGTTGTCGACTTCACCTAAATGGTGACTTTTTATTGACACTTGTTAGTCGCATAAAGTTCTGATGTGGTCGTCAAGGTAAATATTTTCTCACACACTGATGTTTCCATTCATTAAATACTGCTATGCATGGGTCCAGCCGAATGAGAAATCACTTCGGCTAATACACATATCATATAGCCCTTCTCGGAGAAAAGAAAGTATTGTATGATCAATTATTTTCCTTACCCTTGGAGAATCTCCAATGGAGAATTTGGGTAAGAATCCCCAACCATTGGGAGATCCATTCTTAAGCAAAAATTCTTGGAGAAATTCCCGATTGGTGAAAAATAAGAATTTCATCCAAGAGAGAGAGAGAGAGAGCCGAACATACGGAGAGTGAGGTGTATGCCCCCTTGCATAAGGTGCGTGCATCTCACGCTCCAACAAACCGCGTGAAGAGGGTGGCAGAGGCGGGTCCCACACGTCGGCCACTTTGTTGGTTTGAATTGTTTTTTTTTTAAAATTGACCGTAGGGCCACTTCAAAAAGGTTTTGAAGTGTACAGGTTTTTTTTATGGTTCAGTTTTTTTTTTTTCCTTTTGGCTGTTGAGAAATACATTTTTTTTTCAATCTCCTATCTATAAACAATCCTCCAATCTCCTATCTATCTTCATTCTCTCTTCTAAAAATTCACTCTTCATTATCTCTTCTAAAAATTCAATCTTCATTCGCTCTTCTAAAAATTCACTCTTTATTCTCTTTACCATTTTAATTTTTTAAATCTCAAATGGATGGAAATTAAATTGAAATTATAAACGGATTAAATTATTTTATTTATAAATAATATTCAAAAGTACAATATATTCATTAAAATTATAAACGAATTAATTTATTTATAAAACAATATAAGAATTAATTATAAACGAATATACGAATTAATTAATTTGTTTAAAAAATATAAAAATAAAAAAGTAGTGTAAATAAAGTGGATGATTTGGTAGTGAGACCTATGTAAGAATTGAGGAAAATTGAAAACGAGGGAAGATAAATTCTTAGAGAGGAAAATTCGTTGACAGCGAGACCCAGCTAAGAATTGAGTAAAAATTCTTAACCAATGGTGATGCGCCAATGTTCAATATGACAGGTCTTCAAAGGTTTCCCTTTGAACTTCTATTTTCAATATCAACATAACAATATAACATCCCAGATAAGGGTCTATAAATCAGCAACATAATTGAATGACATGACTTTTTTTTGGGAAAATGCTTGGTCAACCTCCCATCCATCTAATCACTTCGGTTCTGTACTATACAGTATGCACCCCATCAAGCCATTCTATCTCCCGTTTTTAACAAAAAAACCTAGGCAGTCCAAATGTTACTAACACAGTACTCCCTTGACTCAAAGAGTCCCTATTTCCAAGTTAAATATTTAAGAGATACTCCCTCCGTTTCGGGCAAAAGTCCTCTATTCTATTTTGAGATGTTTCACTTAAAGAGCCCACTTTCAAAAATTAAAGCATAAGTGTGTCATTCTATTATTAATGAGCTACTAAAAGTAATTTTTTTTTTTTTTGAAAAGTTTGACTTTCAAACGTGGACTATTTACCCGGAACAGAGGGAATACATTATGACGTACCCTCTGAATGCAATTATTATAACAAAATATACTAGTTTTATTCAACCTGTTTTTGTTCATTAATGAATGGTAAAGTGAGAACACTTGGGAATTGCAAACTTGGTTTTAAAATTTCACTCTAATGAGCCGAAAATTCTGAGAGAATTTTTTACTAGATAGGGGGAGTGTCTAATACATAACCAAGGTCACGTAGAAAGGCTAAAGAAGTAAAATACAGCACAATGGTGACTAACTTCACTCAACTATTTCCTCACTATAAAGCATTATAAAAGCTTGAACGAACACAAGGGATTGCACAATGCTGCTCCCTTTTTGTCTGGTTCCTCTAGTTCAAACTTCGCGGCGGTTACGAACCGGGTGAATCTGATAAAAAATCTGATCAAAACGTGAGTATTTAAGTTGTTTTTGCAGTCCACATACCTTATCAACCATTGCTGGTGGAACTCCGTTCTTTTGCAGTTCGTCACTGGTTTCTTCACCTTTTGACCAGAAAGTAAGAATATTGATAAAAAGTGGTTTAATCGTCAAAAAGATAAAACATAAGTGAAATAATTTCGATAGAAAAAGGAACGCGTTGGAGGACAATCCACACAATTTGATCCCTGTGATGAAGGTTTGTGGAATGTGCAATGTTTTAAATGAATGTTGCGGTTCTATGGTTAGTACCTATTACATACTAACCAAACAGTTGTTGGTTATATTGAGATTGACGCTCTCCTGTTTTCGCTATTATGCTATGGTAGCAAAATATAACCAAGTTTCTCTTATTTTGTGTGTGTATGTTGCGTGTGTGTGTGTGTGCGCAATAAAACTTTATACTTGTGCCAAACATGCACCTTTTTCTGGTTTTGCCCACTTGACACGACCTGGGGTGCACTTGTCTGGGTATACCTACTAGTAGGTAAAGAAAATAACAGATTTATGGGAAACGACACTGGGCCATTTCCTTTCGCACGATCAACAAAGTGCATTACACACTCATGCCCACACAAATGGTGGGATTTTTTTTACTAGGATTTTTTCTAGGACATGTACGCTGCACTGAGCAGCAACTGGTAGTGCCAGACTCCAGATCTACTGCATAACCTTTCTGATTATTTTTTTTGATGATCCTGTTTAGGAGGTACTTTCCTTCATTGGTGTTTTCGTAGATTTGTGGTTGTGTTTAAAGGAGCTCTACTTAAGTGAGGAGCAGTAATAATGTTGCGATTTTGGCGTAAGGTTCCAAGGAAGATGCTGAAATTGAGAGAACCGTCTTCCAAAATACATCAACGGAGGTGCTCACTAGGGAGCTTATTGTCAATACAATGGGTGATTTGTTTGAAGATGATGTTGGTCCTAGTATAATTCTTAACTGGCTGATCCTGAGATTGGGATCAATTTCAAATCGAAACCGAGTTTCTTGTGTTGGTTTAACTGACGTCTTAACTGGTCGATCCATATTGAAACGGAGTTTCTAGGCCCATTACTGATAAATTGTTATTCGGCACCCATAATATCTTCTTTTTTTGTAGATTAAAAAAAAAAGCAAAGGAAAAGAAGTAAAGAACATACCAAGACCACACCCAATGCTGCTATCGGGGCAATTTTTGCAGTTGACTACACAATAGAAGTAGCAATGGACTTCTTTAGCTCCCGTTCAACGTATACAATCACCGGGACATGCACGCATGCAGGGTGTGGGTGTATCTGCTTGCGCCTGACGGCTCACACATACGAGCCCAATCAGAAGAAGGCAGAACACTGTTTGTTGCATCGTTTTCGAGTTCCCCATCTCTCTCCCTTTCACTTTCACTCGCACGGCGATGTACGCCGGGTTGTTTTCACTTCTATCTTAGATTATCGTTCATAGCTGGTGGTTAGTTTTATAGTTGTTAAATGAATTGTGTGGCCGGTGTTGATTGTTTTTCTCGTTTAACTCTTTTTTTCATGTCTTTCTATTATTAGAAGTGTTGAATCCATCCACTTACTAATAAGAGAAATACTAGTTTTTGGTTGTTTTGACCTAACCTCTAGAATATAAAAGTAGTGATATGAGTACCTAAAGAGTATCAAAAATTTCACGCCAAATGAGGTGATCTGGCAGCTAATTTGGTGCATTAATTTTGATTTTCTATTTTGTTTTTTACAATACAATGTTGATTTACATGATTTCTAATTATCATTAAAACCTAAATACATGGTTCTAACAAAAGCCAAACAATGTAATTTGTTTTGGCAAACACTTGTGTAGGATAGAATTTAGTAAGACGGATCTGTAAGAAGCTCTATTTAGGAATTGACGGGTCATAATAAATAAAATATATGTTATTAAGAATTTTAAAACGAGTCATGTATCAATTCGTTAGGCGGCTAACTTGGTGGAGGTATTGGGTTTGAATCCCTCAAGCTTTACTCAATTTATTTTAATTGAGTGTGGCTCGTCACGTGTCAACTTGCTAGGCTAGCTATCGCATTAATGAGAAGTTTTTTATTTTGTTCCATTGTTCATGCACTTTCAAGGTGTTGTCAAAATTCTTATATTTTCCACACCTTGCAGTTTAATCATTTGTCAGCTCCGTTAGCTTCATTTGCCTTGGAATGCTTGATAGACCTTAACAGATTTTGACGAAATACTAAGTGACATATTTAAAACCAAACGTGACACATTTAAAAGACAAAAGTGACACATTTTAAGGTCAAAAGTGATACTATAAAAGGAAATTTATTATAGTTTTTATTAAAATACAAAGTAACATTATTCTTACTAAAAAGTGACACATTTAATATTAAAAAGTGACACTTTTAAACTAACAGTAATTGTTATATTTGACACATTTAAGATTAAAACACGACACTTTCAATGCTATAGTGATATTTTTATCGTTTCACGTAAAAAAGTGATTGTTTTTATTTATAATGCAAAATAACATTTTTTAAAGCAAAAGTGATATATTTTATATTGAAAAGTGATACATTTTATGCTGAAAAGTGATACTTTTAATACTAAAAAGTAACACTCTTTATTTATACACGTGGAGGTGATGTTGTAATTTTCAAAAATCGAAGGGTTGTACTGAGATTACTGAATCTTGACTCATTTAAAATAAATAAGTCTGTATTACGGATTAAGATCTGTAAGACCGTCTTACAGGAGATCATCTCATTTGTTTTTAACGTACGAACTTTCTTAGCCTAAAAAACGCTAGCACAAAATTAATAAGATATATCTATTTGAAAAGTTAAAATTTTGTTAAACTTATAGTTTTACTCGTTTATATCTTCTTTGAATTGCCTTATGAATATATTCACTTTTAAAGTCGACGATTTTTTGGACAAATCAAAAAAGAAAGTAGGACAATTTTTTTCGAATAGAGAGTATTAATTACTCCCTCCGTCCCTAAATAATTGTCCTGATTGATCCGGCACACAGTTTAAGAAAAAACAATTGACATGATTATTTATATTGATTTAATGTGTAGTTTCTTTTAAAGTCTATGTGTATGTGACCCATAATTAAAGTAGAGTGAAAAAGTAAGGATAAAGTGGTAAAAGTGATATTCTAAAAAGGTAAGTTTCAAACTGGATAATTATTTTGAAACGGACAAAAAGAAAGGAGGACGATAATTTAGGGACGGAGGGAGTATAATACTTGGTAGTGTCCATTTTTATTAGAAAATTAGTTATCCCGTACAATCATGCACAGTTAAGCTTAATAGACAAAAATACAATTATTAATTTATATCATGAATTACATAAATTAAAACTAGCATATCATTGTGTAATAACATGAAAATAATTATAAAAAAATAGTTTTTAATGAGATTAAAATCTCAATTATATTATTAATTTTCATATTTAATTTTACGTTTCATTTTAATAATAAATTACATGCTTAGAAAATAATTTTTTTCCACTTCTTGTACACAAAGCAATTTATATTTTAAACTTTTATATTTATGAGCATAATAATTAAAATGTATTTCTCAAACAAGTAGAAAAAGAAAATAAAAATACATTGGTCATTGCATATATTGACAAATTTAAAAATTAATTTTGTGTGTTCAAAAGTAACTTGATAAAAGTCAATAACAAGTAGAAATATAAAATACATTGCTCATTGCATTTATTGAAAAATTAAAAAAAATGTTCAAAAGGAATTTGATAAAAGTCAATAACATTCAAGTGCAAAAAGAAAATATTAACAAAAATTAATTGTAGCTACGTACAAGCTTATTTGATTGTTTATTAAAATAAACTAAAAAATGTATGTCCACTTGATCACCAATGGGAAATGGAAAGCTCATAAATAGGCTAGGGGGGTGAATAGGGCGTTTACCAAATTAAAACTTCGAGATAATTGCAAAAAAAAACCTGATCTATTTTGTGTTTTGCAAAATTAACCTCGTGTTTTGATTTTCGTCAAATTGAACCTCCACCTTTTTTTTTTTTGCAATTCAAACCTTCCGTTAAAGTGGAGTTAATTTTTTTTAACGTGATGATGAGTTGGCTGCCCAGTTGACAGCTGACGTGGACACAACACCTTCCAACTGATATTTCCCGCGTTTTTTCATTGCAAATTAAACCCTGTACATTTGTTTGTATTGCAAAAACAACCTTGGTCAAACCGTAGTTTATTTCCCGCCGTTTTTTGATTGCAAAATAAACCCTGTACATTTGTTTGTATTGCAAAACCAACCTTGGTCAAACCGTAGTTTATTTCCCGCCATTTTGATTGCAAAATAAACCTTAAACATTTGTTTGTATTTGCAAGATGAACCTTGGTCAAATTACTTGTTAATTCCCGCCTTTTTTATTGCAAAGTAAACCTTGTATAATTTTTTTTTTTGCAACATAAACCTTGCCAAAAACCAGATTTTGGCTATATATATACTCATTTCATCCTAAAAAAATTCATCTCATTCTCTAACTAACAATCCATTTCATTAATTATATTTTTTATTTCACGATGAACACAATTCACGCCATTGTGGAAGGATGGGCATCATACGAACATCATGGACGGATCAAAATCCAGGAAGGAGGTTCTTGGGTTGTGAAAAATATGGGGTAAGTTATTGATTTTTAAAAATTTTAATTTTCTAAAAAATTATTATTTTTATTTACTTGTTTTATTTTTTCTGTTCTTGTAGCTAGAAAGTGGATGTCGATTTTTCCTCTGGTTTGATCCTCCTCTAAAGGCAGTTGAAGTGGAAACTAAAAAAAGCAACAAATGCCTTTGGTTTTGTTTTGTGTTATCATTCGTGTTCAACATCATCTTCATTTTAATCATAATCGGGCATGATTAAGCTTTCGGAGTATGGAAGTATTAAGAAATGGTTGGGGTTAATTTTGTGGTATTGTATATTTTTTGTTGGATGTGTTAAAATGGAAACTTATTAAACCCCTAATGTATTCTCTTTATTTTGCCTATTGGAAATGAATGGAATGTTTTTGTTTTTTTTTTTTAATGTAAGAAATCTTGATGCATATGTATATCATCAACAAACTATTGCAACAAACACCAAATTATTTATATTATACAAAGACAATAAAACACAAACACAATTCCATGTATTATACCCAGACTTCACTACAAAACACAAAAAAATTCCCAGTAGCAGTCACTCATGTATTCCATGTACTATGTTCAAAAAGGCCATGTATTCCATGCACTATGTCCAAAAAGTAATACCCTGATCATGCATATGTATATCATCAACAAACTGCTGCAACAAACACCTAATTATTTATATTATACAAAGACAATGAAACACAAACACAATTCCATGTATTATACCGACTTCACTACAAAACACAAAAAAATCCCCGATGCGATCACTCATGTATTCCATGTACTATGTTCAAAAAGGCTCTGTATTCCATGCACTATGTCCAAAAAGTAATACCCTGATCACTGCAAAACACAGAAAATGCAATAAAATAAGTCAGATGAGATTATACAAATATACACCAACAACAAGCAATAATTAAAATAATAGACTAACCTAAAAGAGTCTACTCATCAAGGTCAATATGTTCTCCGGGCTTGAATCCGATTTGGTTGAGAACGACATTAAGCAATCGAAAGACCTCCTAGGGCTCGTGTTGAAGCATTGCGGCTTGTCTTGGAGTAGGTTCAGGTTGTGTAGAAGGTGGTGGTGGTGTTGAAAGAAGTTGGCTCATAGTAAATTCCTCAGGTTCTTGGTCTTGTTGTGGCTCATGCAGTACATTTTCTTGGACATTTTCTTGTTGTGGCTCATGTATATTTTCTTGGACATTTTCTTGTGGCTCATGCAGTACATTTTCTTGGTCTTCCATTGGTTGATGATCAGTTTGGGATTGATTGGCTTCCTTACTTGGACATTTTCTTTTGTTATGCCCAATTTCCTTACAAATGGAGCATTTCACAGTATTTTTGACATTGCTCTCAAGTTGACCAGGTTTACTTGGACACTTTCTTGCACTATGTCCAAGTAATGGCCGACAATAAGAACAAGTGCCGACCCACCCCTCTACCTAGTTTTCGAATCCCAACAGGTGTCTTGTTATCTTGATTCTCATTAGGTTCGTCCTCCTCAATTTTTTGGCCTCCCGGCCTTTTTCTTCTTCCTAAGCTGGAGCAAGGATAGGTGGTAGCCGTTTTTTCCACATTTCAGATCCATGGATTGCATCCAGTGTATTGTTGTAAAGCTTGATGTACAATTCTCTCTTATACCAGTGTGACACAAAGTCCTCCACTTCCAAACCACTATAACACATGGCTGACATACCATGAACACATGGGATTCCAGTGAGCTCCCACCTTCTACAAGAACATGTCTTCTTTTCCATGTCAACTATGAACTGTGTTCCCCTACTTAAAACCTCAAACTTTGAGTTTCCTGTCCAGGTAGGTACACAATGTGTGGACTCTATCTTGGTTTTCTCTACAATGACATGAATCTTAGGACATAACAAGCTTGTTTTTTTCTTCATCTTATCTCTCAACACATGTGTTCTTCTCATCAGTATTGCCCTAATGTTCTCCAACATGGTGATTATAGGCTTATCCCTAGCTTCTAGGATTGCTGCATTAAAACTCTCACATAAATTATTTAGCAGAATATCACATTCTGGCCATGTGCTAAAGTGTGACCTAGACCCTGTTGAGGTGGCTTTGCATTAAGCCACTTGAATGCTTCTACATCTGTATCCTTTAAATTCTCCATACATTTCTCAAAAAAAGCAGGATTTGAAGCCCTTGCACAGTCCCACAGTCTATCTTTCAATACAAGACCTTTGTGTATAAGCTTGAAGTTGTTATACAAATGCCTAACACAAAACCTATGCTCGAGTTTGGACACAAGAGTTCAAGTGCAGAACCAATCCCTATAATTAAACATTTAAACAATTAAACAATTAAGAGTTTAACATGATTCTTAAATTAAACAATACAAGCAGGTTGTAATATATTATAAACAAAGGTAAAAGGTAAAAAGTTCAAGGGTAATGTACCTTCTGTTTATCTGACATAAAACTCCAATGGTAGGAGTTGACCATTTTGATATCCTTCTTCAACAAATCAATAAACCACAACCAGGACTGCTTGTTTTCACTTTCCACAACAGCATACACAAATGGATAAGTACAATTATTTCCATCTATGCCCACAGCAGTCAGTAATATCCCTCCCCAGGACCTTTCAAATGGCAGCCATCCAGCCCAATTATTGGTCTACACCCTTCTAAAAACCCTTTCTTTAATGGTCCAAGGCAGATGTACAGTCTCTGAAATCTATTAAGCTCATCTGTCATCAACTCCACAGTTGAACCAGGGCTAGCCCTCCTTAATTCCTCACAATAATCATTCAACTTGTTATATTGCTCCTCCTCTTTACCTCAGTATCGCCTTTAATGCCATTTGCTTAGCCCTGAAACACTTATGTATTGACACTTTTGCTTGGTGCTCAGCCAAAACATCAGCTTGCAATGTGTGTAATGGCATATGAGTATTGGACCTAAATTTCTCCAAATATTTCTTAGCAATCCACTTTGCTCTGACATTTGTATTATAGAAAGTCCTATAACATTTGTGGACTGGATTGTATGTCCTCACTTGAAACTGATTCTTGCCTTGAACCTTGGATATATAAACCATCCAATCACATCCATCCTTACACACTACCCTCACCCTATTCTTCTCACTTTTGGCATATCTTATGAGTTTCCCCCACTTAACAGAATGTTGTGTAACAACATCCTTAAACTCTGCAATACTACTAAATGTCATCCCAATTTTAAACCTAGGGTCTTCCATATCAGTATCTTTGTTGAATTCAGTAAATGTTACAACTTTTTCCCCTGTTTCTTCATCACTTTCACCATCTAAACTAGCCAAATCATCATCACTTGCAGGAAACTTATCATTAAAATTCTCAATTCCTTCCACATCAATGGAACAGTCAACAACCCCTTTTCCTTTGTCATTTTTTTTGTTATTTACACCACCCCATTCAGCATCCTTATCAATATTTGCATCAAACAAACCATCATCACCCAGATCATAATCACTGTCATAAAAATTATCATCCTTATCAAATGACTCATCACTATCATCATCATCATCCCCTGTATTTACCTCCCTTGTATTGACATCCCCTGTATTGACTTGGCCCCCAACTACCTCATTTTGTAATCCTAAATCAACATCTATATCAAGTCCTAAATCAAAATCCTCCTCAATCTCTGATATTTCAATATTTTTACTATTAGCCTTGATGAAGTAAAAAGACAATAATTTGTTCACAGAGACTAAACCCATCAACTCCTTATCATCCTTTATCTGCACAAATTCATCCCCATTATGGACAGACTTTGTAGTAAAAATTTATGGACCTTGGATCATAGCCTAAAGTTTCAGCCATATCTTTCATCTCAATCAATGACCATTCATCTATATCACAGTTATCAAAAACATTCACATTTCCCCCAACATATTTGCCCCACTCAAATTGACCACCATGATGCACTTTAACGGTAAAAAAAGGGCCATCAACATCTGAAAAAGTTCAATATGACAAAAATAAATTATTTCTCCAAGTGGAGTGAACCACAAAGCACATGATAACAAAACACACACATATCAGTGCAGTGAGAGAGAGAGAGAGAGAGAGAGTATGTCTAATTTTTAACACAACCCTAACAAAGCTGACAACTTAACATTCTGTAATGCAACATTCTATATCAAGTATAGGTGATTAATAAACCATTAAGCAGAACATAGGTTAACGACACTAACCAACAAAAATAACAGTATGTTAATTACAAAAATGAATAGCAACTCGACTATCAAAAGGAATTACTTTAAGTGTGCCTACAGTACATACCAATATAAAAGAGGACACAAAGCGCACACAAAATAAAAAAATCATGATTCATATTTGGGAAATCGAATACCAAAGCACAAACGAAATAAAAAATTCTAGGGTTAGTTTACTTACCATAATTAGGGGCTCCATGATCATTCAACAACCTTAGAGACCGCATTGCACTCACTATTATTCTCGATTCACTATAATCTCCAAGTCTGAATGAAGAATTTGGTCTTGATGAAAAAACCCTACAAATCGCCTCCTTCTCTCTCCCAAGAAATCGCCAACTGATTCAATTAGAGGTTAGGAATTAATTTTAATTGATCACGTGAAACTCACGTGTGTAAACTACGGTTTTGACCAAGGTTCATCTTGCAAAAACAAACAAATGTATAGGGTTTATTTTGCAATCGAAATGGCGGGAAATAAACTACGGTTTTGACCAAGGTTCATCTTGCAAAAACAAACAAATGTACAGGGTTTATTTTGCAATCAAAAAACGGCGGGAAATAAACTACGGTTTGACCAAGGTTGTTTTTGCAATACAAACAAATGTACAGGGTTTAATTTGCAATGAAAAAACGTGGGAAATATCAGTTGGAAGGTGTTGTGTCCACGTCAGCTGCCAACTGGGTAGCCAACTCATCATCACGTTAAAAAAATTAACTCCACTTTAACGGAAGGTTTGAATTGCAAAAAAAAAAAATAGGTGGAGGTTCAATTTGGCGAAAATCAAAACACGAGGTTAATTTTGCAAAACACAAAATAGGTCAGGGTTTTTTTTGCAATTATCTCTAAAACTTCTCTTGAAACCTTAATTTGGTTAGTAGTCAAAATATTAATAGACTAATAACTAATAAGTGTTATAAAATAAGCACAAGCTTATGATAAAAGTGTATTAGAGAGAGAAAAAGCCTTTGTATTCGAAGCTAAAAGAGGTGTATCTGATAATTTCAGAATGCTCAGTATTTATAGTCGAGCATCACACATACAATTGCCAAACATTCAATGCTTGACACACAATTTTTTCTGCTACTAACAATAGCCACTGTTTACTACTGTTTGCTACTGTTCATTTCATGACTTTCATTCATAACACTCTCCCTTGAACATTGCATTGTAAGTTGAATAAGCGTGTCTCGTTAAAAACCTTAATCCGAAAAACCCGGTAGGGAAAAAATTGGACGTGAGAAAAATAGTGCACAACTTAAATCTAAATCATATGTGTGGGCTATCTCGTTAAAAACCTTTTCATGGAAAACCCAGTGGGATAAAACCATGATAAAGGAAAAAAGAGTACAGCCATATATGCTCCCCCTTGAACTGACAAGAGTCAAGAGAAATCACCTTTGTAAATCTCGTAGATTTTGCATCCCAAAATTGTGAACTTGCTTTCTGAAGGTTGTAGTGGGAAGTGCCTTTGTGAATAAATCTTCAGCATTATCACTTGATCGAGCATATTGGATGTTGACCTCTTTCTTCATTTCAAGTTCTTGAGTGTATAAAAAGAGTTTCGGGGGGATATGTTTGGACCTATCACTTTTGATGTATCCCTCTTTACTTTGAACGACACATGCAACATTGTTTTCAAATAATACTATCGGGTCTTTGTTGACAGGTAGTCCACTGACATTTTGAATATGCTGAGTCATAGATCAAAGCCATACACACTCTCGATTGGCTTCATGAAGTACGATTATCTCAGCATGATTTGACGATGTATCAACTAGTGTTTGCTTTTGAGAATGTCAGGAAATTGTGGTACCACCTATCGTGAAAACATAGCCGGTTTGTGATCTGGCCTTATGAGGATCAGACATATAACCGCATATGCAAAACCAACTATTTTATCCTTTGATCTTCTGGGATAAAATAATCTCAAATCGATCGTCCTTTGAAGATAACGAAATATGTGTTTGATAGCATTCCAGTGTCTTCGTGATGGAGATGAACTACATCTTGCCAATAGATTTGTTGCAATGCTATATCCGGTCTAGTATAATTAACAAGGTACACGAGGGCTCCAATAGCACTTAAGTATGTTACTTCAGGACCAAATATTTACTATTTATTCATTTTCTTCACAAGGATGGAATTGATTTTTTTCAACATTCAACGATCTATTAACCATGCGGCTAGTAAGAGGGTTTGTCTTATCCATATAAAAGCGCTTCAAAACCCTTTTTATATAATTTGATTGGTGTACAAATTTTTCACTATGCAAGTGTTCTATTTGCAAACCAAGACAATATTTGGTCTATCATTCTCCCTTTGGGTAATCAACTACTTCTTGAATTTCCTTAGGAGTTCAAATGATATTCATATCATCTACATAGACAACAATAATTGCAAATCCAAATGTCGTATTTTTTTTTTATAAAGACACACGGATGTAATTGATCATTCACATATCCGTCTTTCAACAAATGCTCACTTAAACAATTATACTACATGCGTCCGGATTGCTTTAATCCATACAGTGATCGTTGTAGTTTAATTGTACATAATTCTTTGAGTTTTGAACTCAGTGCTTCAAGCACCTTGATTCAATCAGAAATTCTCATATAAATATCGGTATCTAATAACCCGTATAAATAAGTCGTTTCAACATTTATGAGATGCATCTCTAGATTTTTCGAAACCGATAAGCTGATTAGGTATCTGAACGTAATAACATCAATTACAGAAGAATACATTTCTTCATAATCAATCACATGCCTTTGGGAAAAACCTTGTACAACAAAGTGAGCTTTGTATCTCACAATCTCATTTTTCTCATTTCGCTTTTGAACAAAAATCCATCTGTATCCAATAGGCTTCAAAGCTTCAGGTGTGTGTCGACACCCCAATTTCGTACCCCTAGTATGTAACATGAGATGAAATATCAAGACCTGTTAAAAAGCTAACAAATGTCAAGTTACAGGGTTTAGATTGTAAAAAACGTAAAAGAAATGAAAGGATGCATGAATAGTGAATTGCAGGGGACCAAAGTGCTAAAAATCAGAACGGAAAAGCCCCTAGGAGCTGCCCTAGGACCCCCTAGCGCCGCCCATCGCCTCTTTGGGAGCCGCCCCCACTTCCATTGTGGGTGGCGTTCAATAGTGCCTCCTGTACTGTAGCCATTTGTCTTTGGTGCAATTCTCCAAGCGCACGGTACAAGTCGTTAAAGTTCAGTAGATGATACTTAATCACTAAGAAATCTAGGATTCTCGCCTATAAATTGAGGCATCCGGGACCCAGAATTCACACCTTTTCACTGTGCAGTTTGTGAAACTCTCTCGAGAGAATATCGAGAGCAATTTTCCTCTAGCTCCGAAACTCTGCCAAATCTCCCCCAAACACTAAAACTAGCCGGCTAAAGTGAAACCTAGTTACCTTGCCAGGATTCCGCCCTATTCCACCGGTCCAAAAATCCCAAAAAGAGTTGTTGCCCTGCCGAATCCAGACGCCAAATCAGCAAAAAACAAGCAGTTGCTTGCCCGATTTCTGCTGTCAACAAGCAAACAACATAAAAAAAACAAGCAGTTGCTCCACCTGGATCCCGAGGCCGAAAAGCAACTTTTGGAAGCAGTTACTCTGCTTGAATCCCCGCAATAGCAAAACAGCAGCAAAAAGACTCTCTCTCCCGAAAGGACAGAGCGAGCGCACCCTAAAATCTACTAGAAGCTAGTTGGTACGGGATAAAACCCCCACGCTTCAAGAGATAGGCTATTTAAAGTTTTTATTTATTAAAAAGTGCTATTTAGACCGACCCAATGTAATAAAAATAAGCAATTATGTTGCCCGAATTTCTAAAGGAAATAACACTAAAAAGAGCCATTATTATGGCCAAAATTTTATAAATGCATTTGTAACTCCAGGTAGGAGACTGTTGCAAGTTTGTAATAATATAAATACATATATGTATATTTAAATGTTTTATTTCATCTGTTAAATAAATATAAAAAATGTATTTTAGCCAAAAAAAACTATTTTGAGATCGAAAGGGCGAGTTGGGTGCCTAACCCCTTCCCACCTCGTAACTTAGCCTCCGAACCCTTTACAAATCTTGTTGCATTTGGTTTTTCTTTGTTTTTCCTTAAAATAAAGATGGCGACTCTGCTGGGGATTAGTTGTTTTTATTTTAAAGAAAATAAAAACGGAGGGCTAGACTCATTTTTCATTAAGAAAAAGAAAAAAAATAGTTTTATTTTGTTTTTGGTTAAATATTCTTATTATATTTCTTTAATAGTTTAAATACTGCATTTTTTATATATGTATATATATTTGTGCAAATAACCTTGAAACTTGCAATAGCTTCGTTCCGGGTACCGTTGCGAATACAAAAAAAAAAGAATTTCGGGCATGAAAACAAAAAAAAAAAACTGGGGCTTTATTATCACTTTATTTTATTTTATTTCTACTTGTTTTATTTATTTCGTGCACAATATGTAAATATTCTTTTATTCCGTCATTTTATTTTGGGGATTATGATCAATTTATAATTAATAGGAATAGATAGATTCCTCACTTTTCTTTCTATTTATTGATCTGAATGACCGTTATGTTTGCTCGCGCCGTACTTTCAAGAACTCAAACTAATCAGCCGAGAAAATCCACAAAGAACATAAATACATACTATTTATTGCTTTATTTACTACTTTATATCTGGAAAAAAAAGACTTTACTGCTTTTTAGATACCTCTCACACACGTGTATGCTCGTAAAAATATTCCGAACTACTACCCTACACCATGGTCAGCCTACCCCCTGCATCAGCCAACGTTAAATGCATATAGATTCTCAGGACACTTCATGGACCGATCTGTTTTTATATCTCTAAATTATTGACCAATCCCTGTTGCAAAAAAAATGCAAAAAAAAAAATAAAAATGAATAAAGATATATGCACAGGGGTTGACCAATGATTTTTATGATATTCGACCTATACCATTTGAATGGTGGATCCCGGAAATAGTATAGGCACTTTGCCTGAGATCAGTCCAATCTTGGGGAGTCGAAAGGCAGGTGAAATACGAAGGTCCTATACTTTGGAGAAAGAATCCACTATTCCAGGAATAGTCACGAGACTGTCAAAACAAAACGGGTGCTTGTCCGATCAACCTTAGGAAAAATTGATTAATAATAAAATAATAATAAATGCACACTGTACTTGAACCCAAAAGCCTTCAGCCAATCCCTCCTGATACCTTCAACCCATTTTCCTCAGAAACCTGGCCCGAATTTGGAAAGGAAGAGATAGTACCGGTCGGTTGATATGGGATACATGCAAAGGGGTCAGATTAGAAAATATCGGGGTCAGATCAAAAAATATCATAATCAGTTTAGAGGGTACAGATTTGAGCAGAATGGCTGCCGAAAATGAGCAGTTTGCAGTGGGTACTGATATAGGGGCTCCAGGGTATGCTCCAACTCCGGCTATGCAGCAGTGGCTAGATCAAAATTTGGATGCACGATTGCATATTAAATCAGATAGCAAACCTCATGCAAGGTTCAAGGCCCAGTGGTGAGGGAACCACGTTCCCTGCAACCCCTCAAGAAGCATCTACTTCTCATGCTCCTCTAAACCCAAACTCTCAGCCAAACACTAATCCTCCACCAACTGCCAGCGTCCCAATCACCAATTTCTCACCAAATACTTATTACCAAAATTTCAACCCTTTCTTGCCAAATCCACCATATCCTTTCCCAAACACCCATATACCCCAAAATCCAAGTGGCCTCCCATTTTCCATCACCAATCTACTCCAAAATAACTCACATATGGACCCCAGAAGCTATACCCAGCCAGGACAAGTAACGACTTATTTACCTTTCAATAATCCTGGTCGTCAGACAGAAACCGCCAATAACCTATCTCCTCAAAATTCCTATCAAATATCCCAGCAAGGAATAAACCCAGTTACCCCCAATCCCTCCAATATATACCAAAACTCAGCACCACCTCCCACAAAATTAGAGGCAGATATGGAGAACCTAAAAAGTATGATGCTCAAGGTCCTGAAAAAAGGAGAATTTTCTACGCATGCATTAACGCTACAACCCTCAGCTGTATTGCCCTCAAAATTTAAAATGCCCGACATAGAAAAATTTGATGGGACTGGATGCCCTATCTCCCACTTAAAATCTTACTCTACTGCTATGCAGTCAAGGGGAGCTAGCTTCGAGGCTATAGCTTCCAACTTCCATTTGACCTTGGTAGGGGCTGCTAAACAATGGTTCATGTTAGCAGATAACATTATGATTGCTACTTGGGATCAAATGGCCAAAGAATTCCAAAGAGATACAAAGACAATAGTAGCTTTAAGAATATAAGAGAACTTGAGGCATGCACCCAAAAGAAAAATGAAACCTTTGCAGACTTTGCAGCCAGGTGGAAGAGAAAAGTTGCCCAGGCTTTAGACAGACCTGATCCATCTGAATCAACCCGGTTGTTTATTAAAAACATCCAGCCAATTTATCTTGAACGCATGAGGTATCTTCCATACGGTGATTTCAATACCATTGTTGAAATAGGAAATCGTATTGATGAAGATATACGTAGAGGGTCCTTAGAAATTGATACACTTCCTTGTTCATTTTGCTATTCTGAATCAGAAGAAGAATCTACGAAAGAAGTCAACGTTGTTGAAAGAATTCCAACTGGTAAGTACAGTAATGTGCCATGGTCATATGGGACAGATAAATCTGCCAATTCTGTTGAGGGAAGCAGTGGTACTAACAGAAGCTTCATAGGACCTTATAAAGGAAACATAAGGCATTGTTGGTTGCGAAAACGCACACGGGCAAGATTACCCGGTCAAACAAGTAATACAGTGATAAAGTAGAGTGTCGATCCCACGAGGAAGCAATTTGGTTGTTTTTAATGAGTACCAAGCACGTTGTAATTTCAACTATATTTAGACGATCGATTTTTAATGAATTAACTAATTAATTAAGCTAAAACAAGAAATTAAATAAAGCAATATTAAATTGAGGTTGACTTCAATGAGAGAGGATCTAGGCTTTTGATTTTCAATTGGCTCTTCCGTTGTGATTTAATAAGGGGTTGCTATTAAAACTATTCTTTTTTTTTGGGAGTCGGGGATTCAAAAATCACCGTTAAGGGCTTTCGCTTCGTATAACGGTGCTAATTAACGGTATAAATTCACGGGCCTTCGCTACGTATGAATTTATCCAATTAATCGCTTCCAAACACAAAACCCCAATTGACTATTTTAAAGAGGATTAATAACTTAGATTAACCCAACCCAAAACAACTATGTTGTATTTTCCAAAATTATCAAGTCACTTTCATGCACTAAACAATTTTTAAAATCATGTGATGGGTGATCAAATCATTACACGCATTAAGAGCACAACATAATACCCAAAAATTAATGAATATCAATTAATAACAAAACCCCAAATTTAAATCACAACATTCAAGCCAACATATATCAAAACCCTAGGCAATTAATTTAGTTCATAATGCTAAGGAAATAAATCAAATCTTCAATGAAAAATATTGACATTAAATAAAAATAGAGAGTAAAGTGGACAATACTTTTCAATTGAGGAAATTATGAAATCCTAGCCTTGGCTTGAGCAACAATGGAGAGAAGATGAAAAATGGAGATAGAAAATTTAAATGTGGCTGCTTCCCCCTTTTCTGCTTCCAGATTCTTGAGTTTTTGTTCTAGCCCTTCACTGCTTCCTGTTCCAACCCCAACCTCTGCCGAAAAATCTAGCTCTCAGTTTCTCTCCAAGGCAGCTAGGGCATAAAGGGAAAAGGGGAATGGGCTGCGCTAGGGTCAAGGTCGGAAAGGGGGAGGATCGCGGCTGAACCATGGGGAAACGTGCCGAAGTTGTGAGAGGAAAGTGGGCAGGAAGTGGGCTGGTGGGGCAAGGCAGGACGCGGGTTGACCCGATCCAGCTGAGAGACACGCGAGTCGTCACAAGGGAGGCGGGTGACGTGGCCCTTCCACAAGCCGACATCGCATTAATGAAGGGTTTCATTAATAGTGCCGGCCTCCCCTCTGTTTTGAACAATTACTCCGGTACCCCTGGATTCCTGACTTGAGCGCCGGTGCCCCTACTTTTCTGAAATTGGCTGGCGAAGTCCCTCTTCACCCAGACTTCGCAAATAAGTCCTCAGTTAACTCTGTTAGGCTGATGTTGCCTTCTGCACATTGAAACTCTTAACGAAGCTTAACGGCAAGTGTCCAAACTTAACATTGGAGCCCGGAATGTCCTCGATTTGCATATATTTAGCCTTAGAACCTCGAATATCTTTGAGATACCTACATGAAGCACAAAATACATAAAAATAATATCTCAAATGCAATTAATTATCAACCAAAGCTTAAAATAACCAATAAAATTCCGGAAAATTAATGAAAATAATAGAAAATTAAAAGCTTATCAGGTATTACGATGAATTATATGCCTCAATGTCCCTAATATTACAAGGTTTAATGACACAAGGGGTCTTGAAACCAATGGAAAATTACAAACCTTCAAAACAGCTATCAGACATATGGAACCACTCTTAGTATTGCGAGTATCATCGTAGCAATGGCCACCCCACCCGATAAGTGTTATAAGCTCAAAAGTGCCATCCAAGATCTTATTGATGGCCAGATCATTGAGAAGCCACATCCCTAAAATCAGCATGATCAAATTCCATGAAGAGGTCAGCGAACCGGACTAGTTTAAGAAAAATGATGCTACTTTGCCCTATATGATCATCCATCCATCTTTAGAGAAGAAAAGTTTTACGCCATAAAGTAATATACTGAACAGTGGTCAAACATTGCCTGAGAAAGAACTTGGATAGGACACAGTACAAGAAGTTGTTGGTCACTAAGGGAAGGACAAGGGAAAGTCTTTAAGACTCATAGAACCCTGGAATACCCTTTTGTATACACCTCCAAAAACCCTTTTTTCTTTGAACCTCCTTTTGCCAAATAAAATCCTCATGAAGGAACTTTTTCAACTCAACGTCGATGTTCGTAAATTTTCCATATATATATATCTTTTAGAGGTCACCTATTTCCGAGTATCCCTGGACATGTTTTCTTCTAAGGATGATAAATTGACTCACTTAAAAACACTTAAATCTACACGAGTTGATAATGATTCATCCAGAAGATATGGACCCGCAAACTTTTAAGAACACATGAAATCCAAAGAAGACAAGTCGTCTTGATCAGAATCACCTTCTACCCATTGCGGTCGAGTTGTTAATAGCGTACTGGGGCTACCTATCCCTCCAAAAACCTGGAACCCTTTTTTTAAGATCATCATATACTAAAACCCTACTGAAATTAAGACGTTCCAAAATCCCTAGCTAAATAACTATCCCCATGATCCAGCTTCCCAAAATTGGGGCTGTTTCGCCTTTTTTATATCCACTAAGAATAATTTTCCCTTTGTCCCAAAAGGAGAGATGACATTCCCCAACTGCTATGATAATTCTCCTAAAAAAAAGAAAGAAAAATAAAAAAAAAAGATGAAAGAAAAAAAAAGAGAAAAAAAGGGAAAAGAAAAAAATCTCTCTGGAGCAAGTCTATCGTTTGTCCATCTTTCCCCTTACACAAACCAATTTGGGGCTTCTCGAGAAAAACAACACATATATATACTTCTTCAAAGTTTGGATCAAAAATAAAAAGCCAAAGCCATACCCAAAGTCAAAACCATACCCAGAGTCAAATCCAAAAGGCCTACCATACTCAAAACCAAAAGCCAATTATCCATCTAGAACCCATAGCCTAAAAAGCCAACCAACGATCAAACTTTTGATCGTCTTTGTTAAATAGAAACCTATTCCATGAAAAGACCTTCTAACCAGAAACCTCAAAACCAATCCATCCCCCAAACACTTAAATAGTACACCCCGAACCAGTCGCGATCAACAGCTCTACTTTAATCGATTATAACGTGATCAGAGTCGAAGATGGAACTCCATGCTAAAACACATAAAAATATCAAAAGATAATTACCAAGTACGGTCCATAACCCACCAACATGGTGATACTCGGCAATAAGGTGAACTCTGAATTTCGGCTCTCTTTCTTGTTCAGTAGAGTCGTCCTCATATCCCGCACCTTTGATTTTCTCTTCGAAAAAAAAAATACAAAGGGCTTTCCCTCCATCAATTTCCTTCTGGGGTCATTCCTATCCATAAAAAAGGTATTGTTTAAGTATACTAGGGGCTTTCATGCCCCATTTTGAAAAATCTGTTGACTAAGTCACCCTGGGGCTTTTCCCACCAAACTCATAAGTCTTGTCCATGAAATCTCCTATCCCATGTTCCTTGAGCCATGAATTGTTGATCATAATGGAAGATGCTTCAATTGGGAAATCTTTGAAAAATCTGAGTCCCGCTACGAGCAAGATAAGAAAAATTATTTTTGGACTTAGTATAAAGAAAAGACATTTTGGAAACACATATCGACCGAGAAGGTTCTGCCTCAGCCCTATTGAGCAAGGACTTCTAAGGATTGGATGACAGGAACACTTATTATACCTAAATCTGAAACCAAGAATGTCACAGATAATCTGTTGCAGAATTGGTACACTATTATAGGGTCCCCCATGATTCCTGCAAGCCGGGTAGATGATTTCAGGTACACTTTGCCCCTACCTTCCTGTTGATGCTAGACTGGTTGTCTACCAATTTCTGTCCAGAATACCAAAGGTTCGAAACTCCATATACAAGATTAGATTATCTGATTCGCTTTGGCATCGTGCCAGTTTCCCTAAGTTCTATCAGATCTTGCTGCTTGACTGCCATGTTATCTCCTCATATGGGCTCGATTTTTGAAACCCTCCTTACTTGCTTTAAACCATGATATTTTGTTACCAATTCAAAAGAAAAAGAAATGGGAGACCTCAATTTATTCACTAAGAAACCCCACCAGATACCAGAAACCAAAATATATACATCATACCTCCTACGATTGTGGCCGAAGCTTCAAATGAACCCCAATAAAGCGACAACCTCAGCCTTTTCACATACTAGTCAAAAAGTACAGTATGTTTATAAAAGATGAATTAATTCTCGCTTAATTTGTAATGAATATTGCAGTCTAAATCAATGTCTTTCTCAAAGTGATGCAATTAATATTTCACCAGATATTTGTTGTAGTTGCTCTGTTGGTAATGCAATGAATATTGCATCAAATCCCTGGATTTACCCTTTTTGCCTACGTTTACTCTTGATATCACATGAAATTTTACATCTAGTCTTTGTGATAAATATCGTGAGGATGCAATGGATATTGCATCTGATCTTTTGTCAGCCTAGTAATGATGTAATGTATATTGCACCAGAATTTTCTTAGGCATCTCTGTTAGTGATGTGATGGATATTACATCAGTTTTGCGTATAATTTCCTTGATCGTGATGCGATTAATATTGCATCGATTATTTGCATACACTTTCTCTGTTAGTGATGCAATGGATATTGCGTCGAATATTAGCTTGATTTTTCTCTCTTGGTGATTGAATGTGTATTGCATCAGATCTCGCATCAAGTTTTGTGAAGATGCAATGAATATTGCATCAGGTTTCGTGTAAGTTTTGTGATAATGCAATGGATATTGCATCAGCTTTGGTGATATTCTTGTGGCACTGCAATGAATATTGCAGCCATTTTTGTGATGCAATGGATATTGCATCCAATTTTGCGTTAAGTATTGTGTTAGTGCAATGGATATTGCACCTAGTTTTGTGATTATGCAATGGATATTGCATCAACTTTGATGATGGTCTTGTGGCAATGCGATGGATATCACATCTAATTTTCTGATAATGCGATGGATATCGCATCTAGCGTTGCGATGCAATGGATATTGCATCTGTTACTGTGATAATGCAATGGATATTGCATTTGGTGTTGTGATAATACGATGGATATCACATCTAGCGTTGCAATACAATGGATATTGCATCTGTTACTGTGATAATGCAATGGATATTACATTTGGTGTTGTGATAATGCGATGGATATCACATCTAGTGTTGTGATGCAATGAATATTGCATCTGATTTTGTGTTAATGCAATGGATATTGCATTTGGTGTTGTGATAATGCGATGGATATCGCATCTAGCGTTGTGATGCAATGGATATTACATTTGTTTTTGTGTTAATGTAATGGATATTGCATTAAGGTTTGTTTGTGATGCAATGGATATTGCATCTGATTCTGTGTTAATGCAATGGATATTGCATTAAGGTTTGTGGCGATGCAATGGATATTGCATCTAATTTTGCGATAATGCAATGGATATTGCATTTAGTGTTATGGCGATGCAATGGATATTGCATCTAATTTTGATGATAATGCAATGGATATTGCATTTGGGTTTGTCGCGATGCAATGGATATTGCATCTGTTTTCTGTGAAAATGCAATGGATATTGCATTTTGATGTGCGTTATTTTCACTAGGTTGTAATGGATATTGCAACTATCTTTCCGCATCGCGGCTTGCTTGTCAGTCTGAGGCCGAACTACGTTTGGTCTGATTCCTGAGAAAGGGATACGTAGGCAGCCTACCTAGTAGGTGCGACCATCATAGCATTTAATTTGCATATCTGCTTAAAAACTACGATAACCTGCTATAACCGACTAAATATGTCTAGGGTATGTGAGATTTGAGCTACTGCATCCTAAACTATTGCATCTATAAAACTGCCACATATTGCATTCCTCCCCATTATAATTTCCACGAAATTGGGAGCATTCCTCCCCATTATATTTCCACGAAATTTGGGAGTCTATTACTTATCAACGATGTTCGTAAGTTTACTTATCGTTGAGGAGTTTCGGTTTGTAAGACACCCCGTTGAGGATTTCGTAGACACCCCGTACCCCTGGTATATAACATGGCATGAAATATCAAAACCTGTTAAAAAGCTAACAAATGTCAAGTTACAGGGTTTAGATTGCAAAAAATGCAAAAGAAATGAAAGGATGCATGAACAGTCAATTGCAGGGGGCCAAAGTGCCAAAAATCATAACAGAAAAGTACCTGGGAACTGCCCCAGGACCCCCTGGCGCCGTCCATGGCCTCTTTGGGAGCCGCCCCCATGGCACTTCCATTGTGGGTGGCGCCCAATAGTGCCTCCTACACTGTAGCCTTTTATCTTCGGTGCAATTCTCCAAGCACGCGGCACAAGTCGTTAAAGTTTAGTGGATGATACTTAATCACGAAGAAAGTCAGGATTCTCGCCTATAAATTGAGGCATCCAACACCCAGAATCCACACCTTTTCACCACGCAGTTTGTGAAACTCTCGAGAGAGAACGCCAAGAGAAATTTTCCTCTAGGTCCGAAACTCTGCCAAATCTCCCCCAAACACTAAAACCAGCCGGCCAAAGTGAAACCTAGTTACCCTGTCAGGATTCTGCCCAATTCCACCGGTCCAAAAATCCCAAAAAGAGCAGTTGCCCTGCCCAAATCTAGACGCCAAATCAGCAAAAAACAAGCAGTTGTTCTGCATGATTTTCGTTGTTAGCAAGCAAACAACAGCAAAAAAGCAAGCAGTTGCTCTGCCAGTATCCCGAGGCTGATAAGCAACTTTCGGAAGCAGTTACTCTGCCCGAATCCCTGCAACAACAAAACAGCAGCAAAAAGACTCCCTTTCCCGGAAGGACAGAGCGAGCGCACCCTAAAATCTACTAGAAGCTAGTTGGTACGTGATAAAACCCCCACGCTTCAAGAGGTAGGCTATTTAAAGTTTTTATTTATTAAAAAGTGCTATTTAGACCAGCCCAATGTAATAAAAATAAGCAGTTATGCTGTCTGAATTTTTATAGAAAATAACACTAAAAATAGCCATTGTTATGACCAAAATTTTATAAATGTATTTGTAACTCCATGAAGGAGACTGTTGCAAGTTTGTAATAATAAAAATACAGATATGTATATTTAAATGCTTTATTTCATTTGTTAAATAAATATAAAAAAGTGTATTTTAGCCAAAAAACTATTTTGAGACCGAAAGGGTGAGTTGAGTGCCTAACCCCTTCCCACCTCGTAACTTAGCCTCCGAACCCTTTACAAATTTGGTTGCATTTGGTTTTTCTTTATTTTTCCTTAAAATAAAGATGACGACTCTGTTGATCACATTTTGAGTCCACAATTGAGGCCAAGCGTATTCCACACGCTTAAAGGTTTTGACACCACCCGTTTTTTTCATTAGCGGGAAAAGATCGAAAAACGGGGCACTCACAGTGTGACAACAATAGATCCAAATACTTTTCGTTTATTCAGCGAACTTAATTTAGCCTTCATGGCATCTATCTATTTGATCATGTCATGCCTCTGTTGACATTCAAATACAGATTTTGGTTCGTGATCATCAGTCTCGTCATTAATTTCTTGTGATACCTAATAAGAGAATATATCATCGATATTCTCCATTTCATCTCGGTTCCATATTTTTTCATTACATATGAAATTAATGGAAATCTCATAGTTATTGTTGCCTGCAGGGCTTACTAAATTTGCATGATCGTGTGTTTCTTCTAGAACAATTTCACGATCGTGTGTTTCTTCTAGAACAATTTCACATTCATATGATTGGGGATTTTCAATCACCTTCCTTTTTCGAGGATTTTTATCCTTTGAACCAATGGGTCGACCACGCTTCAGGTGTGTCTTAGATTCATTTGTCATATTCTCATTTGGTAGACCTTTTGGTATTTCCATTCGGACAGGAGCATTTATAGCAGCTACATGTGACTTTGTCACTCTCTTTGTGTCTATAAATGCATCTGACAATTGATTTGCTACATTTTGTAAATGTATGATCTTTTGAACTTCCAGTTCACGTTGATTTGTGGGAGGGTTAAGGTGCAATAATGATGATGTGCATCATTTGATCTCTCTTCCCACTTGTTTCCCCTCTTCACCTAAAGGTGGAAATTTGTCTTCGTTAAAATGACAATCGGCAAAGCGTGCCGTAAAAACGTCACCCGTTTTTGGTTCAAGATATTTTATTATAGAAGGAGATTCATATCCAACATATACTCCCAATCTCCTTTGTGGTCCTATCTTTGTGCGTTATGGTGGAGCAATTGGTACATATACCGCACAATTAAAAACTCTTAGATGAGATAGATTCGGCTCTCGCCCGAATGCCAGTTGTATTGGGGAGTACTTGTGATTTGCACTTGGCCTGAGGCGAATCAGTGCAACTGCATGTAAAACAACATGACCCCATACATAAGTAGGGAGCTTTTCTCATCATTAATGGTCTGGCAATGAGTTGAATATGTTTGAACAACGATTCAGCCAAACCGTTTTGTGTATGAACATGAGCTACTGGATGTTCAACATCAATTCCTATTGCCACACAATAATCATTGAATGCTTGAGATGTAAATTCACCAACATTATCAAGTCTAACTTTCTTGATCATATAATCTGGGAATTGTGCTCTCAGTTTGATTATTTGTGCAAGGAACTTGGCAAATGTCGTATTGCGAGTTGATAATAGACATACGTGCGACCATTTGCTAGAAGCATCAATTAATACCATAAAGTATTGGAATGGTCCACTTGGTGGATGGATAGGTCCACATATATCACCCTGAATCTGTTCCAAAAACGATGGTGATTCATTTCCAACTTTAGTTGGTGATGGTCTAATTATCAACTTTCCTTGAGAACAAACATCACAATGGAGTTCATTAGATTGAAAAATCTTCTGGTTTTTCAATGGATGACCACTAGAATTCTCAATAATTCTTCGCATCATTATTGAATCGAGGTGACCCAACTGTTCATGCCAAACTTTAAATGTTTCAGTAAACTTCAGGTTTACTGTAGAATATGATTCAAATATTCTTATGATTGTACTATACAATCCAGAAGATACAACTGACAATTTTTCCAATACACACTTGCTTCCGGAAGTGTTTGAGGTAATGCAAAGATATTCATCATTCCCCTTGTTCATAGTCTCAATATGATATTCATTCAGACGAATGTCTTTGAAACTTAACAAGTTTCCTTAAGACTTAGGAGAGAACAATGCATTACTTATCATGAATTTCGTGCCTCCAGGCATTAGGAAAATTGCTTTGCCAAATCCTTCAATTATTTTGGCATTATCAGATATAGTGTTGACATTAGCCTTGTCAACTTTAAGATAAGAAAAATACTTCTTATATTTAAGTATGATATGCGTAGTAGTGCTGCCTGCAAGGCATTAATCTCCTCCTTGGATTTTGGATTGAAACATATTTGTGATCTATTTCAATATGAGAGAAAGAAAAATAAGATGAATACATATGATAAGTACGTTGAATACAAAATACATATATAAACTTCATTGTTAACATGCTAGTATACATAGGAAAAATAGGTAATACTCCTACAAAACATGTTACTTTTTCCACAGCCTCTACCTCGAGCTCGGACCATAGCTTCATTCCTATCTTAAATTATTGTTCATGACCATTATTTTCGCTAATGATATTGGTCATACCAACGTTGGCCATATCACCAAAATCAAAATTATGATCTTCAGGATCATTTTCAAGGAAACTTGTCTCAACATTTTTTCCTTTTTGTGATCTCTCATAAAGATCAACTAGATGTTTAGTTGTTCGGCATGTGCGTGCCCAGTGGTCTTTCATGCCACACCTAAAACATGAACTTTATTCATTGTTTTGACGCACATTGTTTCTATCATCATCTCTTTCAGGTGGCGAAAGGAATGTCCATTATGATGATGATGATGATGATGATGATGATAGTTATTCATTCCACGACCTCTTCTTCGGCCTTGACTTCGACCACGACCTCGGCCTTGTCCATGAATTCCTTGGCCTCAACCACGACCACGACCACTACCTCGCCCACATTCTTGCCCTTCATCATACATAGTCCCATTCGCTTCAGGGAATGAGGCTGAACCAGTTGGACAAGATTCATGATTTTTCATTAGAATCTCGTTATTCTGTTCAGCTACTAGGAGGGAAGAGATCAATTCGAAGTATCTTTTAAAACTCTTTTCTCGATATTGCTACTGCAGGAGCAAATTCGAGGAATGAAATGTGGAGAATGTCTTCTCCAGCATATCATAATCAGTGATGGTTTCCCCACATAATTTCAACTGTGAGGTTATCTTATACATCATAGAATTATATTCACTGATGGTTTTAAAATCTTGTAGGCGGATATGAATCCAATCATAGTGTGCTTTGGGGAGAATGCCTGTTTTCAAATGGTCATATCTTTCTTTCAAACTTTCCAAAAAAACGAGTAGATCATTAACCGTGAGATACTCCATCTTTAAATCTTCGTGGACGTGGCGTCAAAGGAAAATCATGGTCTGAGCTCGGATTTTGATTGCTTATCCATTTATTATTATGTCGTTGGATAGTATTTTCGAGGCTCTTGGCGGCCAAGTGAGTTTCAACATCTATTTTTCATGCCATATAATTTTTTCTGATATGTCCAGCCTTTCAAATTTGAGCTTAACGATGTTTGCCATTGTGAAGAAAAAGACTATAAAAATGAAATATATTTATTAATAAAATTTTATATAAAATTTTTATTTATAATATAATAATCAATACATGTTAAATATATATGTTGAAAGCTACTACTACTGCTAACATGATATATATGATACAAAGATAAGTAGTAAAAATGTGAAAATTGTTTGGAGAGTATTCAACAATGAAAATCAATATGGTGCACGCAATAACTAGTATGATAATAATCATCAACATTGGGTTAAATATATTGTAGAAGAGGATATGATATTGCGAGTTTGTAAGGAGGTAGTAAAAATGTGAGTAAACTATTGAGATGTTTGTTGTTTTTATGGAGTAAAAATGATCATTTTGTAGCCGTTGGAGGAGAGAGATAAAAATCAGTTAACTAGCCATTAGAGGAGAGAGATAAAAATCAGTTAACTAGCCGTTGGAGGAGAAGGGTAAAAATTTAAAAAATTTGATTTAATAGAATTGCATTTATATTATATATAAATATAAATCTTATTAGGAACAATAAGTTTATCATAAATAAATTTAACTCTGCATGAATATTTTTTTCGCACTATACAGCTATTATTCATCATACGCATTTATTCATGGCACGCTACTCGGCAAGTCTTTTATGTGGGTGTTTGAAAGTTAGTAATAAATTATCAAATATAATAAATAGAAATCATATCAATATATAATATATATTCAGTTTGAGGTTGGGGTTACTTCCGCACAAACATCAATGAACATATATTTTATAATAAATTATTATCTCTTCATCTCATCATATATTATCGACGGTGGCTCTGCCAACCTTTTCTTTAATAATGGTGATATACGAGATACACACACACACACACACACATATATATATATATATATACACACACAAGTAAATTAGTAACATAAAATAAAATATATCGGCATAATTTTTTACCGATAAGAATATTAAGAGTAGAACGATCGTGCTGATAACGTATTATAAAATAACCACAAGCTTATGAAAAAGTGTATTAGAGAGAGAGGGAGAGAAGGCCTTTGTATTCGAAGCTGAAAGAGGTGTATCTGATAACTTCAGGCTGCTCGGTATATATAGCCGAGCAGCACACATACAATTTCCAAACATTCAATGCTTGTCACATAATTTCTTCTGCCACTAACAATAGCCATTGTTCACTACTGTTTGCTACTGTTCACTTCATGACTTTCATTCATAACAATAAGACAATTATGACATGAAAGACTAAAGGGTACAAAACTACTTATGAAAGCAATAGTCATGCAGGTAGCCACGTGGTAAATCTTTGTGACAAGATGAATAAGTTACTCGATACAATTGTTGAAAGATAAAGACATTTGGGAACAAACAAACTCGAGTTAAGTTGAAGTAAATAAACATATATATATATATATAGAGAGAGAGAGAGAGAGAGAGATTGAATTCAACAAAGTCGTACTAAATTCAACTGACTCTCTTAGAGTACAAATAACATAAGGCTAGACGAGACAGTGAATAGCCTTTTAAAAGTTTAGGAGATGTTTTGATAACTTGTCAAAGTTGTAGTGGAAATGATTAAGTATTAGTTGACTATTGATGGAATAAGTCTGATACAAGTTGAAATATATGTGATAAAATCCTTTTAAGTTTGAGAAAACTATTTGATCACTTTTGTCAAAGACAAGAATTGAAGAACAATTAATATGATTAGTCATTTACACACTTAAGTAGATTGAAACTTTTTAAATGTTAAAGCAATAATACAAAGCACACACAACATAAAATAAATGAGACATGATGTAAAGTGGTTCATAGTATAAACGGTTACGTCCACTACCAAGTTGGTTAGACTTAGATTTTTGAAATTCACTAATTTTATCAATAATCCTAAGTGATTACTAATAGCTTTGTGTACAACAATGATACGGCTAGAGCAGTTAACAAGTCCAAAGTAAGACAAGATATTATGTGGGGAATGGGTTACGAGTCAACTTAAGCTTAAACCAAATATTTATGGGTATATGGCCTAAGACTGGAAGACTTGGGCTTCGCAAATACTTCAATTGGGGTAGGTTCAGGAAGGAGGACAAGAATCAAGTGCTTGGAGGGGTATTTGGGTTGGACCCAAGGAAGGCAATAACATACAAGTGGACTGGAAGGTTGGGCGTGCATATGGAGGACAAGGTGGTAGCCGAGTTACTCAAGGATTCAACTTAGCCAATGCTTGAGTTCCAAGGAAAGGCTATCAATGAGGTAGTCTACTTAGGATATGATTTCTTTTTTGTTTTAGTTTGATAAGAATTCTTTAAATGTTTTCCTAGTTCTTTTTATTTAGAATCCGTTAAGTTAGGTAGGTAGAATAAGGTTGGATCTCTTGTAGCCTTTTTAAAGGCATTTTACTTTCGTAATGAGCACTAAAATTTTGTTAATTAAAGACTTTTAAATAGCAAGCTTGTTCTTCCTCGATTTCTTTGATAGGTGAGTGAAGCCTTGAAGAAGTAATCAACGGGTATCTTTGCGTTAGGTGAGTGAAGCCTAGCCGGTGATCCCAAATTTATCTTTTGTTATTGTTTCTTTGGGTTTTTGGGGGTAGTTTGTGTAGCTCTTTGAATTTTTGGGGAGACAAGGAATCGGGTAGATTGTTCTAACGCAAGAGGGGTGTAGACACCCCAAATTCGTACCCCTAATTTTATATATATTCTAAGAAGTATAATTTATAATTATACTAAATGGACTAACTAATGTTAAGTTTTCGTTAACTTTCATGGGGTTCAAAGTGTCAAAGGACGAAACAAGAAACAAATCAGAAAGCAGAAGGGGGAAAGTGTCAAAAAGTAAAGAGGAAAAGAAATAGGTGCTGCCTATTAAATAATGGGCGTTGCGCCCCATTTTGTAATAGGGGGCGCCTATTTCTGTTTTATGCGTCTTCAGTTTTCCTCTTTGGTACAATTCCTTCATCGCAGGGTACAGCCACTTCACGCACAAATGCAAAATATATTTTCTTCTTTCATTGTTAAATCTGCTCCTCCGCCTATAAATAGAGGTCTCCTTCAGTGCAAAAAGAGACGGAAGAACAGAGAGCGAAGAACGCTGAAGAAATTATACGCAGTTAATTTTCAGATAAATCCAAAAGTGTTGTCAAGCTGTTATAATCCCTCCTAAACACTTATACCCACCGATCAAAGATAAACCTCGTTAACCGATTAGGTTCCCGCCCTATTTAATCGGTTCTAACAAGCCAAAACATATCAAGTAAAAGAAAGCAGTTGTGCGGCCCGATGACAGACGCAATAGCAAGCCAAAACAAGCAGTTGTGCTACCTGCATCCCGAGGTGAAAAGCAACAAATACAAGCAGTTACGCCGCCCGAATTTCGACAACACACAAACAAAACAAAAAGACTTCATTTCTCGAAAGGACATGAGAAACACATGTAGACCGCCTAGTGGGCTTAAGCCCAAGCATACCAGGTTCAGACACTTACATTCCAAGAGGTAAGTTATGTCCCCGTAGTTATTTATTATAATCTATAACTTAAATATAGATATCTAAGTAATTTTCATTTATGTTTATACTTTAATATATAAATAGTTAAAATGTAGATATTTAATTAGTTTCTTTACTGTCTTTACTTTAATATAATAATAGTTATAATTTATTTTTATTTAATTAGTTTTTTTCATGTTTTTACTTTAATGTAGAAATAGTTATAGTTTCTTTATGTTTAAGTTAGTTTTCTTTCCGTTCCTACTTTAATGTAATAATAGTTACATTTTCTTTCTGTTTAATTAAGTTTCCTTTCTGTTTCTACTTTAATGTAATATTAGTTACATTTTCTTTCTGTTTAATTACTTTCCTTTCCGTTTCTACTTTAATGTAATAATAGTTACATTTTCGTCCTATTTAAATTAGTTTCTTTTTCGTTATTATTTTAAATGTAATAATAAGTTATATTTTCCTTCTATTTTAATTAATTTCTTTTTGTCTTTACTTTAATGTAAAATAGTTATAATTTCTAGCAGTTTAATTAGTTTATTTTTTGCACATACTTTAAATATAGAAATAATTATGTTTCTCAATATTTAATAAGTTTCTTTCCTGCTTATGCATGTAAATATAAATAAAGTTTATACTAGCATAACTATTTTATTCTTAAAATAACTTACAAAAATGTTGTAATTATTCTCTAGTTGTATTATTTCAGTTGTAATTTTTCTTCCTCTTCTTTAGTAAGTGTAATGTAACTTTTCTTTATTTCCTTTTTATATATAAATGTATTTTTTTGAACCAAAGTATATAAAATAAAACAAGCATATTGAGGAATCCATTGTGAGACCGAAAGGGCGAGTTGGGTGTCTAACCCCTTCCTAACTCATAACTTAACCCCCGAACCCATATATTCTGGTATTTTTGGTTTTTTTCTGCTTAACCATAAAATAGAGGTGACGACTCTGTTAATATTTTTGAGTCTACAAATTGAGGCCGGGTGTATTCCAAGCGCTCGAAGTTTTGAAACCCCCCCCCCCCCCCCCGCTTTTCAATAGCGGGGACCGGTTCGGAACGGGGCACTCACTAGGGGGCTGTTTAGAGGGGGGGGCGGTGTTCGAAGTAACATGTGAGTGTTTTAGGTTGCGTGTTTGCTAAGAGTTTTGGAACCATATCAAGTGGTATCAAGGCCAACTTTCACATATTCTTTTTCGTTGAACGATCATGGCTAACGAAGAAGGTTGTTCGATAGGACTCACCATGGATCAAGTTGCCAACCGACAAAGCGATCGGGAGATACAAGAACTTCAGCAATTGGTGGAGGATCTGAGAGAAGGGCAGCAACCCCTTAGGGAAGTGGCTTTGGCTATAGCCAATGCCGATGAAGAGGAAGACCACCCGAGGTCGTACATCCAGCATGGGTGGGGGAAGGATAAAGACGATCGTTGGTTGAAACTTGATGTTCTGGAATTCAAAGGCTTCATGGATCCTGAAAAATATCTCTGATGGATTCGAAGGACAGAATAGATATTTGACTACAAAGACTATAGCGATCAGAAAAGATTCAAAGTATCCATTCTTAAACTCACTAAGTACGCGTCAATTTGGTACGAAAACTTGAAGGCCCAAAGGAAGCGGGAGGGAAAAGAGAAGATTGATTCTTGGGACAAACTAAGAAAATATATGGATCGCAAATTCTTGCCCGGAACATATCTTCAAGATAACTTTACCACACTTCACCTTCTAAAACAAGGGGAGGCATCCGTGGATGAATACATTGAAGAGTTTGAAAAAAATTCCATCGTTTGTGATGTCAAAGAAAGGGTGGAGCAGAAGATCGCAAGGTTCATGGCGGGTTTGGAGTCTAAAGTTGCTAACATGGTAGAACTTCAACCATATTTCACCTTCGAGGAGTTATGTAAGTTAGCCGTCAAGTGCAAGAAACAATTAATAAAGAAAAAGAGAGTCCCCAGAATTACGGTTACTAAGGTTGGGACTAGCCTCAAGACTGCTACTGCTACTACAGAACCGAAGGTGGAAGAGCAAGTGGACAAGGGAAAAAAATCAGTTTTGGGAAAGAAACCCGAGGGGAAAAGGTCCATGAGGAGCAAGGATTCCATGAAATGTTTCAAGTGCCAAGGTTATGGGCATTACCAATAAGAGTGCTCATCAAAAAGGGTGTTAACTTCGCGCGAAATTCAGGAAATAGAAGATGATATTGTTACACAAAAGATTGAGGCTGAAAGAAAGGAGAGGACATAGAGGATTGTGAAAAGGTGCATGGAAGTACATTGATTCTAAGTAGGTCGTTGCATGTGAAACCCGCGAGCACAGAAGAGGGAACTAGAGAACATATTTTTCACTCCAAATGCCTAGTTCAAGGAAAAGTTTGCACACTTGTTGTGGACGGAGGAAGCTGCACAAATACGGTCTCCACGATGCTTATCGAGAAATTGAGAGTTCCTACCTTAAGTCACCCTCGACCTTTTAAGTTACATTGGTTAAACAAAAGCTTTGAAGTCAAGGTGGACAAGCACGTTGTGATCACGTTCTCAATGGGGAACTTTGAAGGAAAAATTCTTTGTGACATTATCCCCATGGATGTGTCATGTCCTTTTGGGACGACCATGGCAGTACGGTAGGAGGGTGATTCACTACGGTAGAGAGAACACCTACACACTCGAGAAAAGTGGTAAGAAGTTTAGAATCAAGCCGTCTATTACAATGTCAAGGGAGGGGTTGAAAAATCTTGCGTCGAAGGTTAGCTTATTAGCTACGAGATGAGGAAGGCAGAATGTTTGTCCGACTAGAAGAGGGAACACACCTGAAAGGCAACGAGTTACAGATAGCCATGGTAACGCAAAGAATATTCCAAGCATGGTTCTGAAGCTTTTCTACTTAAAATTGGAAGGTGATAACAAACAACAAGTGTTGGTTGATAAAGGAGAAGTTGTACATTGGGCAGCATTGGCGAAGGATGTTAATTCATTCATTAAACACAAGGATTTGGTAGAAGGCTCACAAGGAAAGTTAGCAAGCACAGCTAACACATTTTTAAAAATGGCCATAAACACCGCTAGGATATTGGAATGTGAGATAGTTTGGGAGAAGGACAGAAACAAAATTTTGGGACAGAAGTTAGATAATGGGGGAGGACAATCAAGTGCAGGTAGACTGTGGGAATTTAGGAATTCAACCGAAGTGGAGAATGGGCTGGACCAAGGATTGAAGTCAATCCTTTTTGAAGAGGTAGGGTTTGATACGGCTAGTGCAGTCAACAAGTCCAAAGTAAGACAAGATGTTATGGGGGGAATGGGTTACGAGTCAACTTAAGCTTAAACCAAATAATTATGGGTATATGGCCTAAAACTAGAAGACTTGGGCTTCACAAATACTTCAATTGGTGTAGGTTCAGGAAGGAGGACAAGAATCAAGTGCTTGAAGGGGTATTCGGGTTGGACCTAAGGAAGGAAATAACATACAAGTGGGCTGGAAGGTTGGGCATGCATAGGGAGGACAAGGTGGCAGCCGAGTTACTCAAGGTTTCAACTTAGCCAATTCTTGAGTTCCAAGGAAAGGCTATCAATGAGGTGATCTGCTTAGGATATGATTTATTTATGTTTTAGTTTGATAGGAATTCTTTAATTGTTTTCTTAGTTCTTTTTATTTAGAATCCGTTAAGTTAGGTAGGTAGAATAAGGTTGAATCTCTTGTAGTCTTTTTCAAGGCATTTTACTTTCGTAATGAGCACTGAAATTTTGTTAATTAAAGACTTTTAAAGAGCAAGCTTGTTCTTCCTCGATTTCTTTGATAGGTGAGTGAAGCCTTGAAGAAGTAATCAATAGGTATCTTTACGTTAAGTGAGTGAAGCCTAGCCGGTGATCTTGAATTTATCTTTTGCTATTGTTTTCTTTGTGTTTTGGGGTAGTTTGTGTATCTCTTTGAATTTTTGGGCAAACAAGGAATCACAAAGATTGTTCTAACGTAAGAGGGGGGTTGTTTAAAGGGGGCGTGTTCGAAGTAACGTGTAAGTGTTTTAGGGTGAGTGTTTGCTAAGAGTTTTGGCACTGTATCAGACAAAGACCGGTGTTTGGTAGAGTATAACTTGGATTCAATCACACTCGTGGGGTACGATCAAAGATCCCTTAAGAGCTAAGTAGTTGGGACGAATTTATTGCACAATGATTGAAAACACAAATCTGAGCAAACGGAATAAGTATTTAAGGCTTCCTAGTAAATGCTCTGTAGGCTAAGGCATTGTGAGTGATTAAGTATTGAATGCTTGAATATCAAAGTTGCTTCAGTAGTTTTTCATGCTTGCTCCAAGGGATTTAAATAAGTAGACTTGATCTTCAAGCTGTTGGAGCGAGTTTGAATTTGAGAGCTTGGTCACCAAGAATACAGCTTAACAAAGGATGACACAGTATATGTTACAAAAAATGGATCCTTCTTCGGGATGGATGGATAGTTGGTTGTTTTCTCAGTTGGGGATCAACAGGAGTTACAGCAGGAGATTGGATTGTTAGCTGAAGGTGGAGGTGTTGTATCATCAGTCGATCATTCTTAAAAGTTGAGCCACCTCCTTATTTCAATGTTCTCTATAGCATATAAAAGGCCTCGAGCTCTTTACCTTCTCTCCTCCTGAATGGTTTTAATTTTATTAACTTAGCCTAGGCAGCCTAATTACGTTGATATTATAGAAGAGAGTACTGGTAATCCATATTCACATACCTAGGAGAACCAATAACCATAGTAGCTTGCACTTCACTTGCAATGACTTGTCAGAGGTTTAGAAGAATAGAAGCTATCTAAGATAGCAGGTCTTGAAGCATCTGTGTGTTGATCTTCATAGCTACATCTAGATGAAGATGGTGGATATGCAGCTTAATATCAATATGGGTACCTGCAAGGAAAACCTATAAAAGGGCTAGCACCAATAGTATCATGAGTAGGAACAAGAAGTATAAGATCGTTTAGCAACTTAACGTCCTAGCTCAACTTCCTCCAAAAGTTCTAGAAAGAAGGTAGACATTGGAAGCTTGGAAGGAGGAGACTAACCGTCCTCGAGAGATTCATGCAAATCTTCTGACCAGTTAGTTTGGCAATGGCTTCACTGATAATAGCTTTTCTTTCCTTAATCTTTTGTAAGCCATTCTCAGAGTGGGAGAGATAGTAGAATCACTCTCTGTAGATAAAGCATCAGTCATGGATGTATCAATCTCAAGTTCTTCCTTAGCTTTTCATCCACAATCAATAAAGACCTCATCGGTAGAAGCCTCAACACTCTGAGTCTTAAAGCCGATTGATGGGTGTTGGTCTGGATGGAATAGTGGCAATTTTTGGAAGTGTGATCGATGGTTGGGGCTCATCATGGGCATCATCTGGTGGATGTGCATCAGCCATTGTCTCATAAGCTAGTAAAGGCTTGAATAAGCAATGAAGCCTCAGCTGGATTTGAAGGAATAGCATCAATTGGTCCAAGAGTGGGAGTAGCAATAGGAGAAACATTTTGAGTGTCAGCTGGTATGGCAATAGGAGGCGCATTATTAGTTGGTGGAACAATGTCAGCTAGAGAGGCATCAACTTATGGTATAAGAATCGACAGAGCAGGAACAACTTCTACTAATGCATCTGAGCAGATGTAGAGGTTGTTCCTCGACAAGCTAACATCCTTGTTCTATTAAAAACATCCCTTTGCTTCTCTAACTCCAAAAGATACCTTTTGGATTTTATTACTTTGTCATTCATATCCTTGTAAGTGAGGTGGCAATGTTTGTTAAAATGGGCTTGATCAACATTTAGCTTGGGCCATTCTTAGTGCACTTCATCATCTTCATGACTGGCTTCCGTTCCCACTAGATAAGGATCATCACGTTGCAATTGTGGAACTTCAAAAATGAAGTTGTAGATCTTCCATAATAGCATCACCAGATTCTAGAAAAGAGGCATAAGGTCAAAGTACTTACCATACTTGAGGGTATGATATTTATCACACATATTTAGGACAGTGGGGTATTGGACAAAAGGTTTTCTTCGGAATTTAGCATCAATGTATTTAACTAGGTTGACAAGTGGCTTGAGTTCCTTACATTCCTCATGAAATTTGAGAAGGTATTGGATAGACAAAGGAAGATGGTCAGTAGGGAAGACCCAGTTTGGGGAATTGGATTAGGGTGAGTTGATTAAGGATAATGGTTTATGTGAAAGGTAGGATTTCTGATAGGCTTGAAAAGTTTTATGAGTTGATCCGAGATTTGAGAAGGTTGAGTTGAAGGACTTGAGTGGAGGTGAAAGAGGTAAGATCGATGGACCATTGGCTAAAGAAAATGAGATGAAGGTCGATAAATGTGCATCTTGTCCATATTTTAGGAGGTTTTAGGCTCGTTTCACCATCTAATCATGTCATTGACACAATGAAAATAGTCGTTTTGGTTCACTTTACTGCCATTTAGATTATTTGTGCAGATTTGGAGCATTTTGACGAAAGGACAAGCTCGGTTAGTGAATTTATTTTGCACTTGCAATCAGAGTAGCTCCTGGCAGTTTTATTGTTTTGACCTTATTTTGTTCTAGTATAAAAACATCATTAAGAAGGAGGAAATTTAGGAGTCTCTTGATTCAATTTTTGGTGTCCCTTTGAGAGACAAGGGAGAAAATGTACAAAAAGGAGTGCAAACTATATATCTTCTCCCTCTCTTTTCCCTCTAGGTCGACACACAACACATAGACACACACTTGAGAGGAGACTTTGATTGTGAACATAGATTGAAGACTCTCTTTCATGAATTCATTATTTGGAAGCATTCTTGGAGAGAAGTTATTTCTCTTTCCTTCTCTTTACTTTTGTTATTTTGATTTTGTTGCTCCATTGAGTTTCTTATGATGTTCATGCTAGTTTCTTCAACTACGTGTGAGTAGTTTTCTTTTTCTAGGGTTAGGTGTAGCCCACGATGAGTTTATAAATAAAGTTTTGATCTTTCTGTTTATTATATGGATGTTACCCGTTTTGATTTGATTTTAGCTTTATCAACTTTAATTTAGTCTAATGAGCTTAATTTAATTAATTGCTACAAAAACCTTGAAATCAATTCATCTAGATAATCTAAGTTGTTAGTTTTTGGTACTTGATTCAAGGTCACTATGGGATCGACATTCTAAATACTATACGATAGGTCGTGCGCATATGGTAGGATTTAGTGATTTATTTGAAAATTAGACAACAAGGTTTCTTGAGATGGTAATTACATTTTGGGTTTCTGTTTAGGGGTAAAAAAAGAATTTTTTGAAATTTTGTGCTTTTGAAATTCCTAAGCTTGTTGTTTTGATAATATCTATTTTTGGATGTCATTTGCGAAGGATTGTATGAGTGTTGCATTTGTGGAGTAATATATGCATGCTAGTTGATAAAAATGATGATTCTATTGTTAATTATGTCTCGGGAATGCTTTGAGTGAAACGTGAAAGTGAGAGAAACACGCGAGAGAGTGTTTGCAAGACACATACATATTTCTTGATTTTGTTCTTGGTGCTAGGCTAGCGAAGTGTTATGTGTATCTTGTGAATATTTCTAGATGGGTTTGGACATCATGGGATTTTTCTTGATATTCTTGCTTGACGAGGATTTAGGCTTGGGCATGGGAATTGTGGTAATGAGATATGATTTAGGTCATTTTGGACAGTTTGAGACTTTTCTTGCCTACCACTTTGTAAACTTCTTTCTCTAGTGTCCATGTTAAGCCTGTGCAAAGAATGAAGTGTGCTAAGAACAAAAATGACCTCCATTCGACGTTCGTTTCATTTGCTCGCATTTACTCACACATCTAGGCTAAACATTTTATCCTACCATTCAAGAGAGCTTAAAATGAATACTCATATGTGTATTGTTCACTTTTGTAGGGTTTGTGCTTTCAAGCGTTATGTTTTGGCTATTGTGGTAGAAGGACAAAATCAAAGGGTGTTGAAAGAAATGTTGATTAGTGGTTGGAATAAAATGATGAAAAAATGAGACAACAAAAAAGGGGAAGCAAAAGAGAAAAAAGAAGTTACTGTGCCTTGAAGAATTGAAACAATGAAAAGAAAAAGAAAAGAAAAAAGAAAGTTTTTGTAATACCCCTAATCCCACATTGGGTAAATGTGGGATTTGAATGTGATTTATAAGGTGACCATACACTACTTTTAGGCACCAACATCATCCATGGACTTTAGTGTCGGCTTGTGGTGGGCCTGGTGACTCAAGGTGCTACGTGCTTAGGTATTGCCAAATGTGTGGGTTAACGTAATTGGACTCTTTGGGCTCGAGGTCGTTACAAATGAGTATCAGAGCGAGTCCTGACCGGAAATGTGGGAACAAAGTATTATGCGGGCCAAAGTGCTACAGCGTAGAAGGTGTGAGCCACCTCTTTATCCTTGTAAGAGCCACCTCTTGAATCATGCATCGCCCCGGGTACGGTTTGCCTTGACGAGGATGCCAAAATTTTAAGTGGGGGAGATTGTAATACCCCCAATCCCACATCGGGTAGATGTGAGATTTGAATGTGATTTATAAAGTGTCCACACACTACTTCTAGGCACCAACCTCATCCATGGACTTTAGGGTTGGCTTGTGGTGGGTCAAGTGACCCAAGTCTTGGGTGCTTAATGGGCGAGTGTGTGGGCTACACGTAGCAGACTGGGCTCTTGGGCTTGGGTCGTTACCGTTTTCATGTGCTCTTCAGTCTCTCAAGGGGAAATAATGGGGTTAGTTCTTGTTTGATGGTGAGCTACTTCTTCAACTCGTTTATTCAAAAAATTCAGTTTGGAGTTGTTGAAGTTGGTGAGTGGTTTTGAAAAAATGAAGCACTCTGTTGTAAGCAAGCTCAACATTAACATACTCTAGTGAGTGATTGATGACTTACGTAGTGGTTGAGACTATATTAGCTTAGGAATCAAAAGGGTTTGTTTTCTAGTTTGTTGGTGGTTGGAGAAAAGTATTCCTTGGTGTAGTGCATTTGTTTTCTCAAGCTGGTGTCCTTCCTATTTTTCTTAGTCCCGGGCTAATCTTAATCTGAATTTATTCCTTTGCTCGGAGCAATCAAATCTTACGCTTGGGGGAGTGATAAATGTGTATTTTACTGTTTTGACCTTATTTTGTATCTAGTCTAAAAACATCATTAAGGAGGAAAGTCGGGAGTCTCCTGATTAAATTTTTGGTGTCTGTTTGAGAGTTAAGGGAGAAAACTAACAAAAAGGAGTGCATGCTATATCTTCTCCCTTTTGTTTCCATCTAGGTCGACACACAACACATAGACACACACTTGAGGAGATTTTGATTAGAATCGATTGCGTACTCTATTTCGTGAATTCATCATTTGGAGCCATTCTTGGAGACTAGTTCTTTCTCTTTCCTTCTCTTTACTTTTGTTATTTTGATTTTCTTGTTCCATGGTGTTTAATATAATATTCATGCTAGTTTATTCGATTATGAGTGAGTAGTTTTCTTTTTCTAGGATTAGGTATAGCCCGCAATTAATTTATATATAAAGTTTTGATATTCCTATTTATTATATGAATGTTACCCTTTTGATTCGATTTTAGTCTTTTTTATCGATGTATGAATATTGTGGTAGTGAAGGACCAAAAGTTGAAGTGTAGGTAGTGGAACCCTAAAATCGAACTAAAAATTAATGAGAATGACAATTAATTGAGTTTCTTGAGACTGATTGAATTTAAAGACACAATGGGTTTCATTTAATTTATTGTGCGAGATATCATATTTGAATTAATCTAAGCACGTTGAGTGTAGTTCCGAGAGAATGCAATCATCTATATTTATACAATTTGCCTTTAAAACTTGACATTCATCGTAAAGAGAAGATTGTTACAAAGTTTATAAATTTGTTGTCGCGGTGAACCAAAATCTTAGAAGCTTTTTAATTACTGTTTTCAATCAAAATCCGATGTTATATTTTAGTTAGTTAAGTAAGCTTCTAATTAGCTTAATTTAGTTAATTTCTAAAACCTTGAAATCAATTCATCTAGATAATCTAAGTTGTGAGTCTTCTGTATTGATTCAAAGTCTCGTGGGATCGACGCATCCTAAATACTATACGATAGACCATGCACTTGCGGTAAGATTTAGTGATTAATTTGAAAATCACACAAGAGGTTTTCTTGAGATGGTAATTATATTTTGGGTTTCAGTTTGAGATTAAAAACAATTTTTTAATTTTTTTGAAATTTTGTGCTTTTGAAATGACGAAGCTTGGGTTCATTGTAGGTTAGTTGATGGAGAATAGTGATTCCTTTGTTAATTATGTCTTTATGCTTTGAGTGAAATGCGAGAGTGAGATAACCATGGAGTGTTTGGAAGGCACATACATACATATTTCTTGATTTTGTTCGTGGTGCTATAGCTGATTCCAAACAATAAATCCTCTTGTTCCTAGAGTTCAATATAAATAAATAAATTTTAATTTTATTGAAAGAGTAAATTAGTTTATGCTTCTTTTATTTTTACTTTTCACGAAGTTGTCCTTAAATCACATTGATCTTGCGTTGTCGAGCCTTCCTCAAGCCGTAACAATGTATACATGGTTATAGTCAAACATGTACATTCTCTAAAAAGTCAACCCTTAAGTCAACCATTAGATTTTACGCAAATGATATTACAACCAGAGCTTATATTATTATTATGCTTTTTATTAGAGAGCCGTTAGATGATCAAGTTTGTGATGATTTGAAAACCCCATGCCATTAAAAAAAAGAACATATTTTGATCTAAATTGTAGAGATCTTAGTAGATTTGATCTAATCAGCACTAGCACTAAAGCTTTATGAATACACAAGCTCAAACTAAAGCTCGTAATATCATACCTCTTAGGCCTCGATTGGTACACAAAATAAAATCAATTCCACGCGTTGGTGTTGTCATAATATTATTTGGAAAGGAAATAGATTACTCAAATCTTAGAATTGATTCTTAAAATTTAAGGAATCACAACTCGTGGAATTTGGATTTCTAATAGTTGGAATCCATGTAAAAAGACAATTATATCATTCTAACTCTTTCAATCTTATTTAATTTGTTAATAATAATTGTTTGAAAGGTCTCGATTGTGTATCAATTCTTTTGCATTTGTTTTTTAAACCAAGTAAACCCTACTTGCTAAGCTTAGAAATTACCGAACTAATTGCTTAGAACCTGCTATTCAGAGTCAACGATGTTCTCAATACTAGTAATTTGATTGAGAAGACTAGAATTTTAATCATTTTTCTTAGTCTTAAATTAGTGAGATCAATTTATAAAGCTAGTTTGTTGTTCCCATTAAATTTTTCCTATTATGAATGATAATTCAATTAGATGAATTAAAGTATATGATGATAAAGAAGAATGTAGGTGATTAACTCCGCTTGGTACTATATAAGTGAATAATGTATTAATCCATCGCTCCTAAATACTAATTGTTCTTCTTCTTCCTTTTTGGTCTCATTAGAATAATTGTCCTCTTTCAAAACTTTCCTTATTAAGAAAATTGTTCACCACTTTACCTCTTATTTTTTTTTATCTACTTTAATTGTGGCTACATACTTTTAGGGAATTAAAGAAAACCACACATTATATCATATATTTATAATATAATCAATTACTTTTTCTTAAACCGTGTCAAAAATGACGATTATTTGAAAACGAAGGAGTAATTGTTTTAGCCAAGTAGAAACAATTTACTTTCGAATTGTTTCAAATGCTTTAGGTTATTTTATTTGAACTAGTTTCATTATAACATTAGCTTGTTTTTAAAATTTTAATTTAATACTTTTTCTTGATTTATTGATGTTGGATAATTAAAAATTCACATAAATTTAAAAAATGAACAACTTGATATTTTGTGGATCAAGAATAACGTTGCTCTGATTTT
>CM028379.1:30874970-30934846 GCA_013146195.2 Codonopsis lanceolata
ATCAAGGATTTTAACTAAGGCTCACCAACATAATATTGAACCTATAACAACTCTATTGAGTCTTAATATCGCATTTCATTAAATGCACATTTCATACAACCAAACTTAGCACATCGTTCAAGTATATAGAAATTATCCCAAAATTAATCGGGCTTATTTCCCAAGCCTAAAATCCAGAATTCATCATAGACATAGTCATGAAACCCAAATAGTAGGACTTCAACAGAGTTCGTTATCACAATATCGAACCTATTACGACTCAGTTGAGTCTAAATACTAAGTTTCATCATTTACGCTTCACCAATTTCAACATTCACACCCACTTTATTTAACAACAATATATATCCAATAATTAGGGCTTACTTCTCAAGCCTAAATTCCTGACAAACCCAACATAATTCAAAACTCATTCCATAAATCACATTATTTCAATTAAATGTTCCTACCATGATATCATGTGAGTTCATACATCAGCCCAATCATAGGCATAATTCCCAATAAACCCAAATAGCATATAGGCATGATTTCTAGCATGCTCATAAGCCTAAAACACCAAAAGAAAATAACATATTCAACAATCATAGAAATCACTCTACAAATGCTCTAACAAATCATACTTCCAAAAATCCCCAAATTGGGCATACGAAAACATAGCAAGTGTTCATTGCCCACAAATAACATACAAGTTGTTTCCTTAGGGCCAATGAACCAAAATCAAAGGAGTAACTTACCTAGCTTGGTGAAAACTCAAGAGAACACAAATCAATCGGTGAAGTTGTTCTACCGTCGAGGGCTTCAAGATTAGAAGTTTGAAGGAAATCGGGTGGGTGGATCGTCTAGGATCGAAGAAGCTAGGGCTTGAATCTCCCATGGAGTCTCTCTCTCTAAAATGTATGGATGAAGAGAAGAAATGAAGAGATTTCTTGATTTTGTGAAGAGATTGGGCTATATATACTTCCCAAGCAATGGGGGCAAAACAGGGGAATTCCTTGGTACAATTAGTGGAGATTAGGATTAATCAATCACTAATCTAACAAATTAACTTCCAACTAATGTTAGGACATGATTTGGGTTAAGTATGGGTGGTTAGGAAGGGTTTAGAGGGGTTTAATGAGGGTAGAATAGGTATAGTCCAAACTCAAAAGCAGGGGCAAAATCCCGTAACGGCAACATGAGGTTGAGGCGGGCGCCTCACATTATTGGCGGGCATGGGACTCTGACCCATCTCCAAATTTGCAAATTTGCTCCCATTGTTGAGGCGGGCGCCTCACATTATTGAGGCGGGCGCATGGGAAGCCGAGGCTGGACAGTCAATCTTGTAAAATCGACCATAAATCGCTCACAACTCCAAATGAGGTGATTTTTGATTTTTATGAAACTAGACTCATTGAATTATATTTTAGGATTTTAAATTACTCCATTTGGACTTATATACATCAAGATATGGTTACAACAAAATCAAGTACAGAAGTTGTTTTTCTGAAAACTGAATTCTGGCACAGCCGTAAGTCAAGACCTAATTGAGGTACTTAGACACCTTGGAAAATTACCAAATTTTACAGAGAGTATCCTAACGTATGAAGGTAAAACATACTAAATTTTTAGAAAATTCTATTCAGTGGATTAGTACCAGAATTTTCCTGAAGTTTGCCCAAAACATGGGCTTTGAAGGAAATCGCTAAGGGCAAAACAAAGCAAGAGGGTTTATAAACTTCCAAATCATCGATAGACTTAGGGAATACCTCCAACTTGAAGTCTAATACATCTAAACATGTTAATAAACCATCTTATAGAGGTCTAGGACCCAAACCGAGGTCACGAACACAAAAGCATAAAGCAAACCCTCAATCGCGTCGCATTCGACTATCGTCGAGTCACGACTTGCGACTTTAGCAAGTCAACAACTATATGGAGTCTCTTAATGTTGTTTCGGTCTTAATATGGTCTCTCATACATATCTAGACCCTCTCGCAAAACCAAACATACAGTCAACAAAGGAAGAAGTGCAAGTATGGCACGCAAAGCCAGGAGCTAACGAAGGGGCGGGGCGTCACACCCTCTCCACCTTAAAAAGAATTCGTCCAGATTCTAAATCATGATACAAACCAACATTAGGTCCACACTCAACCACCATACCTCGAGACAATGATCACTGTGTCTCTTAATCCCGAGTTAACACTCGATCTCAAAACCACCAACCTTGACTCGAATCTCCGAGTCTACCACTACAATATACACGAGGGTCGAACTATAATAATCCAAATTCAAAAGTCTACGAAATCTCAATAGACACGACATCAAACACCTTCTATCGGAAACAATATGACTCATGCTTGAGTCACGAATACACGTACGAACAACACTAGGCCAAACATGTAGGCAAAATCCCAAACTTCAACATAAGAACACATTCAACTACCGAAACTATTTGTTTCGGGGCACATCATGAAATTCAAGCACAAAAGATTCTAAGTTACAAGAATTAATAATTGCCTATGGAGCAATTTACAAACAAATCAAGGATAAGCAAATCGGCATTTCAAACCATGTAAATCACACTTGCGATTTCCCAATCGTGTGTAATAACACATAAGAGCACGTTAATGAAATGTTTTGAAAATTCATTCCATTTCTGTCCATTCCATTTGGTAACAGGTATAGTCAATTTCTACCATAATTCATACCAATCCTAGTTCAACAACGAACCACTTTTGATCACCAATTTAGGGTACCGGCTAAATTGGATACTCAAAAGTTTCCGTTGCAAGGATGCGAAGGTTCATGATCAAAAAGGTTTTAAGCATCCTTTAATAGTCTCCTATGCTAAGGTAATGAATGAGCAGGAGATAATAATGATGAAATGAGAATTTAGTATACTACAATGTAATGCATCAAGTAGGTGTTTCCTACAACTAATGCACATAACTGAATAAAAATTCAGACCAAGTAACAAGGTCTATTACCTTGACAAACAACAATCATATCTACCACAAAACTCGTGTACCTAGTAATCACAATGAATCGACAAGGCTACTAATGCCCGTAACGTCCATACTCCGCAAAACTATTCTTTCTTAAGCTCTAGACCAAGTCTACAACCAATGCATACACTAAGTATCCTAACACAACGTTAACGTCTCAGTACGCACGGTGAAGCGTCAATCTCTCCCGTGTAACCATGATTATCTTCTAAATCGCAATCTTCAACCTTCTCACAAGTCGAGTGCGTTTCCTACTCGTATAGTAACCACTAACAATAATATAGTATTATATTATTCATTACATAGTACATATCTTCATAGAATACTCAAACATCATACCAAACCGATAAGTATCAATATACAATTCATACTTTATATATATTCGTATTTATACATATACATACTATGGCCCTTATGTATAACCGCACAAAACCACAACTCTATATATAGCATAGTCTTATATATGAATGCACATGAGCTAACGATTAAAGCGCGTACTCATAATAACGGTAATAGTAGCAACGGTATAGTTTACATATATATATATATATATATAAGAATATACCTTCCTATTTCGGATAGGTCTCCAAACTCCGCGACGGCTAACCGCCACGCGTGCACTGCTTCAAACTCTAGGCTGACCGTCACCATCTCTCTTGGAGCCACTGAATTCTTGACTAGTACTCCCAGACTGACTAACTCTCCTCTTCGGGCAACCTTTACGAACATGATCGCCACCACCACAAACAAAGCATTTTCCTGTTGTACCCCAGCACCTATCCTCGGTATGTCCTGTCCTCTTACAAAGGTTACATGTCAACTCGCCACCTCGTCTTCTCCGAGCAGAAGTAGTAACACCAATCCGGCCACCCGAACTCACCTTTCCTTGACTATCAGTTTGAGGTGCTGACCGCCTTCTCTTATCTTCAGGGCCCCTATTAGTCTTTGATATTTTCTTTTGAGCGTACTCCTCGATGTCCAGCTCCATCGCATATGCACGATCCACAGCCCCTTGGTAATCCGTAAGTAGTAACGGAATAAGCTGCCTACGATAATTCGTCTTCAGGCCTTTCACAAACCTCTCGGTCTTCTTAGCCTCATCCGGCACCAAGTAACTACAGTAACGAGCCAACTCCATAAACTTTGTTGAATACTGAGCCACGGTCATATCTCCTTGCTCTAACATTAGGAATTCCATCTCTCTTCTTTCTCGAGTTACTACCGGACCAAACCGTACCATAAACTCCTTGACAAAGTTTTCCCACACTCGAGGCACTCCATGTCGTCTCCAACGATCTCGTAATTCGAGCCACCAATGCTCGGCCGCACCATCCAATCCAAACACCGCTAAGGTAACCATTTCTTCTGATGTACTACCCAAAACTGCAAAGATCCTCTCCATGCTTTCTAGCCAATGTTTTGCCTCAATAGTATCTGGCTCTCCATCGAAACTTTCCGGTTTAAACTTCAAGAATTTCGCAAGAATCGCAAGGACAGAGTCGCTCTTCCAGCCAAACATCCGTTGAGGAGTCACACGCGGATCGTTAATATTTTCTCCCCTCTCGCCGCCGCGAGCTGCACTCGAACAAGGTATAATAGAACTAGCTCCACTCCAAGTTCCCGACATAATACGCCTACAAAGAACACTCAGCGTTAATAACTCAACAATAAACCCAACCCAACAAGGCCAAGGAACCTATCCTGGCGAAAAAGCTAACCTATAGCTCTGATACCAACTGTCACAGCCCGACCCGGACTCCAATGCGAAATCCCAAGGTCGTGCCGTCAAGACAAGCTAAAAGATGGACAAGCACCCGCTAGGCGTAGTGGTGCGAGTCAAGAGTTGAACCAACAAACTCTAAACAGGAATGTAAAGCCATAACGGCAAAACCGAATAACTAAAAACTAAAATCTGCGGAAGCGAATCATAAGTGGGACCAAGGCCTATAATTAAAAACTAAGGGATAGAAGGCCGAGAGATGACTATCTCGACAAATCTACGACTCGCGTGACGCAACATTGCGCACGTACAACAAACCATCGGCAACCTAAGGCCGGCGAAGCAACAAGAACCCAACCTGATAAACAACAACTCAACGGCTAACATGCCGGAGGAATAAATCAACTAAAAGAACAAGATATTCAAATTCTAACAACTAAACCCAAGTCTCACGACTAACGTCGTCGGAGATGACAATACCAACAATACTAGGATGAGTGAGCTAAAGCATGCTCGAAATAACAAGGGAATAACTTCTAAAAGATACAACAGCTCGACCAAACGAGTCGGCTACCAAAATAATACAATAAGAAAGTACTAACATAATCTACCCAAGTAAAGTCTACATAACTTTACATTCGCTTTCTCACGATACATAACATAATAATATTAAATCCAAGCTTAAAGCCCTGAAGACCACCTTCTAGGAATCACTATCCCGCCTGCAAAAACTAACGGGATCAAACAAAAACTAAGGAAAACAAACACACGTAATGAGTCATAATGACCCAGTAAGTTACTAAATGCAAATGCATGGCATAGCATGGCGTAGCATGGCATAATGCACAAACATGTATAAAATCATGGCATCTTTATAGCATACCACTATTAAACTTGTATTAAGTCACCAAGTATCATAAACTTCATAAATCACTTAGCACATTATCTTTCATATAAATGCTTATAGCAAGCCACATAAGGGATAGAGAAGTTACCCAAATAGTGTCGTTGTGTTGCTCCCCGCATTACACAATGTTATATCGTTCGTGACACGATGCACGTGATTGATACATCGACGCCGAGTGGTTTTGCCTCAAAAGACAGCCCCTTTCTCGGACTCAATTAGCATAATCCATTCGCTCTATTGGTTACGAGATGGGCTAACTTCCCAATCGGGGCCAACAAGTGGAGGTGTGTGAGGTCCAGTGCGGCGATCCATAGCGAATACGAATCTTACGATTCGTATAGGCGATGTACCGTCCCTACCCCGACCTAGAAAACCAATCCAAATAATGCCACTGGCTTTTATGAAATGCACAAGCAGATATTTACCGCATGCTCAAACAAGAACCAAGACCGTCAAGAGCGGGCTTATCAAATCAAGTAGGTCATAAGGCTCTACATACCAATTTAACAATGCACATATTTGCACATACTCAACAATCCAACTAACTTAGCAAAGATAGTCCAAGAACCACATATTTGAGGTATTCATAACCCTCAAGTCACAACCCAGTCAACGTAGCATATAAACTCAAGAAATCACAATACGAGGTCTACTAAAGCCCTCTACTCAGGATTAAACCAAAGGCTATTATTTAGTATAAGAACAACTATAAACCAAGACTTAGCATTTAAGCTTTACTCAAAGGTACAGGACTCAACCATAGTCCCAATTGTCATACATACTCGACATTATCAACCCAATCTCAAGGGTACCAAAACTAAGCTGTAGTCGTATCCTCGCAAGTGCTTTCATGTGCACGCGACCCAATTCCCTAAGAGGGAACTCATTCAATTAATCATTTCTTAAAGTAATATGAGTTCATAGGTTGAACTCTAATGTTCCGTGCCCTAACGAGCACGCCCTAATCAAATCCCCAATAAGCCTCTATGTCGTGGGTATCACAAATGGAACACAATTCAAGATGCTCGGGTACTCACAATCAAACCAACCAAACCCGAACATCAAGGATTTTAACCTAAGGCTCACCAACATAATATTGAACCTATAACAACTCTATTGAGTCTTAATATCGCATTTCATTAAATGCACATTTCATACAACCCAAACTTAGCACATCATTCAAGTATATAGAAATTATCCCAAAATTAATCCAGGCTTATTTCCCAAGCCTAAAATCCACGAATTCATCATAGACATAGTCAACGAAACCCAAATGACGTAGGACTTCAACCCGAGTTCGTTATCACAATATCGAACCTATTACGACTCCGTTGAGTCTAAATACTAAGTTTCATCATTTACGCGCTTCACCAATTTCAACATTCACACCCACTTTATTTAACAACAATATATATCCAATAATTCGGGCTTACTTCTCAAGCCCTAAATTCACGACAAAACCCAACATAATTCAAAACTCATTCCATAAATCACATTATTTCAATTAAATGTTCCTACCCATGATATCATGTGAGTTCATACATCCAAAGCCCCAATCATAGGCATAATTCCACAATAAACCCAAATAGCATATAGGCATGATTTCTAGCATGCTCATAAGCCTAGAAACACCAAAAGAAGAGTAATAACATATTCAATAATCATAGAAATCACTCTACAAATGCTCCTAACAAAATCATACTTCCAAAAATCCCCAAATTGGGCATACGAAACATAGCAAGTGTTCATTGCCCACAAATAGCATACAAGTTGTTTTCCTTAGGGCCAATGAACCAAAATCAAAAGGGAGTAACTTACCTAGCTTGAGTGAAAACTCAAGAGAACACAAATCCAATCGGTGAAGTTGTTCTACTCGTCGAGGGCTTCAAGATTCCGAAGTTTGAAGGAAATCGGGTGGGTGGATCGTCTAGGATCGAAGAGAGAAGAAGCTAGGGCTTGAATCTCCCATGGAGTCTCTCTCTCTCTAAAATGTATGGATGAAGAGAAGAAATGAAGAGATTTACTTGATTTTGTGAAGAGATTGGGCTATATATACTTCCCAAGCAATGGGGGCAAACAGGGAATTCCTTGGTACAATTAGTGGAGATTAGGATTAATCAATCACTAATCTAACTTAAATTAACTTCCAACTAATGTTAGGACATGATTTGGGTTAAGTATGGGTGGTTAGGAAGGGTTTAGAGGGGGTTTAATGAGGGTAGAATAGGTATAATTCGTCCAAACTCAAAACATGGCAAAAATCCCGTAACAGCAACCTGAGGTTGAGGCGGGCGCCTCACATTATTGAGGCGGGCGCATGGGACTCTGACCCATCTCCAAATTTGCAAATTTGCTCCCAGAAGTTGAGGCGGGCGCCTCACATTATTGAGGCGGGCGCATGGGAAGGCGAGGCTGGACAGTCAATCTTGTAAAATCGACCATAAATCGCTCACAACTCCAAATGAGGTGATTTTTGATTTTTATGAAACTAGACTCATTGAATTATATTTTAGGATTTTAAATTACTCCATTTGGACTTATATACATCAAGATATGGTTACAACAAAATCAAGTACAGAAGTTGTTTTTCTGAAAACTGAATTCTGGCATAGCCGTAAGTCAAGACCTAATTGAGGTACTTAGACACCTTGGAAAATTACCAAATTTTACAGAGAGTATCCTAACGTATGAAGGTAAAACATACTAAATTTTTAGAAAATTCTATTCAGTGGATTAGTACCAGAAATTTCCCGAAGTTTGCCCAAAACATGACTGCTTAGGGAAATCGCTGAAGGAATACCTCCAACTTGAAGTCGCAAGGGCACGCAAACCAACTATGAGCTCTTAATGATACATATCTAGGCGGGCGGGCACATCATTCATTAGATTGAGGTATGTCGTTGTCTAGTGAATGAATGACAAGAGAGTCGGCATAGATGAGGGTCTACTGATGAAAGAGGTCAGCAAGAGCAGAATCTGCTAAGATAGGATGAATTGATAAGTTTTGCAGACAAGAAGGTTTGCTGTATAAGGATGGAACAGCAGACATTGAGGTCTACCCATACCAATTGAATGAAGAATATTACAGCAAGCTTTTCCTTTGGAATGCCTTGGCTTCTGGAAGGATTGACCATAAGCTTCATCGGCAAAGAGAACGAAACAAAAGTGGAGGGAGAGCAAAATGTTTCTTTTTATATTGAAGAAACAACATCAGTAACAGTAGTATTAGTACTTGAATGATACAATATTCTGCAGCTGGCTCCTCCTCACTGGTGTAGTATATGCGCTTCGATCCTTTTTTGGGGAGAGAACAGGGTCTACAAGTGACAGGGGAAGAATGAAGAGTACCAGCAGGTTTCCTTTATGCCTTAGCAGCTGTTAGGAGGTTCAGCTGCTTTATCGGCAAAGATTAGCTGATGACTATGCTACTACATAATAGAATCCCAATTGAATGATAAGAGCATTTAGAAGCAAAAACGAAAGACAACAACCTTTCAAGTTAGAGAACATGGATCACAGAGAAGCAAGTAACTCATACTTAGTTTGGCTGAAGGTACTGAGGGAGAATGACTTTTGCTTCATGGTCAACAGCTAAGATGATGACTGACCTGTTAAGGGAAAGGAAGTCATCTTTGTTCAAGACAAGGGAAACAAGAAAGAATTAAGAGTACAGTTGTCATTGAATAGAGGAAACAGTAGATAAGAACAAGAATATGAAGAGATTGCTAGTTCCTCGAAAGGTTGTTGTTTCAGCAGTAGAGATAAGGTCTACCGTTGAAACTATAGAGACTTGCAATTATGGATGGGAATTAAGATTCATCAGAACAACATGGGTTGAGATGAGATCTATAATTCCTGATGAAGTAGTTGCAAGGTATGCAGTTCCTTCTAAAAAATCCAAAACTAAAATCATCCATATTCTAACACTATTTCTTTAGAAACCAATTGTTGAATAGGAAATTTTATGATTAAGGATTGGTTTGCTGTTAGGTAAACAACAGACTTATATTTGCTGTATTGAATTCGGAACAATCATATTTATGAAAAGTACAGATGCCGAAATCATAAGCAAACATAAGATTTCATGCTATCAAGGAATGTTCATACAAAAGCAGATAGACATGAAGTAAAGATGCTTTGAACATGTTCTCATTTAGATCAAAATAAATAAGAGTACAATGAGGATCTAAAGATTACAAAGTTCATTATAACTTCCGGTGACTTAACTACTCCTTTTTAAACAACTAATCTAAACACCTGATACAATTCTAAAGATAAGGATGTTACAAGGAGATGTCTATGAAGACCATGGACCCAGATTCAGCTAACCGGTTGGCAAACAGAATACAGGTCCTAGATCAAGGGATTTAGATGACCCAAGGAGGGAGCGGGGTACAACCTTTTCTCCTCTATAGCAACCTCTCTACCAAGCATAGGCTTGGTTTTCTCTATCCCAAACATCCTGCATAAACATATTCTAGAATTTTCTAGATATCAGTTTCAATGCAGGCGCTCATCCTCGGGAGTTTGAGAGGGAAAATCCGAGGAGAGACACATTTGGCTCACTGAAGATAGGAGGATCTTCTACACGAGTGGAAGCAACAAATGTGTACTAAGATAGAGGGAAGCGGGAGATATATGCTAAATGGTTGTTAAGGCAAGTCTTCACGCGAGAGAAATCCTTGAAACAAACCAAACAACTTTCGAAGAATCGGAAGGGTGATTCCAGGTTGTTGAGAAGAAGCCTTGATTTAGTGCTAAGAATTCTCCTTAGTAACATTTCTGAAGAAAGGGATTTTGTATCAGTGTCTATCATAGTGTTTGAGGTAGTTTGCGAGTGATAGAGAAGGAGGAAGGAGTGTCTCTATAAATACTCGTTGAGGCAAGACAATGGACCAACTCATTAAGAGTGAAAAGTCCTTTTCAACCACTCTTATAAAAGTTATACAGGGAAGAGTGAGAGTTGGTATTAATTTCTAGATACTCGGTAAAAGTTATCTCTTTGGAAAGCTAAAAAGGTTTTGAAAAGAAGGTTCAGCTTTTTAGAAAAGATAAAACGTCTTTAAGTGTACAAAACATTTTTCAGTGGGATTTGACAAAACATTTTCTTTTCAGAAGAGAGTTTTGGGAAGTACAATTCCCATATGTTAAAGTCATTTTATCTTTACCGGGATTATATGAAATTTGTCTTTAGCTTTTAAGAAATAGTCAATTTCTAAAGCTTTACCTCAACCTTTGTAGAAATTGCTAAAGTACCCATGTAGTTTGCACATTGTCTACTAAGGTGAAAAACTTCTATAAGTCAGCACATAAAACTAAGCTTATGAAGTACTGAGCAACAGAAGAGTAAGCTTCAAAGAAAATGATTTGATGATGACATAGAAATTTTCTAAAGAAAATGAGGCATCAAACCAGATGAGTAATTCATAAATCATACTTTAATGGAAATGGAAAGAAGCAAAGTATGATAGGAGAAATCACTCAAGCTATATATTTTGCTTTAGAAAAGAATAGATAAGAGTGGAGCAAGCAAATATAAGGCTATGCAGAGATGATATATTCATGATCATGATTAGCAGGGAATCATAGACGAAAATCAGTTATATATCATAATCCAGAAGGAAGAAGACTGAATCAGGTGAATAGGGTCATGTACTTTCAGTCAAAGCTTTTAATACTGGATGAGAGATAATAAAGTGTGCTTATTGATCTTTGGAGAATATACACTCCTGAATAAGAATCAAGAAGATCATTAGCAACATTTTATGAGCTTTAGGAAGCTCCAGAAAAATCTAGATACTAGAACAAGCATTTCAAGAAGATCCGTGAGAAAGAAAGACTGGATCTTGAATTTCTCATTCTCCCTTGGTGTTTTTGTGCAAAAGATAAAGATTTGAAAGAAGGGGCACAAGACAAGGGATGTACCTTTTTGACAGTTATCTGGATTGAGGTAGATGTTCTTCAGACTAAGTGCTCGTTTGTTGTAGCTTATTTGGAGTGATTTTTGGCTTTTGGCTTTTGAAAAGTCATATTTAGAGTGTTTGTTTCAGCTTATAAGCCAAAAGCCAATAAGTGAGGTACAACACCCTTTATGCATGGAAAAGCCAAAGCCAAAAAGCCAAAATTTTGAGCTTTTTTGTTTTTTTTTTTTAAGATGAAGACAACTATTTATTAATAAATATTTGATTATCCACATTTCATTATTTTATGAAATATACATAAAAATATGAATACTAATTTTGAAGTTTTTTTTTTAACAAAAAAATATAATAACTCATAAACAGCATTTCAACATCTGTAACAAACAGTCTATCATGCAATCAGCCAAAAGTCATTTAGCCATCAGCTTAAGCTATCAGCCATAAGTCATAAGCCATCAGCCACAACAAACGAGCCCTAAGTCTTTTTGAATCTGAGCTGATAAATCTGTAGTGGATGTTGTCTAAAGAGTAGATTTCCTTTGCAAATAACTTATAAGATTTTTTATTCATATTTTCTTGGATTCAAATAATTCTTTGAAATATAGGCCAAGTTCCCAGAAACTAAATATCATATAACAGAGGGATCAATCAATGTTTCATGATATAGAGTTTTTGACTCTTAACCTTTTTCAAGAGAATAGATAGGAGTCCTTTTGAAATTTTTTATAGTAAGGTTTCAGAAAGAAAATTTTCTCTCGAGAAGGTGTTGGATTGATTTCAATCGTTAGCCTTATGTCAAGAGAACTTGAATTAGAAGTCCTTTTAATTGATGCATCCATCTTATAATTTTTCATCTGGAGATAGTTATTCATAGTGTCAATTGATATACATATCTGTCATATGAATAATTATCTCACATTCATCCTAGTAATCTTCTATCTCATGAAATTTTTGAAAGCAAAATAATTTTTCAAAATAAGTATATTTTTCAAAAAAATTATCTCAAACTGAAATCCTTGTCAAAAGTTAAAAAAAAACAAATTTTCTTTTGACATGCATTTGAAATGAGCATTCGAAGATCGCAACTCTCAAGAGGTTAGTCCTGGCATATAGCTAGAAGAGCCTTGCTCTGATACCAATTGTTGGTCCACAATAATGCTCAAATAGGCTAGAGGGGGGTGAACAACCTATGATGCCAATTTAAAAACTTTTCTCTTGAGTATAAATAAAGCATAGTTTAAGAGGCAATTGCAGTTTATCTAGTTGAGCATGCCTGCCAGTAGAGGCTATCGGTAGACTTGCTCTAAGCAGAAGTATCAACTCTGCCGGTAAACTGCTAGTCAAATCAAAAGCCTGATAAAAAGGTTTAGACAGCGGAAGGTATAGAGGCTATGATTTAGAGAAGTCATAAGTGGTTGTACACGAATATATGTTCAGAACAACAGCACACTTATTACTTCTATCAAATGCAGATTTAGGAAATCAATTAGAGAATGACTTTTCTAAAGATAAATCATTTATAAATAGCTCATAGATATATAATGACTGAGAGATAAAGTATTCATAAGAACATATGAATTTATTCAAAGATAAATTACATATTACATCAGTCGAAATAATCTAGGTAAAGTTTCTGACTTTGTCTTCCCAAGTCTCAATCCTTACTTAATTATCCATCCAAGGATCTTTAAGTAGCAAAGGACAATATGAGACGAGAACGAGAAACTGTGATGAGAAGGAAGGAATTTTCAAGGTCGTTCAGATATATTTTTATATCTGAACGATTGAGTGCAAAGCACTCGACCTTCCATGATGAATGATTATTGCACAATCAACAGCATTTGTATTGGAATACAAATCTGAATATATGAATGCAATATCTACAGACAACTCTTCATTTTCGTCAGACATTATCTAACATTAATCTTCAGATCTTGATCTTTGTCTATTGAAGTTTCTAATCAATCTCTTCTCTTTTCCAAGATTTTCTTCCTAGCAATCCACTGAAGGTGTTTTGCTAAGATCTGGATGAGTTCACTGCAATCTGTGTCGAGATCAGAGATACGTTGGTGAAGACGATCTCTTTGAAGATCTCTTTTCTTTAAAGTTCTTGAATAAGTTGAGTTACTCGTTGCTCATTGTGTATCGTTTGATGATCTTAGATGTTGCTCACACCGTATTTTTCTTTGGGCAAGAGAGAGGATTTATATAGACAAGAATCAATGTGATCGTTGAGAGATGAAGTTTTGAGATTTCTATCCGTTTAGAGATGTAGTGGTTGAAGTCTATCGGATAGAGATCTTTATCCATAAGATCTTTGACTTTTTGGAGCAGAGATTTAGTCCTGTAGATCTTGGAACTTATTGTCTGTTAGACTGTGTTGATAAGTCTCTGAAGGGTAGCTCTAATGTCTGTTGCACTGTTAGGTGGTCTGTTCAATAAAGTAATTGCTTTTTGACTTTAACAAACTAATTTGAGTGAGAGAAAGTCTTGTAGCCTTAGGTATGTCAGGCTATCTAAGGCTTGAACATATCTGTCTTGATTTGAGCTGCTTCTAGACTTTTCTTTGTAGCATGTGCAGAATAAAGTCTGCCGGTGGAATGCTTCGAGCCAGTGGAAACAAGTCTTCCGATTCAGGAGAACTGATGTCTTCTGGTGCGAGCAGTTTAACTTATAGCATGTTTGCCGGTGGTGAGTCTTAAGGATGTTCTGATCTTTATCATTAAAGGCTTTTGACATAGCTGCAAGTCTTCCGGTGCTAAGTGCATCGAAGTCTTTGATGCATTTTAATCATCATGTAGGAAGGTAGGACTTGATTAGGTCGCACCTAATCTAAGACCTATGTGATGTCATACGAGTTGCCACGCTAACCGGTACGCAGTCCTTTTAGCCACTCGTGATGACTCACTTGTAATGGGGGCAAGTAAATTAACATATATAGAATATGCAAGGTGATAACTAAATTATGAAGAAGCATATTCCAACAAAAGTATTGTGTTGATCATGACATCAGTCACAACTTCTCTGCTGTTACAACTCCTCAACAAAACGGTGTAGCAGAAAGGAAAAACACAACACTTATCGAAGCTGCTAAAACTATGCTCGCGAAGCAAAGCTGCCTAAGCACTTCTGGGCAGAAGCCGTCAATACAACATGCTTCACTCAGAACAGATCTCTGATCAACAAATTTCACTGTAAAACACCTTATGAACTTTGGAGAGGTAAAGCCCCAAACATTGGATTTTTCAAAATCTTCGGTTGAAAATGCTTTGTAGTTTACAATGGTAATGACTATAGAGGTAAATTCGATAACAAAGCCGATGAATGTGTCTTTCTAGGCTATGCCTTACACTCCAAGGCTTATAGGGTTTTCAATAAAGGATCTTTAAAAATTGTTGAATCTATTCATGTTTCATTTGATGAATTTGATTTATTAGAGCCACATGTGGCTCCAAATGTTGCTGATGATTTTGTTAATTTAGAGACAGGTATACCTCAAAATTCAATCTCTCAAAATCCAGCTCCAGCAACTCACTAAAATATTCCTGACCATCATTTCTCAAATGATTCACCAAAAGACCTCAACCCTGCTCATGATAACCCTAATCCAAAGCCTATCTCTTCTGAACCTCAAAATCCTATTTTTCAACTTACCTACGAATCCAATTCTGAACAACACATCCCTCAAGAAACGGCTGATTTTCCTCCTAGTCCTCCTCCTGAACCTATTCATGAAGAACCAGTAGTGAATGACATTTCTGCTATTACAAGAACATGTAAAGATCACCCAATCTCTTAAATCATTGGTGACATTCATGTAGGAGTGCGGACTAGAAGATCCTCCAGAAATGAGTGTATGTTTTATGTTGCATTTGTTTCTGAAGATGAGCCTAAAAAGATTGATGAAGCCTTACAATTAAGATCCAAGTTGGCTATAATCTATACAAGAGGAACTTCAGCAGTTCAAAAGATGTCAAGTGTGGAAGCTAGTCCCAAGACCAGCCGATCACATTATCATAGGCACAAAATGGGCATTCAGAAACAAGAAGGATAAAGATGGGAACATTATTAGAAACAAAGCCAGACTCGTTGCACAAGGATATCGCCAAGAAGAAGGAATCAACCATGATGAAACTTTTGCTCCAATAGCAAGGTTAGAAGCTATCAGAATCTTCCTAGCATATGCTATATACAAGGACTTCGTGCTATATCAAATGGACGTCAAGAGTGCTTTTTTCAATGGTGATCTTCAAGAGACTGTCTATGTCACTCAACCTCCAGGTTTCATTGAGAAAGGAAAGGAATCCCATGTTTACAAGCTTAAGAAGGCCCTTTATGGTCTCAAGCAAGCACCTCGTGCCTAGTATGAGACACTATCCAAGTTCCTAATAGAACAAGGATTTGTGCGAGGAAAGATTGACACTACTCTCTTCATTCTCAAGCATAAAGGTCATTCACTGCTAGTACAAATATATGTCGATGATATCATCTTTGGTTCTACAAATGAGAAGCTGTGCAAATGATTTGAGACTCTCATGACTGGAAAGTTTCAAATGAGCATGATGGGAGAACTCACATTCTTCTTAGGTCTTCAAATCCAACAATCCAACAAAGGGATTTTCATAAGCCAATCCAAGTATGCTAACGAACTGGTCAAAAAATACGGATTGGAAATGGCCAACACTTTTGACACTCCAATGTCTACTAAATGCAAATTTTCAAAAGACTTACAAGGAAAGAAGGTTGACATCACTCTCTATAGAGGAATCATCGGATCTCTGCTCTATCTTACCGCAAGCAGACCTGACATAGTGTATGTTGTTGGGGTATGTGCTAGATTTCAAGCAGACCCTCGTGAGTCACATCTTCTAGCAACCAAGAGAATCATCAAGTGTGTATCAGATACCACCAACTTAGGTATCTGGTATCCTAGAGAATCCTCCTTCAACTTAGTTGGCTACTAAGATGCAGACTATGCTGGCTGTCAAGTAGACAGAAAGAGCACAAGTGGAACTTGTCAATTTCTATGCGACAGACTTGAATCATGGGCTAGCAAGAAACAAGCATCAGTTTCCAACTCCACCACAGAAACAAAATACATCGCTGTTGGGAGCTGCTATTGTCAATTGCTTTGGATCAAGCAACAGCTGGTGGACTATGACATCAAGGTAGTAGATTGCCCAATCATGTGTGACAACACCTCAGCAATCTTTATCACTTACAATCCCGTGATGCACTCCAAGACAAAGCATATCGATGTTCGATATCACTTCCTTAGGGATAATGTTGAAAAGAGAAACATAAGCATGAAGTACATTTCTATTGAACACCAACTAGCAGATATTTTCACCAAAGCATTGGGAGCAGACATGTTTGCTTATCTAAGGGGAGAGCTTGGTATGTTTGACCCAACTACTTAATTTTAATTAAAAAATTTAACTTGTTTTGTTTTAGAAAATTTTGAGCAGACTTAACAAATTTTCTTAAGCAGACTTGACTTTGTGATTAAGCAGACTTATTGTGAAACCAGTAATTCCGCTAATTACTCGAAGACAAAGGTAAGTCTTCTAACTTCTAGTTTAAAAGGGTTAATTATGAAATTTTCAAGGGACTGTTTTTAAAAATTGGTTGAGATATTCTTTGAAAAGTCACTTTATGACTGCCCTTAGCCGTCAGTCATCAAGTCACTTCAAGCGTCAGCCGTCTGACTTAAAGTCACTTCACTGGTTCAGATGACTGATTTCACACCTTTTCATTAATAAACCCCTCAACCGCCAATTTCAAAATCACTTTTCTTAAACTTTTATCTTTCACACTGTCCTTTGCACTTCTCTCTCGACAACCCTCATCTTCTTCCCTCGCTTCGTATCAGTATATTCTGCTGCAATATCTCCATATCTGTATAATCCATCTGCAATATTATTCAGTGGTAAGACAAATCTAACCCAGGATTCTTATCTAGATCATAATTTTTGTTTAAAATTATTCCTGTAATGAGAATCAGCCATTGTTAACTGTTCATGAAATTTTCTTGCCCTTCTCACAGAATCTCTTTATATTTCATAAAATTTCATTAAATTGCTTGGTTTAGTTACAGATTCTTTCTTAACTCTTCATACATTTTCATCATATGCATATATTTTGTCTGTTGAAATGCATGTGTATGAAAATACATGTAGAAATTCATAAATCTCTGGGCTCTAGTGCAGTATCTTGCTCAAACCACGAATTTCTCACATTTCTCAAGTTCTTGCCCTCATTTTTCCTCTTCAATTTCTAGGCTGGAACTTCCTCCTCTGCTGCTATTCCTGAATAGGCTCCACGCTCTGACTCCTCTATTCCAAATCTGCCCCTAACGATGTACCATCCTAGGATGTGCATCGATGAATCATCTGTACGTGCTTACACATCGGGTATCAAGATAGTTGACGACCTCAACCAGTTGGGGATTTTTCCCCTTTTTATGATGGAGGACGAGGATTACAGCAACCTTTTGGCGGAGGAGTTCTTTCAGAAGGCACACATCAATGAGTCCAGAACCTCAATCTCTGCTGTGATCCGGACTATCTCTATTACACTCACTGCCTCCAGGTTAGCCAAAATCCTAGGCGTCGAATTCGATGGTCCTACCTCTCTCACGGCTGCTGAGAAGGACCAAGCTTGGTCATACATGCGTGGAGAGCACACTCCGAAGGAACCTCAGGCCAAGATGAAGCGCACTCTATTCGAAGATGACATTTACTACATCAGCCATCTCTTCGACAAGAGTTTGATCTTCAAGAATGGGACGCATGATGTAATGAGTGCTGACCGGCTTGAGTACACAGCTGCAGTCATCCTCAACATCAGACTAAACTGGGCTCAGATACTCTTCGAGCTACTTTGTGATGCTATCAAAGTTGTTCAAGCATTCATCAAACAGAAGAGGCCCTTTGTGCGTCTTATCAACGTGCTTATTCACTCTAACATGTCCTTCTCAAATTGCTTACTGAACTTTGAGAAGAGAAAAGTCAAGAAGGCCATCCAGTTCACCAGCACATTCATCATCAGTCATCATAAGCTTCAAAATGAGAAGCGAGAACAGCAAGGGCTTCCCCCTCTACTACTGGTCCATGCTCTCAATCCGCCTCCTCTGGTGATTCTCAAAATCAACCCTGCTACAACAGTGGATGCCTTCATGGCAAATCAGCTCGACAAGAAACTTCAAAAGGAAGCTGCTTTAGAAGGCTGCTCAAGCAAACCCTCTACCGCAACTACATCTGCAAATCTTGATCCTTCCACCAGGTCCAAGCGCAAGAGTCCTACTATTGAGGAGGAGCCAGCTGTAAAGCAGAAAAAGAAATCTTCTTCAAGCACGACTGCTAACGCCACCACTTCTGGTTCCCCCAAACGGAAAAACTGTTTAGCACCTACCACTTCTGTGTCAACGTCCGTGCCCGATGAGCCTCAAGCCAAACCAGAACTTACTCTTCTTCGCCATCGAAAACGAAAACCCAAATGCTCCGAACCCTCAGAACCCTTCACCCCCTTTGTCCATCCAACATCTCCTATTTCCTCTACATCTCCACCTATTCCTTCTTCAACAGACCCTGCTGCTTTGGGAAGGAGCCTGCTGAGACCCTCTCTTCTCCCACTCCCTAGACAACCCCTGCTGTTGTTGAGGAGGAGCCTACTTCTTCTGTTCCGAAGAAGAAGAAACACAGACTTCACATGAAGTCTGTAGCTCCACAACCATCCTCACCACTTCAACCTAATCAAGAAGCCATCCCTTCTCCACATTCTTCTCTTGAACCTATCTCTTCTATTTCCCATGAATCTTCTCTGGCAATCATCCCTGCTTTTATAACTTCTTCTCCTTCTTTCTCTATGCCCGAAAACTTCTCTTCTCTCGACTCTCATATCTCTTCTCTTCTCTACCAAACTTCATTCCTTCCTGAACGTTTTCCCCTCACAACATTCATCACTCCCATCTCTATCTCTGCTGACCTCTACCATATTCTATTCCCTTCCATATCTTCTTTCTACCTACCGATTTCTCTTTGAACTCACTTCCACTTCTGACCTCCTCACTCCTTCCCCTTCTCCTCCAAATTTCATTCTTCTACCTGAATCTCCTTTTCCCTCTTTCTTCCTTGATGCCTCCTCTTCTTCTTCCACTTCCTCTGTCAATGACTCGGAGACTGATATGGAGTTTGATCCTAAACCTTTTGCTCCTCCTTCACCTCCACACTCTGCTGATCACAACTCTGCTTCTCCCCTTTTTTTCAGCCTCTGCTCATCCTGACCTTGCTGACACCTTTATCCCCATCAACCTTACTCCTAACTCCCTTCCTTCCAACTCTACTGACCCTGCCCTCCTTGATCTTCTTCGTGCCAATAATGCCCAGCTTGAGCATCTCAACGACACGGTCTCTTCGATGGCCTAGCAGATCGATGTGCTCACTTATGGCTTGAATGCTACCCATGCAACCATTTTCGATCTAAGGAAGATCATTGAGCAGCTGGTGAACGACACTGCCCAAGCTTTCACTACTCATCGCTTCCTCGTTCAAGACCAGCAAGCATCGCTGACAGGCATGCTCCACTCCCAGCAAATCAGCATCCGTGGGCTCTTTGATGAACTTCGAACTTCTCTGGCCCGTGCTATCATTGCTGAGCGAGCAGTCCCCGACTTCACTGTTGTTCACCATGTCGAACGAGCCAATGAGAGGGCTGCAGCCGCTGAACAACGACGGGTTACTGCCATTAGGGAGGAGAGAGCTACCCATTTATTGAATCAAACATTGATTGAAGAACAGAACAGACTGTGAGAGCGCCTCAATGATCGAATCAGAATTTGGGTTAGTGACTACCTAGAGCGTCGCCAAACTCAATCGAACCTATTCTGACATGGTATATCTCTTCAGCTCTAATCTTTATGATCCAAACTCTGCTTTTGAAAAACTATGCTGTTAAACAGCCTGTTTAACTTACAGATGTAATTTTCTTTGGATTAAGATTTACCTACTCTATCTTATGATCTTGTCCATTTAAACTTCGCGTTTAAATCTTTAAATTGCTTATATCCTGCTTATTGCTAAGATTTAAACTCTGCTCCACTTTGTACTTTAATCTTCCTTCTCCTTACCTTGTAAGTACCTAATTTAGCTATCTCTCTACTTAGACTTCTACCCTGAGAGGCATGTCTGCTCTTCTAAATAAATTTCTTTCAAAACATGTTATTATCTCAAGTGCATTATTCAAAGTCTGCTAGTAGCTAAGATGATGACTTCAACCAAATAGGAGGAGATTGTTGACCCTCATAGGTTCTAGATTTGGTTGAGTCATCTTCTGATTCCATTGCACAGTGGCTAATAGGTCTGCGTACCGATTAGTGTGGCAACTGTCTTAGAATCAATGGTGTTTAGAACTAGTTTAGTGTTAGCTTCTCTACAGCGCGGACCAGTAGGCTTCAACAGCATCCTTGAAAGCACAGCTCGAACAGCAGACTTGGAAGTCTGCTCAAGCTCAAAAGTCAAGATCAGCCAAACACGTGGAATTAAGTCACATGTTATTTGAGCTAGATATTTTTTGAATATCTAGTCAAATAATATTCAATTTATCTTCATCAGATTTCCCTCCAAAAAGAAAAGGTCAACTATCTGCACAGACAATTGTCTAGTATGTCACCTGATTCATGAAGTCTGAAGACATTTCCTCATTTGGCTAAGAAGACTTTCAAGATGTAACGCCTGCAAGCTGGAAACTTACTATGTTTGGAATGTCTGCCTCTGCAACCCTGAATCTCTGATATCTGTTGATACATGCATCTTACAAAGTGCCGAAATGCATTTAATGCATTATAACGTTGGACACAGCCTCTCTACCCTAAGTCCAGCGGTCCTAAAGATCTCCCCTGGTATTTATTCATGTTTTGAAGATCTGAACAACAACTCTTGCACATTCAATACTCAAGCTTCATCTTCATAACTCAAGCATTCAAGAGATCAAAAGGACAAGAACTAACACTTCACCAAACTTCCTGAAGCTGCAGATCTGCCAGTCTTTACTCTGGTACAGCTTCACCTAGTTTGCTTATAAACTGCTCTTTACTTTAGCACTTGGGAGAACAATTATTCATTAATTGTTTCTCTTCACATTATACACCTGGTTGAAAACTATTTTTGTACACGATCCATTAGTGATCTTATCTTTACACCTAGTGGATAAACAAGTGCACCTTTCAAAATCCAAAGCTAACCACTTTGGTAGTGGACGTAGTACTATTTACAGTATAAACCATTTTTAAATTCTATGTGTTGCCTGATCTGTCTCTGCCTATTTCTTAATTGCTGCCATCTTTACTTATCAAAGTCTGTCATTGAATCTGTCTTATTTTAACAGCAAACTTTCTATCAGTTCTTCACTCTTACAGTTTTCGGCTACCTTAACTCTTCTTGTAAAATTGCTTTAAAAGGAAAGAAGAATTTTTAAAAGAAGTGTTTCAAAAAGTTTTAAATAAGACATTACTAGGCTATTCAACCCCCCCCCTTCTAGCCTAGTTAGAGTCTATTTTGGGACCAACATCAACACCTCCCATTGTTTGAACATATGTTTCTTCTTGGTCTCCTCCAACTTTTCATGTTCGATAGTGAAATATCAATCAAGCTTCTCATTAAGCTCTGATTCAATACGGTTTGATTCACGTAAGTCTTCAGTAATCTTTTCTTTATCCAAAAAGTTTCCCTTATTCTTTGAAGCTTTCTTTCCAGAAGGTCGAGTGGATATGTCATTGAAGGTGTTTCAGCATTTGCGGAGTTTTGAATATCAAAAGCTTCATTTTGAGATCGTTTTGTGCCACTAGTCGAATTTTTAGTTGCCTGTCTTCCCACTTCAACATATTTTGCCCACCACTTGGGAATGTTACGAAGGATTTGTCACACCTCTATTAACATAAAATGTTTCCCTTCATCAACTTCATAAATCGTATGTGCCCTCCGAATAACATCATTGTCATTCCAGCCACTTTCTTTTCAAGCTAATGCTTGATTACAAGTGTCAAAAAAATTTGAAACTGCCCTAGACAATTTCTGAAAATGATTCTTAATTTGACCCGAAACTCATTGTATGTGTTGGTCACTTTTCTGCAAGAATTGTGTTGATATTTGGTTTGTTCCAACGAAACTATCGGTAGCCACGTTTTCCCATGATTTACACAAGGTCATAGTCCCGTATGTCGCCCACCTAGTTCTTATTATTTTCCCATTCCGAGGAGGTGTTTCATCAACCATATCATCTTGAATATCAATCTCTTCTTCATTGTCCGATTCTAGTTGTGTTGAAAAAAAAAAGGTAAATTTGAAGCTGCGAAACTAGTCAAAATATATTCAGATGAAGAACCACCTAGAACTCTGTAGACACCCCAATTTCGTACCTCTATTTAAAACATTTCAGAAACTGTTATAGCGAATCATTTTAGCTTACAAGCGTTATCTTTAAAATGTTTTAGTGGGCCAAAACATTCAAAGGAACTTGAAAAGGCTCAAAGGGACAAACGATAAACAAAAGGGAGAAAATGAAAAAAAAATTGTGAAGAAAAGCAAGTCGGGGCACCGCGCTTACAATTCCTGGTGCCATGCCTGAAACTGCTCAGGCCGCGCCTTGACTTGTTTTTGGGCAGTGTTAATTTCTTCAGTTTTCTCCCGGTTTCGCCTCCTTCCTTCGTCATTAAGGATGATCGAATCTTCGCCTATAAATAGAGGTCTCCTCTCCTTTAGAAGGGATGAGAAATTCTCCCATTGTTAAGATGCAAGCTCTCTCTCTGTTAGGCTGTAGAAACTCTCTCTCCATTAGGCTAAAGAAATCCCTCCTCTTCTCTTTTCTAACAAAACCCTGTAAACCCCTATCCAAACAGAAACCTAGTTAACCTAGTTAGCTTATCTCCCTATACCATTCCTTATATACACAAAATCTCCCTAAACCTGGTTACAAAAAGCCACAAACAAAGTCGTTACACTGCCCAAACCCAGTTACAAAAGACACAAACATAGACGTTACGCTACCCGAAGTCAGACGTAAAATACAACAAACACAAGCTGTTACACTGCCCGAAATACAACAAACAACAAAAATAAACAAAACGACTTTCTCTCCCGAAGAGGACAAAGCAAGCACACTCAGAAGTTTGCCTAAGCCTAGGCGTACCAGGTACCGATACTCATATTTCAAGAGGTAGGTACCAAAGTTGTTATTTTTATCTTGTCTAATTAATTTATAATATAATATAATATAATATAATATAATATAATATAATATAATATAAATAAGTTGTTTTTTTCTATAAATAACCTAAAATAGTCGTTATTATGGTTTAAATTCTTTTATACTTTTGCTACAATTTTAAAATGTGGACACGATACATGTTTTCCTCTATTTTCCTATCATATATATATGATAAAATATGTCTCAAAAGTAGAATAGGAAAAAGGTTTCCTATGTTTACATGGATTATGTGACTTTAATCCTAATTAATTATGATTAAGCAAAGTGAACATGGCCTGCCTATATAAATAAAGGCGGTGCGGTCATTGTTTTGGGGACAAGAGTTTGTCGAGTTTGTTGGACACAAATTGGAAATGGACGATAAGACACGTGGTCAAGGGTCTCGAGGTTTTGGCGGTGTTTGACAAAATCGTGCGTGACTATTTTAGGCTGTGAGATATGTGGTACTTTATGGGATCGTGCCAATCCTTGTAACCCTTAGCCTAGGTAGGGTGAGTACATTGAAAACTTTCTATTGTAATTCATCATCATTTATAGTAAAGTTGTTGTGTTGCCTTGGAGTGGATTAAGCCACGCAAAATCCTTTATTCCCTTTTACTTTATTCCGTTCTATTTTCTATTATCTTGTCATTATTCGCCCAAATACTTGGTGTTATTTTTTTTCGATCGATTCGCTTCTGCATTGAAGATAGAAACTTGTAATTTTTAATCCAAAAATTTCCCTATTTTTATAACAAACTGGTATCAGAGCTTTGGGCTAATCGAAATTTTGAGATCAAGAGATTGAAATTTTTTTGAAGATGACAGAATTTGGAAATTCTACGCAATTCCAATTGGAAAAAATTAATGGAAGTAATAACTTTAGCTTGTGGTAAGTTAAAGTTAGGGATGTGTTGATCCAAGCAGATCAAGAGATTGTTTCGGAAGGAAAGGAGGTAAAACCCGACGATATGAAAGGCGGCTAGCACTATCCGATGATATTGCGCGGATAATGTTTTTTACAACGTTATCTTTGAAAAGTTTACGAAGGCATTATGAGAGAAGTTGGAGAGTCTCTACATAGGGAAATCAATGTCAAATCGGCTGTACCTAAAGAAGGAATTGTTCAATTTTACGATGGACGAAGGTACAAATATTCATGATCACTTGAATGCATTTAACAGGATACTTTGCAAGTTGGCGAATATTGATATTAAAATTGAGGATGAAGATCAAGGTTTAATTTTGTTGAAGTCTTTGCCACCATCTTACAAGTATTTAGTTATTACTATTATGTACGATAAAGACACGCTTACTTTGGGTGAAGTACAAACTTCATTATTAATGGACGATTATATTAACAAGGATTCTATGAATAATAATAATGATAATGCTTTGTATGTCGGAAGCAAAGTTAAACATGTTGGTGATTCGTTCGATCAAGGTTCAAGTGGTGGTAAGAAGAATAAGAAGACTTCCAAATAAAAATGTTGGCATTATAATGAGATGAGTCACGTTATTTGTAATTGTCAAAAGCTCAATGATGAAGTAAAGAAAGAATTAAATTTTAATGTTAATATTGTCACCATTGATGATAGTGATATTAGCAATGACGAGAATAGTGGTGATGTACTCAATATGACCGTGGGTAATAATCTACGGAATGAATGAGTTCTTGATTCCTTTTGGTTTTTTCACATGTGTTCCAATAAAGATATGTTTTCTACTTACAAAAGTGTAAGTGACGATGTATTTTTAACGAATGGTTCTTCTTGCAAGATTGAAGGTGTTGGAATAATAAAATTCAAGATTCAAGGTGGAGTAAAAACGCTAACGAAAATTCAAGATTCAATGTGGAAACAAAAGGAACAACTTGTATTTACTACAAGAGAGTATCATTCACAGTGGAGCTCAAACTATATTTCAAAGTGAAGATGTCAAATGAAGAATTTGGAAGTAAATAGTTTGGTAGTATTTAATGGAGCAAATTCAAGGGCCGCTTGGATTCTTGTGCTCGTGATCAATTCTATAGGCACCCATGATCGGATGCATGATGGGCGAGGAACAATGGAGATAAACGGTTGATGAAATTTGAGCTAAGGTGAAGATTTGTTAAACTATGTCTCAAATGTAGAATAGGAAAATGATTTCCAAAGTTTACATGAATTAAGAGACTTTAATCCTAATTAATTATGATAAGCAAAGTGAACATGACATGTCTATATATTAGTCTTTGTGCCCGTGCCTATGGCACGGCGTGAGTAGGGGAGAATGTCAGTACTGAAGGGTATCAATATTTAAATAAATCAATATATATTTTAATCATGTTTCAAAAAAGTCTAAAATAACAAATTGAAAATGAAGACCTCTCGATAATCAATTAAAACATTATGATCATTCAACGGTGGAGAAAAAAATTAAAACTTTTATTTGTAATTTTATTTAAGAAAACAGAGGCGATACCTTGTTAAATTTTATTAATAGAAATAAAATTACAAATTTGAGGAGGACAACCAGCTTTGCCCTTATACAATTAATAATCTTTTGTTAAAATATAAACTTTTTTTAACACATACACCAAGGGTTTTAATTTTTTTAATTTTTTTTAACCGCGTAACCTGTTTTATATTATAGATTTACTGTGAAAGATAGACACTGAACAATTAATATCTCTTTTTTATGTTGGTATAAACAAGTGCCTATGTGTTTAATGAAAAGTGTATTTTATATTTTATACATATTATTAACAACGTAAAAAATCGGAAGAATTCAAAATTAGTAATTATACATATTATTACTTATTCTATTTTTTAAAAAATAAAATAAAAACAGTTTATCATTTAGAGTGATCTTAATAACATAAAAAATTGGAAGAATTCCCAATTAATGGTTATACATATTCTTAGTTAAACCAAAAAATTTCCAAAAAAACTAATACTCATTTTAAAACACAAACCACCTAAAGAAAAACTCAATAAATTGTGTTTTAGATATTTTTAAAAATCGGAAGAATGTTTTATACACTCAATTTAAATTATTATTATCACTTCTATTGATTTAAATTGACTATTTTTCAATTTAAAATTTTGGTATTTTTCTTAACTTTGTAAATAAGACAACATAAAAAATAATTCTTTTTCTTAAGAGTCATGAGAATCTAATTTAGTCGTCCAAAATTATTACAATAACTCAACAGTTTTGATGCCGCCTTCGAGACATAAATTATTGCAATAACTCAACAGTTTTGATGCCGCCTTCGAGGCATCAAAACTGCTGCCATTTCAAGTCCATAATAACATACATTGGGTGTAGATTTTTAACTGTGTCAGCACTGCTGGGTATTTTGGAATTTTGTACCTTATTGTAATTTTAGACAGGTAGGGGATTAGTGAGACAGTACACTATACTCCCCTTTCCTACCAAATAAAACATTTGTTTTTTTTTTTTTTTCAGAAATAAGGTCGGTGCAGGGATTTGAGAGGATTTCCTCCCTAATTTTACAATTGAGTTGACATGTTAATTGAGTTGCATATTTAGAATTTTAATGGTGTACTTTGAATAGTCAAATCAGGGTCATAAAGAGTTTGTTCATTATTAAACAAATAAAATAAAAGAAAAATTAAAAAGAAAAGAGGGGAAGTTGGAGATGGGAGAAGTGGGGGAGTTGGAGAGGGGTTGCACAACTACCCTTCGCACATGTGAAATCTAGACGAAATTGAGACCGTAGGATATCGGTAAATGAATTGATCTCGGCCGCTCTTTATCTCTACTCAATTGCATACATGTTTCCCAAGCTGTATTATAATATAGATATAAAGGTGGCGCGGTCATTGTTGTGAGGGATAAGAGTTCGCCGAGTTTGTGAGACACAAATTGGAGATGGATGACTCGACATTGTGGTCTGTGAGATGTGTGGTACTATATGGGATTGTGTCAATCCTTGTAACCTTTAGCCTAGATAGGGTGAGTACATTGAAAACTCTCTATTGTAATTTTTCATCGTTTATAGTAAAGTTGTTATTTGCGTTGGAGTGGATTAAACCACGTAAAATAATTTGTTCCCTTTTGTTTTATTTCATTCTATTTTTTATTATCTTATCATTATTCGTCCAAATACTTAGTTTATTTTTTTCGACCGATTCGCTTCTACATTGAAAATAGAAACTTGAAATTCTTAATCTAAGAATTTACAACGCACGGGTACGAAGCTCGTTAGAGTATAATAGTTGACTAATATAAATTATTAAATATAGTAAACTAATTTTAATAATAGAAATTTAGTATTGCCCCTATTTCTAAAAAAAATAGTATATCTTTCCTTTTTAGGTTAATTTTTTTAAAAAAATGTCCACTTTCTATTTATTTTTTTCCCTGAAAGTTACCATTATCATTTTATACTTGATTTGATTATCATTTTAATTAACGTGTCCCACTTTTACATGGGTACTCTTGAAAATTACACACTATTGTTATATTATATATAATCAAGTCATATTTTTTTCTTGTTAAATTTATTAAAATATTTGTCAAATAAAAAAATATCATAACAAACATTCAGAAAACACCATTTATGGAGTAGAAAATCCAACTGACCTCATTCATTCGTTAATACTAAAATCAGAACTTTACATGAGGGTTATGTATAAACCCAAAAAACTAATTAGTTCTGAAAATGTTTTATTCAAATCATCCTACGTCTTTCCAACCCACGTTGTCAGCTCTCAATGGATCCTGCAAGGTCAAAATAATAACCCAAATTTAGTGATCCAAATTCGAATAATAAGAAATTTAGTCTCTTAACATATCTTAATAAATACTCCTTCTGGTTTTAAATTATAAATACTAGTATACGTGTCCGTACCATAAGTACGGTGTCTATATAAGATCAGTTCAATAAATGGTTGAGATAAACAAAACCCATAACTGACGGGATAATTGAAACAAAACCCACAACTGAAGGTTTTATATGTAATTGTAGATGGGTTATTCAAACATAACTCATAACTGAGGGGTTTATTTATAACTCACATAGTTACGAATCAATTTAGACTGTCAGTTGTGTTTGACAGAATTTGATTTGAGCCACCAGTTAGACCTCGAGCTCTTTTATAATATAGATTGATGTAATGTGTGATTTATTTTAATGCCTTTGTGTTGTGTATGCGATCATAATTAAAATAGGTAAAAAAATGTAAAGGTAAAATGATAAAAATATTTTCTTAAATAGAAAATATTATGAAATAAGATAATTATTTTGAAACAGACAAAAAAAGAAAAACTCAACAATTATTTAAAAACGGACTAAGTAATACTTATTTTCTTTTTATTTATTTTTTGCCTCTAAGGGAACGTGAGAAAGATTCGAACCCCTAAATTCAAGTGCTCCTTTCCCGTTAAAAAAATGTGTTTACTTTCTAAATTTTACTTTTATAAAAATAATCGTTACCATTTTACCCTCGAGTTAATTCACATGTTAATTGTTAGGGATGACAATGCCTGACACGACACGATAGCACAAACCAACACGACACGAAAGGCACGAAATTGTTAATATATTCAAATTAATATTTATTGTTATATTTATGATAAAATAAGATAGATAATATGAAAACACGATAATGAGACACGAACACAACACACGATAACACGAATTACCACCCCTATTAATTGTGATCTTACTCTCAATCTGGCTCCAAACCAGTCTATTCTACTACATGTCATATTTCCTATGTCATTTACTCTTAATCGAACATTTGTCTTTGCTCAAAAAAAAATTAAGGTAAAGGAATAAAAACACGTGTATAACTAAAATTTAATTAATGTGACAAAAACTGTAACAAAAAATGAGGTGGACGATTGCAAGTCAATCTGGCTTCAAATGGTCTATTTCATGTCATATTTCATGTTTCATTTAATATTAGCCTTACATGCATATACCTTTGTACAAAAAAAAAAAAAATTGGGTAAAATAACAAAGACACGTGTATGATTGAAATCTAATTAACGTGACAAAAAATGTAAGAGGAAATATGATAGACGATTTGAAGTAACTCTCATGTAAAGTGTCTTTGGAGTAGGGGTGACAATTGGGTGTTAATGTACCTAAAGCTATCCATTAACAACCAATTAACACCCCTACTTTACAATATAAACTCAAAGCTATCCATTAACACCCAATTAACACCTCTACTTTAGATTGTATGTACTTCCAATACTGCATGTACTACTAAAACAATATAAAGTTAACTTTCTTTAAAAAAAATTATTTTTCAGGACAATGGGAATCATTAACTTTTGCTAACGAGTGTCTTTATAACACTGGTTTAATTTCCATTTATAGAAATATGTTGTAAAAGAATTCTTACGTTTCACAGTTGACGCTGATGGAGACTGGGAACCCAACTGTGATCTTGCAAGCAGCAGGAATTTGGCCAAGAAACTTGTCTTGGACCCCCTTTAAGTTTTTAACACTGGCCTTAAGGCATCGACAAATAGCCTTCTTATCGTCGACATTCTTGACGGTCTTAGCCAATGCCTGCAGACCATTGCAGCAGGCTTGGGATGGCTTGGGATCCTTGCCCATGGCGTAGGACAGGCAGGAAGCAGCATTGGTAGTGACCATCGGGCATGTAGGAGGGGCGGCGTTGACGTTGGTGGTTATGTGAGGTAGGAGGAAGAGTAGGGAAAGGAGGAGGAAGGCGGAGAAGAAGAGCTGGTTCTTCATTGTTAGTTAACGGTGAAAAGTAACTGAGTTCAGTTAACTAACGGAAGAGTCTGTTTGGTTGATTTGTGTGGGGATGATTATGATTATATAGTGAGAGAGTGTGGAAGAGGATTGGGTCAGGGCGACTTTAGGGTTTGGAGATTTTAGTTTCCCGATGAGATAATGTGCTTTAATGGATACTAATTTCAGTAATTTGCAGGTAAAAATATCATAGCAGAAATTGACTCACATTTGATGTCATCTTATCTCTACTTTTCATCAAGGTTCTAAAAATTGTTAGGCGGCCGTTAGGCGGCACACTAGCGCCTAGCGCCTAGGGGACTAATCGGGGCGTAATCAGGGTTTAGGCGGGGCCTAGAATTAAGACATAATTATCATTTTTTGATAATTTACATCAAATATCAAACACATTGAATACAAATTTAATTTTTTTTATGTTTGTCGTTTTATCAAACTCTTTTCTATATTTGTAAAATGAACAAAAATATATAAACCTACCATTAATCTCAATTCTCAACAACCCCAAAGCAATAAACAAGGCAAGTTTATAACTAAAAACAAAAAAGATATTACTCTAGTTCGACCCCCATTACCTCCCTCTCTGCCTCACCATTACCACTCCCCTTTCCTTTTCCTGTTCACCCCTCTTCCTTCTCCGATCACCGCATACCACAAAATCAAAGCTACAAAAATAAATTAAGGTCGACGAGTGGTCGATTAGGCGGCGACTAAGAAAGTCGCGGCGGTAGAGAGGGGCCTAGCGCCTAGGCGGGGTCTAGACGGAGCTAGGCGGGGAGTTTTAGAACACTGCTTTTCATGTCTGTCTCAAAACAAAAAAATAAATAAATATAAATAAATATTGATATTATAAAAGTAATCGACTAGAATAAGGTTGAAATTAAATTATCTTAAAAAATTTAGCGGTTGTTATCCACCATTCCACCCTTACATTCATATATGTGAGTAGTTATTCATTTTTAACTCTCAATTTTTTCTTTCCCTATTACAAGTCACCCCATACAATCTATATATATACATTTTTAAGAACTTTAAACTGTTGATATTCTTAGCATATTTCACAATATCATGTTCGACCTTTTATTTTCCATAACATTTATATAAAAGTCGGTGGATGTTCTTTGCGGATGTTCAACCAATTTTTTACTAAGTTAAAAAAAAATTGGTCACGAAATATGTTTTAGATATTTTGAACTGAAAAATTTTACTGCAACTATTATGGCTTTCAAGTTATACGTCCTAAGAGATATTTATAAACAAAGATCCGACCAAATTCTCAAATTCAGAGTTGTAAGAAAATGGTTAGTCCCAACTTAAATAAACAATAAAGTAGTTCACATAGTCAAAATATAAAGTTATATATTATTGATACGCATGAATAATGATTAAATAAAAAAAATATAAGAAATGCAACAGATAAATTTATCAGTTCAAATAAATTCAAATCTCAAAATTTCAGCTTTGTACTTTTCAAAATAACCTTGAGAAATATATTTAAAATTTTAGAATCTCGAATAGTAAAATAAAATATTTGTCTTCAAACATTGTTTTTACTAAATACTTGACTTTATTTTATCAACTGATCGAAGTCTCAAATAATTAGATTCTTATTTTTTCAAAAAATACTTTAAAAGTTGTACAATGAAATAGAAGATAAAACAAAATGATAGAAGCTCAATTTTCAATTCAATAAAAAATTAAAAGGATTAGAATAATCTAGGGAGAGAGATCGTTAGGATTTCTTACCGAATGTTAGATGAATGAAATTTTGAAGTGAAATAATAGACGTCAAATTATGGATTCTATATGAAGGGTTGTATTTGTTAGACGAAGGATGTTGAATTTGGTTAGTTGTTGAAATGGTGTATTGCTTATATTAATAAAAAATAGTTTTCATGTAACACCGTCTTACAGATCTTAATTCGTAAGACAGAGCTCCACTATGTAACAATGCAACCCACCAAACCAACACACGGTGGGTAGGGTGAAAGAGATCAGTCTTACATAAAATACGCGTGATACAATATTTCTTAAGTTTTTATCTTATATTAATAGGTTAAAAGAGACAACTTACATGGCATGGGGCATGAGCATGGGGCTTAAGGGCGGATGCAAGATTTTAATGAGCTGAGTTTAATAAATAGTAGGTCTTTTAGTGTTTTTTTTTTTTTTTTTGAGTGAGTTTTTTATTTCTCATTTTTTAAATGGTCATTTGAAAATAATATTGTGCCTCAATAATTATATTGAAGTGTTTTGAAAGAGATGTATTAAAGTCTTTTAAAATAAATAGAGAAAAATTCGAAAGGGATGTTTCAAAATTTGAAGATTCCTACTCACATGAGGTTACTATATAGCTTATCTTGTTTTGCATAATTACATGTTTGGTCATCTTCTTCCTTGTATATTGAGCTAGACCATATTTATTAAAAGTAAAATTTAAGCGGAGACCTCACACTTTGTGAAATCTCATGTCTATCACTGGATCACCCCCTTAAGGTAAGAAACTATGTATGAAAAAATAGAGTTAATTGAAAATATTAAGCTCATGAATTTTTAGTATTGAAATGTCGATTATACTAATCTTATAATTAAGTATTGAATTTAAGTATTTTATTTGATAATATATGAAGCCTCTTTTGTTTGAATATTATCAAAATCTCAACTCTGAATTCAATAGATTTATCTGAACAAATTCAGGGAACATGCAATTTTAAAAAAAATGTATGAAAATTTGGCATACCCTTCACAATTGTTATCGTTGGATTGTGTTTTATTACTTTTTTTTTCTTTTTTACTTGCTAGCACAACTCCTAATTAAAAATAATTCAAAAATTTAATAATTTCTAATCAGTCAAAACGCGAATGACTCCAATTGTATATATAAAATGAAAATGTGAACCAACAAAAGTATAATATATATTTTAGTCAATTTCTAAAGTTTAACAATTGTGTTGCAGTTTGTTTTCACAGGTTAAGCATGAAATTAAAAAAAAAACACTGGTTAAACATGAAATTTTGATGGTTAGTATCTTGAACCAACTATTTCCACATTTGCTACGTTTTTTTATAATCTCAACCAAAGCATTTGCGTCATTGAATTGTTCAAAAGATGTGTTTTATGTCTTGATAATTTTGTTGAAGTCTTTTGAAAGAGATGTATTAAAATATTTTGAATTATTTAGTTCATATGAAAATAATGGTATGACTGAATGATTTTTTGGTGTTTGTTTAATTAATTAAATAATCTTATATAAAATATGTTGCAAAAAATGTTGTTTTCCAACAGTATAATATTTGAGGTTCTAATCAAAATATGTTGCAAACTACTTCAATTCTTCCTTTATCGGATATCAAGATATATTTTACTATTTTTAAAGTAAATTATATTAAATATTTTATTTACATATATTTTTTCCAGTTGCTATACAAGTACACAATACAGGGAAGAACAATTTCTATACCTACTCACATTTCACAAGTTTATCTTGCTCATTGTTGATTTAACAAATCATGAAGAATGTTCAAATCATATTGTCATTTCGAACAAGAAAACGCGTTTAAATAAATATTTCACTTACTCAATGTAAAGTTTTGTTATAAATTTTGGAATACTTCTTTATATACAACATTATCATTCAACATGTATAACTATTACAACTATCACTATCACATAACAAAATCCGAAGGCTTTTAGGATCAGTAACTCTAGACAAAGCGACATACAAGTGGCTAGACTAAAAATATGTTTTTTCGAAAGAAGTCATACATTAGACACTGATTGACCCTAACTTTTTTATAGACAATATTGTGTAAGATACCATCAGAGACATTCATAAACAAAGATCCGATCAGATTCTCAAATTAAGATTTGCAAGAAAATTCTTAGTCCCAATGGAAATAAACAATGAAGTAGTTGACATAGTCGAACTATAAAGTTATATATGTTTTATAAGCATGAATAATTGTTAAATAAAAAATATTAAGAAATGTAGCAGATAAATTTATCAGTTCAAATAAATTCAAATCTCAAAATTTCAGCTTTGTACTTTTCAAAATAATCTTGAGAAATATATTTAAAATTTTATAATATAACAGATCTCGAATAGTAAAATAAAATATTTGTCTTCAAACAGTGTTTTTACTAAGGTTTAAATATCAATTTGATCACCCTACTTTCGGTCAAAATTTATTAAGCTCACTCGACTTTTTTTTCCCTCAATTTAATCACTATACTCTCACATAATTAGCACGTTCATCACTCCATCCATACATTTGGATGGAAAGTTTAATTTTTTTAGGAAAATCCAAAATACCCTTACTCAATTTGGGGGTTTTGAGAGTCTCCTTCTCCTTTCAAACATAATTTTTTTTATGAAGTTTACCAGGAGTCCATGTGCCTCCACGACACTATTTGCTTGTAGGAAACCAATTTGATGGATAGATGGATAAGGATACGGTTCCTATCTCATATATTATTAACTTATTTGATTTCCCCTTAACAAAAAATAACTTCAGCATCTATTTCCTCCCCAGTAAGTATATCAGTCGGAAACTCAAAACTCAAGGCAGTCAAAGCTTCAAATGTGGCTTATGTATTTATTACAATTATCTCATCGAATATAACAGTGCAGTTTGTGTTAAATAATTAGGCTACATATGATTAGAATTGACTCGAGAAGTTGTATACCTAATTTTTTAAGGCATCGTACTATCTGATCTACCTCATCTTATACTTTCTGGGTACAAAAGGAGAAAGAAAGTGATTGGCATTAGGGTTCGTTTAGTTGTTTTGAGAGTGAATTAGGATTAATGATTGAAATTGAGTTATGGTATGTAACCAGAATTGGGGTTAGGGTTTGAATAGGGAAGAAGGATGGTGGAGAGGGTTATGAATGTTGGGAAGGATTTGTTGTCATCAACTAGTCCTTTAGATAATATGTACCAGATACATCATATGGATTGAATCCTTCACTATCTACGACTTTTACCTAGTTTTAGCCTCTAAATGCTTAAGATCCTTTTTTTTTTCTGAAGTTGGAACTCCATTTCTTCGGTAAGAGTAATAGAATACTTTCTTGGTTTAACTATGTCAGTTTTACAACTTCTTGATGCGAATTAGATGGCTTCCAATTCGTCTATCTTTTTTCTTTCGTTTTTTTCTTTTCCCCTGGCCTAACATAGGAGATGTGGACTTCAATAGACTAACTGGAGGTAGCTGACGGGCAAAAAAGGATCAGTAGCGAAACCCTAGAATATATTGTTAGTAGTAGCATTCAAAGTACTTTTTCCATTGTGTGACTTGAATTTGTCCACACACCTTTCAAAGATAAGGGACATTATTGTCTTTTCAAAGATTTTCATCCAACTTAATTAACGAAAATGACTTTAGTGACCTTATTGACTTTCGAAATCAAGTAGAGTGATTAAATTGAGGAAAAAAATAGAGTGACCTTAATGAATTTTGACCGAAAGTAGGATGACCAAATTGATATTTAAACATTTTACTAAATACTTAACTTTATTTTATAAACTGAAGTCTCAAATTATTAGATTTGTATTTTTTTCAAAAAAAAAAAAAAACTTTAAAAGTTGTACAACGAAATAGGATAAAACAAAATGATAGAGGCTCAATTTTTCGCTCAATGAAAAATTAAAAAGATTTGAATAATCTGGGGAGAGAGATCATTAAGATTTCTTACCGAATATTAGGTGAATGAAATTTTGAAGTGAAATAATAGACGTCAAATTATGGATTCTATATAAAGGGTTTTAAATGAAGGGTTGTATTTGTTAGACGACAGATGTTGAATTTGGTTAGGTGTTGAAATTGTGTATTACTTATATTAAAAGTAGTTCTCCTGTAACACCATCTTACGGATCTTAATTCGTAAGACAAAGCCACACTATGTCACAACACAACCCACCAAACTAACACACGGTGGGTTGGGTCAAGGAGATCCGTCTTACATAAAACACACGTGATACTATCTTTCCTAAGTTTTTGTCTTATATTAATAGGTTAAAATGAACAACTTATATGACATGTGGATGGGGCTTAAGGGCGGATGCAAGATTTTATGAGTTGAATTTAATATATAGTAGGTATTTTAGTGTTTTTTAATTGGGTGAGTTTTTTTATTTCTCATTTTGAAATGGTCATTAGAAAATAATATTGTACCTCAATAATTTTATTGAAGTATTTTGAATGAGATGTATTAAAGTCTTTTAAAGCCAATAGAGATGAATTCGAAAGGAATGTTTCAAAATTTGATGATTCCTACTCACATGAGGACATGAGGTTACTATTCAACTTATCTTTTTTGCATAATTAAATGTTTGTTCATCTTCTTCCTTGTATATTGAGTTAGACCATATTTATTAAAAATACTGAAATGTTAGTTATACTAATCTTATAATTAAGTATTGAATTTAAGTATTTTATTTGATAATACATGAAGCCTTTTTTGTTTGAATATTATCAAAATCTCAACTCTACATTCAATAGACTTATCTGAACAAATTTAGGGAACATGCAACTTTAAAAAAATGTATGAAAATTTGGCATGCTCTTCGCAATTGTTATCGTTGGATTGTGTTTTATTACACTTTTTTCTTTTTTACTAGCTAGCACAACACCTAATAAAAAATAGTTCAAAAAATTAATAATTTCTAATTAATCAAAACGCGAATGACTGCATTGTATATATAAAATGAAAATGTAAACCAACCAAAGTATAATTTTTATTTTAGTCAATTTCTAAAGTTTAATAATTGTGTTGCAGTTTGTTTTCACAGGTTAAGCATGAAATTGAAAAATAAGAAAGAAAAAAAACTGGTTAAACATGAAATTTTGATGGTTAGTCTCTTGAACCAACTATTTCCACATTTGTTACATTTTGGATAGTCTCAACCAAAGCATTTGCATCATTGAATTGTTCAAAAGATGTATTTTGTGTCACGATAATTTTGTTAAAATCTTTTGAAAGAGGTGTATTAAAGTCTTTTGAATTATTTAGTCCATGTGAAAATAATAGTATGACTGAATGAGTTTTTGGTGTTTGTTTATTTAATTAAATAATCTTATATAAAATATGTTGCAGAAAATGTTACTTCCCAGCAGTATAATATTTGAGGTTCTAATCAAAATGTGTTGCAACCTACTTCAGTTCTACCTTTATCGGATATGAAGATATATTTTACTATTTTTAAAGTAAATTATATTAAAAAAATTTATTTATATATATTTAAAATATTACATATTTTTTTCAGCTGCTACACAAGTACACAATAGAAGGAAGAACAATTTCTATACCTACTCACCTTTTACAAGTTTATCTTGTTCATTGTTGATTTAATAAATCATGGAGAATGTTCAAATCCTACTGGCATTTTGAACAAGAACAAGCGTTTAAATAAATATTTCACTTACTGAATATAAAGTTTTGTTATAAATTTTGAAATACTTCTTTATATACAACACCTTTAATTATTCTTCATTAATCAAACTAATCCAATATAAAACTAGTCCAACTAATTAGACTAGTCTTTGAATGGTCAACCCAATTAAGAAAGTCAAACGAAACAAAAATAATATTTAAATATTACTAATAAATTTTAATATAAATCTTGAAAATCCCAGGTGTTATAGATCTCTTACAACATATTCAATAAGAGTTTCCCATATATCTTCGGCTTTTTTGGAGTCATATATTTATTTGTAGTTTTCATCTGGAATAACACTTGAAAAAATGTGTTTGGCTTTGGCATCTAACTCATCATGTATTTTATCTTCCTTAGTTCATTCAGGTTTAAGTGCATATTCTTCTTCATCAGTAGCAAATGAATTTATAATATCATCATCCGAAGAAAAAGATTTACCTAGATTAGTTTTTACTTTCATGGGTAGCATTGGACCATTTTTAATACATTCTATAAATATTTTATCAATATTGTTCATATATCTTGTAATCCTTTCTTTTCATATATCAAAGTGATCTTCATAAAAAATAAGTACTTGAGTGACGTTGTGATTGAAAAGCATTTAAGGTTGGCATGATCAATATTTTAAGTTGTTAGACTTGGAAAAATAGATTTTTCAAAAAGTTAGGTTCTGATATCAATTGTAAGTCCAGTTGGCAACGAGATGAGGCTAAGGGGGGGGGGGTGAATAGCCTTTTAAAAACTTTAGGGGTAATTTTGAAAATCTTTAAAATTTACAGCAGAAAAGATAAGTTTTCAGCAACTGCTGTAAAATCAGCAAGTAGCAGCTGCTAAATTTCAAACTGTTTGTTTTGGTTTTCTTTTGATCATTTAAGTATAATGACTGAATTGAAAGACAATATATATAAGATCAACTATGTAAAAAATTCAGAAATGTAACTGTTAAACACTTCAAAAAGATAAAAGTTGTTTAAGTGTATGAACAGTAAAAACAGAAGGTAAACAAAACACAATATTTGGAATGGTTCACAATGTTAAAACTGCTACGTCCACTACCGAGTTGGTCAAACTTGGATTTTGAAGTGCAATAAGATTATATAAATGCTAAGTGATTACTAACAGATCAGTGAACAATAAAAACCAGTGTATGATGAGTTTAATCGAGTAAGAATCAAACTCGTGCAACAATCAGATGTTTTTTAAGGATTTGAAAGAATACAGGAACAAACGAACAGTGATTGTTCAAACAAAAACTTAAAAAAAATTATATGAGAGAAGAAACTTTTCAAAGAAAGATTTAAAGTTTTGGATCTGAATTAATGTTTCAACGTGTTTGTCTCTTTAAGTGTGCTTTGAATATTTGAGATTTTTGAATACTGATCACGTGATATTGCGAAGAGGTGTCTTGATTTTTTTGACGAAATGATGATCTATCATTGAATGCCCAAAAATTTTATAAATTGTAAAAGACAAATAGTATACTCTAGCATGAAATATTAAATAGAGTGGTTAGCTAGGTTTGAATACATAAAGAACATTTAAAATATGCATGAAAGTCTTCTATTGCTAGGACATATGAATATTTCTTTTGTTTGAAAAAATCAACCAAAATAATATTTAATAAACACGTGAAGGTCAAATATTTTAATAGATATAATGTTTTAACAGATAGAAAATTTCGAGTTTATAAGCAAATGCTGACACTGTTATCAGAGATGCTAGCTGTTGATAACTTATGATTAAGGTAGATAGAACGAACAAGTAGGAAGGTTGTTAGACAAAGTCATAAGGTGTATCTGTTGTATAAACAACAAAGAATATTTTATCTGCTGAAGGTTTCAATAGATAGATTTAGAATTATTACAAAGTCCAAATAAATTTTTTTATTTATTTAGAAATGTTACGTGCATCAGTCATTTTATATACAGCACAATGGTGATCAGTAAGAACTTCACTCAACTATGGTGCTCCCTTTTTCAGCTTCCTCTGGTTCCTTTTTCACTGCAAAAACTTGGTACTGAATTAAATCCGCGACGGCTTCTCCACATAAATCATTGTTTGTGCAAGTTGTTTTTGCAGTCCATGTAGCTTATCATCCATTGGTGGTGGAGCGTTTCCATTCTTTCGCAGTTCATCTGTCTTGGTTCCTTCATCTTTTGACCAGAAAGTAAGATTATCAATAGAAGTAGTTTAATTGTCAAAAAGATAAAATATCTGTAAGAAATGCGTTGGAGGACAATTCATACAATTTGATCCTTCGGATTAGGGCTGGCGATTTGGTGGGTTGTGTTTGGTATGCGTCGAGTCAAAATGGGTAACATGTCGAAACGGGTCATGATTCATTTTGACCTAGATATTAAACGCGGTGAAATAGGAGTCGAGTTTTAAAATTGGTCGTCCCGTTTAAAACCACATTTTTAATCAAAAAACATACATTTATATAGTAAAAAAATAACGAGTCGGAGTGGGTCGAGTTTGGCCGGATAGTTTACAAGTCGAGTTGGATGGATTAACGAGTTTTGTATTGTACTTGGTGGCATTAGTCAAATACGGCCATTTGACCCGATTGATGAACATATATAGCCTTTGACTAAAAACCAACCAAAATCGACTTGGTCGACTAAGTGGTCGGTCTGTCGACCACGTGGTTTACACTGGTTTATCACGTGGTTTACACTGGTTTATCACGTGGTTTACACTAGTTTATCAATAAACCAAAAATGACTTGGTCGACCAAGTGGTCGGTCTGTCGACCACTATGTCGACCACGTGGTTTACACTGGCTTATCAATAAACCAGTGTATACCACTTGGTCGACCAAGTGGTCGGTCTGTCGACCACTCTGTCGACCAGTGATTTCGGATGTTAAGGGGGTGTATTTTTACTGGTTTATCGATAAACCAGTCGTGGTTTATCACTTATTTATCGATAAATCATGTTATAAAAGAGTATTTTTTTAAGTGAGGCTACAAATAACCAAGTCATCTTTGACTTGACCATTTTTGTAAATACCCCCTTGTACTTGTGTGACTACTTGGGATGAAGGTTTTTGGCATATGTCTCATACATTTTCTTTGCAAATTGTTTTTGAGTCGGTCACCCATAAGATAGTATTAGATACAATGGTTTTACAAAATCAAACCAAAAATCAAATATAATTTATTAAAAACTAATCAAATAATTAATTAAATACTCATTTGATTTAAAACCAAAAGACCTTTCCAATGGTGGCATAAAATCAAATACATTTATATATCATACCATCTTTATCTCTATTAGTAATGACTAGAAACTTAAAAAAATCATAGAAATTTTTTCTAATGTTCAAATGAAACAAACTAAGTCTCTATTTATAGGTAAAAATATGTACTTTAATTCAAGAGAATAATAATAATATTAATTTTTTTCATTAAAAATTGGTCGAGAAAGACAATGGAGAAAAAAATAAAATATCAAATACTCACGTGATGACACATATAAAGGGGAAGAGAGTGGAAGATTCATACAAGATTGGGGTTCACGAGATGATTTTTTTTAATATAAAATCATTAGATGATTTGGTTTTGATTATTTTACATTTGTCATTGATCGAGAAGATTCAATTTAGATTTAACAATAAACATCTATTGGTCTTGCTCTTATGGATCTTAATTTATAAGATCGTCTGAACTCTACTCTTTAACCGCTCAATCTACTCACACACGGTAAGTTGGATAAAAAAAAATATGTTTTATAAAAAGTATTTATAAGAACGTAGAGTGTTTATTTTGTTTACAAAAAATAAAAAAATATCCGTAAGAATTGGGTTGTTGTGGTCGGATAACAGTGAAATGGGTTGGAACATGTTAGAATTTAGATATCAATTGGATTAAACATAACTGGTTAAATGGTTCGATTAGTTTCCAAAGAATTAACAAAAACTGGTACTGCTCACAAAAACTTGCCAGCCTACTTCTCCAAACAAAAACTTTATCTTTCTAACTCAACTAGTACTGCTTACTTATCCTAACAAAGAGGTTGAGTATTTAAATCTCACTAGAGATACTTTTGACTTTATAACTGTCAATAGAAAGGTCGGATGTTCAAGCATTTCTAAAAGCATCATTGTTGTTTAAGCATTATCCAAATATCTCATTCAGCTGCTCACTTATCTTAACAGAGTAATCGAGTGTTCAAACTCTACTAGAGACACCCTGATATTTCATTACTTTCAACCGAGAAATCAGGTGTTTAAATTCTCACCAAATATACCACTTGTTCTAATCATACCAAAAACATCGTATATCTATTATTATAACATTTCAAAATATTATAATAATAAAAAATAAGAAGCCATTGGATTTTTTTTCTAGGACATGTACCCTGTACTGTGCAGGAGGTAGCCAGCCTAGTGACAGACTCCAGATCTACTACATAACTTTTCTGAAATTCTGATATTTGTTTGCTCGATCTTTCCTTCCAAATAAAGGGTTCGTTTGAAAGTTACATTTTTTTTTTAAGATAACGATATTTTTATTAGTTAATTATTAATAAAATAATATTTTTATATTTTAAATTTTAAAAGTGGATTATTTAAGTGAAATATTTAAAATAGAATAATGAATTTTTTATTCGAAACGGAGGAAGTAATATTTTGGTATTGAAGAAAGTAAAATGCTTGTTTAGTGGAGGGTTTGATCAAAATGCTGCTAAAAAATATAGTGTTTTTTCTTTAAAAGTGTTTTAATACAACGTTTTAAAATACAGCGTTTTAAAAATATGCAGCGTTTTAAAACGCTCCAATTTGGAGTGTTTTAAAAATGTATTGCGTTTATAACTATTTTGTTTATAAAAATAACATTTTGAAATAGTTTTCTAAGCATATTTATAAGAAGAAAAAAAATACGTTTTGAAAATGCTGCGTTTTAAAAACGTTGCGTTTAGGAAAAACTGCGTTTTTAAAATGTTGCACCAAACCAGGATCACTTCTATTAAGGAGGTACTTTCTTTTATTGGTCAAATGAGATGCAATAATAATGTTGGGATTTTGGTGTAAGGTTCCAAGGAAGATGTTGAAATGGAGAGAGGCTTCTTCCAAAATAGATGGAGGGAGCCATGTAGGTGCTCAATAGGGGAGCTTATTGTCAATGCAATGGATGATTCAGATTATAGTCAATACCAGTGTTCTAAAAATCGGCCTAGGCGCCCGCCTAGGCACCGGCTAGGCGCTAGTCGCCTCCTTAACGCCGCGATTTCCTCCAAATCGCCCAAAAAAATCGCCGGGAGAAAAGTCGCCGTCTAATCGTGCTAGGCGCCGCCTAATAATCCTAGGCGCTGCTCGCCGCTAGACATCTTCATTCAAGCCGGTAGATGGAGAGACGGGGATGAAAGGGAGGGCTTACGGCGGCGGCGGCCGATGATAGAAAGCAAAGTTACAAGAACCCATGAGAGAGAGAGAGTGAAAGACGATGCCCGGTTTATTGCTTCGTCTTCTGGAATCAATCTTCGCATGGAGATGGTCTTTGCGTCGCCGGCAGCTCTTGAGGAGGAAGGGACGGAGATCTTGATCACTTTCAAAATATAATAAAAAAAAAGAAGGAAATGGGAAAGTCATCTTTGGCGAAGGGCTAGGGTGTGACAAGTTTCATAGGCTGTCTTGGTCAGTTGGTCTAGTGTCTAGTTGTCTAGGTAGTCTTGGTCTAGTGCATAGTAAATGAATATAGACTATATAGTGAATGAATACAGTTACGAGTTATAATTTTAAAGTTTCAAACAATGCTTTTTAACTTTGTATTTTATTTATTTATTTTCTTTATTCTTATTCAAATACATAATTTGTAATTTTGACTCAAAATTTTCTTTTTAGTATTTATATTTTCTTAGGATTTGCATTTTATGTAATAAAATTAAATTGTTAAATTTAAATTTTTAATCTTGTAAATTTTAATATTATCATAATTTTAATATTTTTAAATTATTAGATGATATTTAATATTATTATATATAAAGGTTTTAATACTTGTTAGTTAAATTATATTAGAAAAATCAAAAATAATTGTAGTTATCCCTTAATTTCTCGGCCCCGCCTAGGCGCTCTAGGCGCTAGGCCTCAGTTTAACGCCTAGCACCCGCCTGGCGACTTTTAGAACCTTGGTCAATACAATGGGTGATTTGTTTGAAGATGATGTTGGTCCGCGTAGAAGTCTTAATTGATTGATCCTAAGATTGGGATGAATATCAAATTGAAATCGAGTTTCTTTGTGCTGGTTTAATTATATATCTTAACTGTCCGATCCATGGATTGCTGGATCCATTAGTGATATATAAGTCTGATAATTACAATTCAAAACCCATTAATCCATTCAATCAGACTTGAAAATTATCTGACTCAACCCGACCCGTTTTTTTTTTGGTCGAAATGGATAATCCATTTCGACCCAAAAAAAATTAACGGGTCGATATGAGTCGGATTAAAGCAGGTCGAATCCGTTACCCATTTCGACCCATTTTTTGCCATATAAATGTAAGTTTCATGATGGAAAATTGTCAGTCGAAACGGGGCGACACGCGCCCACATAGCCCAACCCGTTTTGTTTTTGGTTATAACAAGTCACGATACATTTCAATCTGTTACCCATTTCAACCCAACTTATACCCAACTCAACCCATTAAATCGCCAACCCTACTGATATATATTGTTACTTGGCACCGATAATACCCTTTATTTGCAAGGCGAGGCATATATGGTAGATAAAAAACAAGTCAAGAGAAAAAAAACATACCAAGGAGGCACCCGATGGGGCTATCGGGGCAATTTTCGCAGTTGGCAACACAATGTAAGTAGCAATCGACTTCTTCAGATCTTATTCCACGCACACAATCACCGAGGCAGGCGCGCATGCAGGGTGTATCTGCTTGCGCCTGACGGCTTACACATACGAGCCCAATCAGAAGAAGGCAGAAGACTGTTTTTTTCATCGTTTTTGAGCTCCCCATCTCTTTCTCCCTTTCACAGCGATGTAAAGGACGGAAACGGAGGCAGAGATTATCAGAGCACTGGGTTGTTTTTCACTTTTATCTTGGTTTGCTCGTTAATAGCTATGGTTAGTTTTATAGTTGTTGTTAAGTGAATTGTGAGGCATTGCTTGTTTTTCTCCTTGACCTTTTTTTGTTCTTTCTATTATTAGAAATGTTGAATCAATCATGTTACTAAGAGAAATACTAGGTTTTGGTTGTTTTGACCTAACCTCTAGAATTGACAAGTGGTGAACTCATGGTTATTTCAAAGTTTAAGCTAGAATGGTGGGGTACTCGGAAAAAAAGGGGTTAATTATGTTTAGAGCATGTAAAATGGGTACTCGAAAGTGGGAAGGTAGCGCATGCCTTGGATTTGGCGTCGGTTGGGTTCTTTTCGGTTTTTCCCCTCAAATCTTTCGTTGATTTTCTAAAAGTTCATTAAACCCACCATTGGAGATGAAGATTGGGAGGAGATACCCCGTTGGACCTGCTCTTAGGGTCCAAGTTTTTCGTGAGCTCTGGTTTTGCTGTGTTTGAATGTTGAGAAAATGCGGTAAAAGAAAAGAAAAAGGGTGATAATCAGATCGGTACCATGAGGTGAAATTATAATCGTAAAAATTCATTATTATTTTTTTAAATTGCTACATTGTATTTTTGGGAGAAAAATGGTGAAAATACTCTTAATTAAGGAAAGACGCTCACACAAAGCCAATAACTCAATTCGTGCGTCAGGGGAAAAAAAAATTAGACGTCGCTCAAAAATTTTGGGGTGTTGGCAAAAAAATTTGGGTGTCGCTCAAATATTTTGGGGTGTCTTTAAAATGTTTTGGGTGTCGCTCATTAATTTCAGGCATGATTTTTAGAATTTTTCCACCGAGGTATGATTGTAAGGAACGATGTTTAATTAAGTAACACCGATACACGATTGGAAGCATTGATGCCTAATTATTTATATATCGAGGCATGATTTGAAGGAAGAATGCTTAATTAAGTAACACCGAGGCTGAATTGCAAATAACGATGACTAATAAACTAAAATCGAAACATGGTTGTAAGGAACGATGTCTAATTAAGTAACATCGAGACATGATTGGAAGAACTGATGCTAATTTTTAAATCATTAAACGCGTGTATTTTTAAAACAAGACATAATAGAAAAATTTGTTGCCTAATTAAATTACACTGACGTTGAATTGCAAGATACGATGCCTAATTAAAAAGACCAAAGCAAAATTGGACACATACATCATAGTGCAGACACCTCAATTTCGTACCCTTGATATGTAACATTAACATGTGATATCAAGACCTGTTTAAACTTAACAAATGTCAAGTTATAGGGTTTAAAAATGTAAAAGACAAAGCATGATGCGTAAAACAATGAAATGCAGGGGCCAGAGTATCCAAAAAGGAGGCAAAGATTGAAGGTTAGCACTGCCACAAAGCCTTCCTGGTGCGGCGCCCAAGACCTATGGTGTCGGCACCAGGATCCTCAACAGTGCACTCCGTCTTAACGCATTGCGCAAGCCTTCAAACGCGCGGTACAAGTTTGTGAAGCACAAGATGAAAATCAGAAATCCCAACGGTGTCCCTCCTCTCACCTATAAATAGAGGTACCCGACTTCAGGAATTCACACACACGAGACACACAGTCACACACAGAGAAAACGTTGTGCGTTTATTTTACGCAGTGAGCGATCGTGAGAATAGTGAATTCCCCCTCCTATAAAGCCTCGAAGCTCTGCCAAATCTCCTCCAAACAAAAAACCAACCGGTCAAAGTGAGCCTTAGTCCCCCCCAGCTAGGTTTCCACCCTATTTCCCTGGTCTAAAAATCCCAAAAAAAAGGTTGCTGCCGAATCAAAGGCCAAATCCGCCCGAAGCAGCGGTTGCTACTTTCCGCCCAATTTCCGCCCGGCGGCAAGCAAACAACAAAAAAAGCATAGCAGTTCGCTGTTTGACGGTGCCCGAAGCAACTTTCGGCGATTATTATGCCGAACGCAATGCAAAGGTGAGTCAAAAAAACTATTTTTCATCCGGCCCAATGTAAAAATATAAGCCGTTGTGTTGCCCGGATCTATTTAGAAAATAACATTAAAAAGAGCTATTATTAGAGCTGCCAAAATGGATTGAGCCCGTTGGGTTGGCCCGCCCCGCCACTTAAAAAAGGTGGGTTGGGAAAATATGAACCCATTAGGAGGTGGGTCAAATGGGTTGAGCCCGCGACGGGTTGCGGGTTGAGGTGGGTTGGGGCGGGGCGGGGCGGGTTGACCCGCCATATACTAGTTTCAAATATTCAAGTCTTAAGTTTTAAATAATTAGTTTAAATCATTTTTCCCTCAAAATGTAAGATTATTTTTTATATCTGAAATATTAGTAAATGATTTTGAATTCGTTCAAAAAGTGATACTTATAACAACGAAAGATGTCAGAATAAAGTATATTAACCGCAATATTTATAAAAAAATGATTATAAGAACATACAAAAAAAAGTAATAATAAAATAGTTTCTTACTTCAATTTTTTTTCTCATTTTATACTATAAATATTAGAGAAAGTTGTTAGAAAATACTATTAAAAATATAATAGTAGAAAATATAATTTTTTTTAATGAATTGTGACATTTTTTTTTGTGTTATTTATGATTATTTTTATTATTTAGATTAATTGGAAAAATAGTTGGTGGGTTGACCCGCCTAACCCACAACCCAAGATGGGTTGGGTTGGCAATTTCCCGGCCCGCCACATTTTATGGGTTGGCCCGCCCCGCCCCGGCAAATGGTGGGTTATAGCGGGTTGTGGGTTGGCCCGCCCCGTCAACCCACCTTGACAGCTCTAGCCATTATTATGGCCAAATATTTTGAAATGCATTTGTAATTACTAGAAGGAGATAGCTGCAAGTCTGTAAATAATGTAGACATGGATATATTTACTTTTAATGCTATATTTATTTGCTAGATAAATATAACAAAAAACATACTTTAGCCAAAAATTGTTTTGAGACTAAAAGGGTGAGTTGGATGCCTAGCACCTTCCCAACTCGTAACTTAGCATCCGAACCCATTTTTACAAACTCTGGTTCATTTTTGGTTTTTCTTTGTTTCTTCCTTAAAATAAAGATGGCGACTCTGTCAAAACATTTTGAATCACAGTGAGGCCCGCAACATCCTTTTTTGCACTTTCCCGCTTTCCCCTAAACATGAGAGAATGGGAATGAAAAGGGTGATGCCTTTCATGTATTTTGTTTTCCCCTAAACAAGGGAGGATGAGATACGGGGAGCGATCGATGTATTTTATACATCGATTTCAGGTACTTTTATGACTTAAATTGAGTGATTCCACGAGGCTTTTGGCTACTGACGTATGTTTTTCAGTTGTTTTATGAGTTTCAGGGTTTTAGGTGAAATTATATGAATTATAAGTATTTTTGGTGAATATTCCAAGAAAGGGCCAATGTGTAAATTGAAGAAGAAACGACAAAAGGTGAAGTCTGGAGACCTTGCGGCCGTAAGGTATTTTTACCTTGCCTCCGCAAGGTAGGCAGTGAGTTCAGACATTGAGCCCCGTAAATTGAAGACCCTTGCGGATGCAAGGGGATAATGACCTTGTGGCCGCAAGGTGGTCAGAACCGACTTTCGGAGGTTTTCAAGCCAAACTAAAATTCCTAAACCCCCTACAACTCCTTAGTATAAATAAAGGACGGTAGCCAGAGCTCAATGACGTCCAAGAAGTAGTTTTTGATAGTTCTAGCATAGGATTTAGAGTGTATAACATAATTTAGTTATTGTAATTATAGTTTTGAAGATCGATCCATGTATTTAATCATCTCCATGTGCTGTTCGTCTTCAAGGATGAACTAAACATTCATTAATCTAGGAGTTGGGAGGTAACTTGTATCGAATCTATGTTTTAATCTATTTTTTTTATTCATTCAATTCTTGTTGATTGTGGTGATTATCAATCCCTCTATTATTTCACTTTGAACAAATGAATGTAATCGTGAATAATAAAGGCCTAGAGGTGCGGATAACTGCATGATCAATGTGCATATGTCGTACACTGGCTCACCACCATAATAAATTGAATCTATCGATGCATGAGAGTGATAAGTTAGGGTCAGGTTCCATATATGACCTAAGTGACAGTTAGGATCATATGTTCTTGTTCCTAAGATATAGAATGGATGAATTATTTGGAGATGAAGATTGAACGGTAATTCGACAGACTATATCAATAGTTTGTGAACGAACCCAAGAAATTGAATGATACTTTATCAAAATAAGTCATAGAGGAGATACAAGTGAAACCCTAATCCTAGATTTCCCTCCACCATAAGATCTTCATAACCTGTAATTGCTGCTAAATTAGTTAACCCTAAAATAATAATTAGTTTAGAATAAAATTAATATAAAAACCCCCTTTAGTTTAATAATTTGCTATCGATAATCGTGCTATTTGTGATCTTCTTGTCTCTGTGGTTCAACCCTTGCTTCCCTAAACTATTCTACAATAGTCTTGTCCACTTGCAAGGAAAATAATTAAAATAAGACATCGATCAAGTTTTTGGCGCCGTTGCCGGGGACAAGCTAGTTTGCATAGTTAGTTTGTTGGTAGCGTAATTTTTATTTCAGTTTTTATATAAAAAAAATACAAAAAGATTTTATTTGTTTGTTAGTTATTTTAATTGCTTTATTTATTTTATGCACGGTCGTAGATCTTTGAATCCTAAACTGGTAGAACTAAATCAAAATATAAAGAATTAGGAAGATCTTGATAATCTAGCAACCCAGCCTGATAATCAAGAACAATTGAATCAAGAGGATCCTCTGGTTGATCCTCCAATGGACAATAATAAACTAAATCCTGAAAATCCGGTTCATCCGGTTAATGCGAATCAAAGAGAAGAAGAACCTGCTAGAAGAAATATGGAAGTAGTAGTAAATCAAAGAATTATTAATGATTATAGTAGACCTACGTTGAATATAGCAACATCATGTCTAGTCTTACTGGACGCAGTAAGAAATTTCGAACTAAAAGGTCATTATTTTAATATGATACCTTCTTTTCATGGAATGCCTGCTGAAGATCCAGTAAGTTTCCTTAGAGAATATGAGTATATGATAAGTACGTATCCGTTAGGAGGTTTGACTGAAGACCAAGTAAAAATGAAATACTTTCCAAGTGCATTAAAAGATTTGGCGAAAAGATGGTTTATGAATCTAACACCTAGTAGTGTTTATACTTGGGCTCAACTATATGATTTGTTTATGAGTAAATACTATAAGCATGCATCTCTTACAGAATACAGAAAACAAATCATGTCTTTTCAAAATGAACCAGACGAAACATTTCATGAGGCGTGAGATAGATTTAAAAATTTACTTATTATGTGTCCTCATCATAATCTGTCTCAAGATGTGTTAGTACCTCAATTCTATCATGCTCTTTCGGCTGCTTTACAAACTATGGTTGATAGTGCAGCCTGTGGTTCTATTAATAGAATGACACCGGTTGCACTAGAAGAATTATTTGGGATGTTGAGCGCAAATTCTCAACATAAAAGTGCAAAAGGTAAAAGTAGAAATTTATTCCAAGTTCAAGAAAAACCAGAGATGAATACACAAGCTCAATACAAAAATTGGCCAATTCAAGAAGTATGTGCCATGTGTGGATTGTATTCCCATGCTACTAATTTTTGTCCATCTAGTGCTATGTATTCTGAACAGGTGAATGCCATGAGCATGTACCCTCAAAGACAAAGGAATGATCCCTACTCAAACACATATAATCCTGGTTGGAGGAATCATCCTAACTTTTCATGGGGAGGAAATAAACCACTACAACCTCAACAATTCCCAAATCAAGGTCAATTGCGAATTGAAGAAATTTCAAAATCGGATGGAGCAAACAAAGGACAAGTTTCCCTTAACAAATATTTGCTAGAAGAAGTAGAAAGTTTAAGGGAGAAACTTGCAAAAGTTATGAACGAGAAAAAAGAAGAAGGGAAGTTCCCTAGTCAAACTGAACAAGCAAAGTCTATCACTACTCTACGAAGTGGTAGAGTAATTGGAGAAGAGGTAAGTGATCCTATTCAATCTTCTGATGTGCCTGATAAATTAGATAATTCTGAAAAAGAAGTTGAAAAGGATATAAATGAAAATAATCAACCAAATAATCAAGAAGTGGAAAAAGAATTGCAAAACAAAGAAAGTCAAGAAGAAGTAGGACAAGAAAGTCAAGAAGAAGAGGAACCTTATGTGGCACCACCACCATATGTTCCTCCAATTACGTTTCCTAGAAGACTTATGAAAAACAGAATGGATAAACAATTTTCGGAAATTTATAATATGTTATCCAAAGTGAATGCTAACCTTCCTTTGCTTAATGTTATTAAAAATATTCCAGGCTATGCTAAGTTTTTCAAAGATCTTCACTCTAAGAAACACAAATTCGAAAACAATGAAAAAATTATTGTTTCTGAAAACGTAAGTGCAGTTTTACAACCCGAACTTCCCCCTAAGTTGAAGGATCCAGGTAGCTTTAATATCCAAGTCTCATTGGGTAGTTCTAAAAAGATGAAGGCTATGCTAGATTTAGGAGCAAGTATTAATTTGATGCCTTTTGCAGTCTATAAACAATTAGGGTTGGGAGAATAGAAACCCACTAATATGTCTTTACAATTAGCTGATCGTTCAGTTAAACACCCTTTGGGCATAGTAGAGGGCATCCTAGTTCAGGTTGATAAATTAATCATTCCAGTTGACTTTGTGGTTCTAGAGATGGAAAGGAAAATATGCACAAATAATGAAGTTCCTATCTTGTTAGGCAGACCTTTTATGGCCACTGCCAATACAATGAGAAATGTTAAGAATGGTAAACTCACAATGTCAGTCCTAGGTGAAACTGTAGAAATCTCAGTTTTTGATGCAATGAGTAGACTGAGTGACATGAATGCATGTTTCTCAATCAATGAAATTGAAAAACTGACAACCCAAACCTTTGAAGAAAATTGTGAGGATGATGATTATGAGAAAGATGTGTTTGTAGTTCATGATGATAGAACTTTCTCTCACATAAAATTTGATATAGAAGAGTTAGAAAGAGAAATTCGAGAGACTGATGAAAGAAAAGAGAGAGAAAGATTAGAAGCCCTTAAGAATAAAGACAAAGATAATATGGAAGAGTCTGAACCAAAAAATAATTCTGATAAAATAGAAAAAGAAGAGGATGAAAATAATGATGAAGAAGAAGTGGAAATTCTAAAATCACTTTTTGAAGAAATAGAAATAGATGAAGAAATAGTAGAAAACATTGAGGAGGTTAAAGAAGAAATAACTAAACCTGAAAATTCTGAATTTATTCCGTCTGTTAAACCTCCTCCTGAAGAAGAATTAAAGCCATAACCTCCACCACTTAAAATATGCATTTTTAGGGGAAGGTAAAACTTTGCCTGTTATAATTGCTGCAGATTTAACAGAAGAACAAGAAGCAAGCTTATTAAAAGTTTTATGGACACATAGAGAAGCCATAGGTTGGTCCTTAGCAGATTTAAAAGGTATTAATTCGTCTGTGTATGCATAAAATACATTTAGAAGAAGGTAGTAAACCTTCTAGAGAAAGACAAAGAAGACTTAACCCTCACATGGAAGAAGCAGTAAGAAAAGAAGTCCTTAAGCTTCTCGATGAATGCATAATTTACCCGATATCAGATAGTAAATGGGTTAGTCCAGTTCAGGTAATTCCTAAGAAATCAGGAATTATAGTAATTAAAAATGATAAGGATGAATTAGTTCCTACACGAACTATCACCGGTTATAGAATGTGCATTGATTTGAGGAAATTAAATGCGGCAACTAGGAAGGACCACTTTCCCTTGCCATTTATTGATCAAATCCTTGAAAGACTAGTTTATCATGAATACTATTGTTTTCTTGATGGTTTTTCTGGTTACAACCAAATCCCAGTAGCATCTGAAGACCAAGAGAAAACCACCTTTACATGTCCTTTTGGTACCTTTGTATTTAGGAGAATGCCCCTTGGGCTTTGTAATGCCCCAGCTACTTTTCAAAGATGCATGATTTCTATATTCTCAGATTTAGTGGAAAGATGTGTGGAAGTATTCATGGATGATTTCTCAGTCTTTGGAAACTCTTTTGATCATTACCTAGAAAATCTTACTTCGATCTTGAAAAGATGTTGTGAAACTAACTTAACCCTAAGTTGGGAGAAAAGCCATTTCATGGTTAAACATGGAATTGTCTTAGGTCATGTTGTGTCTAATAAAGGAATTGAAGTCGATAAGGCAAAAATTGAAGTTATATCACAACTACCTCCCCCAACTTCTGTCAAAGGTGTTAGAAGTTTTCTAGGGCATGCAGGTTTTTATAGAAGATTTATAAAAGATTTTTCAAAAATCTTTAAACCTCTATGTAATCTGTTGGTAAAAGACACCGAATTCATTTTTGATCAAGAATGCTTGAACGCATTTAATTTATTAAAAGAAAGATTGACAACTGCCCCAATTTTAACCAACCCCGATTGGTCTCTCAATTTCGAGATCATGTGTGATGCTTCAGATTTTGCAATTGGAGCTGTGTTAGGTCAAAGGGTAGATAGGAAACCACATGTAATTCATTATGCTAGTAGGACATTAAATGATGCACAACTTAATTATACAACAACAGAAAAAGAATTTTTAGCAGTTGTGTATGCATTAGAAAAATTTAGACCATATTTGTTAGGATCAAAAGTCATAATATTTTCTGATCATGCAGCCCTAAAATATTTATTGAGTAAGAAAGATGCAAAGCCTAGACTCATAAGGTGGATGTTATTATTACAAGAATTTGACATTACTATTAAAGATAAAAAGGGAACATAAAATGTCGTAGCCGACCATTTGTCTAGATTAGAATTTTCACCCTTACTTGAACGTCAATTTCTTGATAATAAAATTCATGTAAATGAAGACTTCCCTGATGAACAATTATTAGCAGTCAAAGATTCAGATCCATGGTATGCTGATTATGTCAATTATTATGTGTCTGATATCATAAATCCTGATTTTGATTTCTATCAAAGAAAGAAATTTTTGACAGAAGCAAAGAATTATTTTTGGGAAGAACCTCATTTATATAAAATGTGTTCCGACTCTATAATTAGGCGATGTGTTTCAGAAAAAGATCAACAAAGTACTATGGAACTTTGTCATGAATACTCTTGTGGTGGTCATTTTAGTGGTAATAAAACTGCTAGAAAAATTCTGCAATCTGGTTTATATTGGCCTTCTGTTTTTAGAGATTGTGACATATTTTATAAAACTTGTGATAAGTGTCAAAGAACCGGTGGAATAGGAAAAAGGAATGAAATGCCCTTGCATGTAAATATGGTTGTTGAAATTTTTGATGTTTGGGGTATTGATTTTATGGGTCCTTTTCCAGTCTCTAATAATTGTGAGTATATTTTAGTTGTTGTTGATTATGTGTCTAAATGGATAGAAGCTATTGGAACTAAAAATAATGATGGAAAAACCGTTGTCAAATTTGTGGAAGATCTTTTTGCTCGGTTTGGAGTACCTAAGGCCATAATTAGTGATCAAGGAACACACTTCACCAATAGATTGCTAAATACAGTCCTTAGAAAATATGGTGTAACTCACAAGTTAGCTACACCCTATCATCCTCGACATCCGCCAAGTGAAGTGAGTAATGCATAAATAAAAGCGCTTTTAGAAGATCGTTAGACCAAACCGTAAAGATTGGCAGTCTAAACTTAACGATGCTTTGTGGGCATATCGAACCGCATATAAGACCCCAATAGGAATGAGTCCTTACCGAATGGTGTATGGCAAGGCTTGTCATTTGCCAGTTGAAATTGAACATAGAGCCTATTGGGCTGTCAAATAACTTAACTTAGATTTAACCTTGGCGGGTGAGGAAAGACTGCTCAGCTTAAATGAATTAGAAGAACATAGGTTAAATTGTATGAGAATGCTAAAACCTATAAAGAAAAGACCAAGAAATACCATGATATGGGATTAGCCAACAAAATGTTTCGCCAGACTAAAAGTATTACTTTTCAATTCTAGACTCAAAGTTATTTCCTGAAAATTGAAAATCAAAATGGTCCGTCCTTTCACTATAGTTCGAATTTATCCTCATGGAGCAATTGATATTAGAAACCCAAGGACCAATGAAATATTTAAAGTTAATGGTCACCGACTCAAACCATATCTTGAACCCATGTCAAGAGAAAGAACAATTGAACTTATTCGCCTTGCCGACAATGAACCACCAGAATGATTAGGTTTGCGCTGGGTCGAGCCAAAGACGTTAAACAAGTGCGCTAGGTGGGAGGCAACCCACTATGATGAATTTTATTTGCTTTTGTAGTGTAATTTAAATATGCTATTCTCCGTCTTATTTAATTTTGGACATTTAATTTAAAATTAAATATGCCAAAATTCAAGTTTGGGGGAGAAAAGCATCGTAGTGTTGTATTTATATGTTGCTAATATTTTAGTTTAGAGTTTGTGTAGAATTTTTAGAGTGCAGAAAGAAACGGACCTAACGGAACGTAACGAACATAACAAGGACCAAACCGCAAAACCGCCAAAAAGGTTGGAAAGTAAAAGGCATGCATGTTCGAACCTCTTGCGGACGCAAGGCATAAACACCCTTGCGCCGCAAGGCCCTATTCAAATGCAAGAAGTGTGACCGCCAAAAGTACAACCGAATCCGCGGATCGCGTGATTTTGCGAAGGCCGACCTTGCGGCCGCAAGGTCCCCTTTTAAGCAAACTTTCGGGCAACGACGCATCATTCTCGAAATTTCTCTTCTCTCTCAAAGCAAGAGCAAAAGAAGAATCTCTTTCTCTCAAAAATCCGCGAAGTCTTCCAATCCGCCAAGATCCAAGTTAGGGTTTCCCTCTCCTTCAACCTTCATCATCCCATTCACCCTCATCTCACTCCTCCAAAGGCTTGAAGAAGGAGTGACCTCCATTTTTTCCTACGAAGGCTTCCGAATCCGGCCAACCCTCTTCATCTTCTCAAAGCTTGCAATCCAAGTATCTTCTCACCCTTTCATTTTAATTTTTGACGTGTTAAAAATATTTGCATGCTAGGGTGCTAGAGTTATTTTACGTAAAATTTTATTTTTGCATGCTTTAGTTGTTAGGTTGTAATTTTTAAAAAAAAGAGTAGATTCTTGCCTGTTAATTTTTGTGCTTAAAACCAAATGGCCCCCAAGCGTAGAAATACCGGCCCGTCCACTTCCCGCTCCCACGAGGAGGAGCAAGATTATGATGTCCCACCGCTTCATCTCTTTTGAGGCGCCGGAGAGCTACTCCAAAAGCTCTCCAAGACCATAATCCCCGAAAGGGGATTTAAGGCTGACTTTGGCCTCCACGATAACTTTAGAAACCGTAGGTGGGGTCCTCTTATTGCTTCTCGACGCCGGCCATCGTGGCTATAGTCCGTGAATTCTATGCCAATGGGCAAATTGGCATAGTAGTGTTTAGAGACCGTTAGTGTTAGGGGTAGACGTTAGTTTTACATCCCAAGACATTAATGGTTACTATGGCACCTCTAACTTTGCGAGTGGTGCCGACGACTACGCCGCCACCTTTCGCCCTATCCTCTCGAGGTGGTCAATGCGACCATCTCAACGCCGGTGTGGTTTGGACCCGAACCAAAACCCACCATTTGGTCCCCGCACTATGGAGGAGTCTTTCTTCGACGAACACGGCCAAGGCGTGTTCAAATTTATTAGCACTGACTCATGCCTTCCACCACCAACACACGGTGACTTGGGCTAAGGCGCTTTGATCTTCACCATCTTGATTGGGTGGGTTCACGATGTTGGCCGCCGATCAACGGCCAAATTCACCTTATTAGAGGTAACACAAATGCGGGATTCGCTTCCCACATTTGATTACTGGATCGGTGATGAGGCGGAGTCGTGTGGGCTCTAGATGCGGAGAGGATTAGGAAGGTGCCCGCCATTACTAGGGCATTGTTGTTTGAGCACGCTCGCCAACCGGAGAGAGGCCCTCGCGAGGAGGAGCCCGAGGAGAGGAGGATCCGCTTGGAGGCGATCTCCAACAGTGGAGAGGAGATTGTCCTCCAAGTTGATATGGCGAGTCGCCAGCTTGGCACAAATGCGCGCCGACATCGACTTCTTTGGTTGGGTTAACTGGGGCAAAATGTCTCCACATATTATGGGATGCCACTGGCACAATCCCCGAAGTTTCGCCCTCGTTCGTTATTTCCTCCCGACTCATCGTGAGTCGAGGCCCAAGTTTCTTCCTCTTTCGTTAGGTGGGCCTGCTATGTCCTTTTGATATTTGTCCTTCCCCATCAATCCTCTCATATGTTCCTCAATTTTGGGGACAAAATAGAAATTAAGTTTGGGGGGGATTCTAAGCCGAAGTCTTAGCAGTCCTAGCCTAAGGAGGAGTGGAGTTGGGCTACGTTTTTAGGTGGGGAAAAATTTTTTTCCCTCTATCGTGTCTTCTCCTCACCCGCCTTTCTTGCTTTTTAATTTTTCTTATTTTCGGAGATGTTGCCTTGACGAATACATAATATTTGGTTCTTATCGTGGGTTCATTACCATGGGGACCCATCATCAATTGTGTCATCATCATCTCCAAATTTTTTATCAAATAAAAATAAATAAATAAATATTTTTTAATTCAAAATTCTCATCCTCGAGTGTGGTAGTACTAGTCGATGAGGAGTTAATGCAATGAACTACATAACTTTTCCATAGATCCTCGGAATTTACTTGATTTTGCAAAATTCTTGATTTTCTCCAAATTCTTCATGCACCTACACCAGCTCATAATTATGGATTGATTAGAATATTTTTATAAAGTTTATAGCACACATTTCATTTCAACAAGATATACACAAAAATATGATGAATAGCCGTCTCAACATGATTGTTGCATTGAATTGTAACTTAGGGTCAATTGCATGATAAGTTAGATCCCTTGAATTTTTCTCACTAATATATCTCAAGCACACTTTAGAACCATGTCCGTGCATGTTAGTCTCGATTGTCCCTACCATCTGTTTTAGCGAATGCTTATGTGAAATCCAAAGATGATGCTAAACATTCAACCCCACAATTCCCATAGTTGATATGATATTTTATGTGTCTTACTTGCTTTAAAAACTGCATGAGCATTTGGCATTAAGAAATGATTTAGGGCCATCTTTGGATCGTTTGAGCCTAAATATTCCACGACCTTTACTAAAAAATATCCCTAGTGTCCCCTTTGAGCCTAATTAAAAGAATGGAGTGTGCTAAGCACACATTAAACCCCATTCGACATCGTTTCTATTACCCACATTAACTTACCCTAAAAGCCTATACACTTTTAGCCTACCCTTTGAGAGAGTAGGATGTGGGTGGGAATTAATTTTATGGGACCATTTTTTTCGAGGCAAGTTTTCGAGAAGACTTCTTCTTCCGTCGAAAGAAAAAAAAAAGAAAAATAGATCGACGAAAAATGAAAAGGAAGAAAAAGAGGCAAAAGATTCAAATAAAAGCATAACTTTCAAGAGAAAATATATTAGAAAAATTATGCGAGAAAGATGATGAGATATTTTTAGCTTGATATATTGTACAAAACAAGTTTGGGGGGGAAAGAAAAGAAAAAGAAAAACACCCCCCACTTGTGGTCTTTGCGGTCCTAGCCTAATAGGGAAAAACTTCCTTTTGCTTGGAAGTATTAGGGTAAAGGGTAGTCTTGCTCTCTCACTTTGAATTCTAATCCCTTTCCATCATATCCCCCAACACCATGGCCTTACATTACAAGCTATTAAAGACCTAATGATCTTCTTGCCAATGCTTGTGTTTGTTTTCTTTGATAAGTAAGGCATGTAAAATTGATCTAACACTTTCATAATCACATTATTCAGAAAGCTCACGTTGTTAGCATAATCTTAGCTATTACAAGTAATGGGGATAGGAGAGCATTGTATGTCATACATAGAAGTGCATGGGATGGATGTATAAGTTTTTAAAATCCTTGGTGATCTCTCTTTACGTAATAGACGGGGTTTGGATGGTAGATCTCATACTTTATGATGCATTGGATTTAATTAAACTCGATTTTCATATGAATGTGGTGTAGCTTAATAAAACATTTTTAGGCAAGATATTCTCTAAGGCGTGACACACACACACGGAGAAATTAAGTCTAGTGCGAGTTTTGAATATAAGTCGGTTGGTTTTATGTGATTTATGCACATATGTAGTGAGCATCGGTTGAGAACTACTTTGTTATGCCATGCGATTATGACTTGAGTTGAATCCAAAAAGATTTTGTTATATTTTTATCACCTTTTTATTTACATTAGTTCATGTATTGTTTATACATAGTAAAGTCCACTTTAAGAAAGTCTCCTGTAATTTGTGGGTTTCAGAGGAAAATAGTGTCACCCCAAAAAAGATTTTGTTACTTTTGTTTAATTGTTTTTGTATAAGTATTGTTTACTCATGGACGAGCAAAGTTTAAGTTTGGGGGTATTTAATCGATGTATTTTATAACGCCTATTTCGTGCTTTTATGACTTAAATTGAGCGATTTCACGAGGCTTTTGGCTGTGTTTTTCGCTTGTTTTATGAGTTTCGTGGTTTTAGGTGAAATTATATGAATTATAAGGGTTTTGGTGAATATTCCAAGAAAGGGCCAATGTGTAAATTGAAAAAGAAACGACAAAAGGTGAAACCTCGAGACCTTTGCGTGTCGCAGGCTTTTTACCTTGCCTCCGCGTAAGGTAGGGGCAAGTGAGTTCACATTGAGCCCCTTTAGGAAGACCCTTGGTGACGCAGTGGGTAATGACCTTGCGCCGCAAGGTGGTCGAACCCATTTCGGAGGTTTTCGCCGCACTAAATTCCTAAACCCCTACAACTCCTTGGTATA
>CM028379.1:30934946-31000285 GCA_013146195.2 Codonopsis lanceolata
TTACGTGTTTGTCTTGGAATTCGAGGCGGATCAGAAGAGGTCACATTTGCTTCGCCAAGGCGTATCATCGGATATGTTTCAAAAACAACAAATCTAGGCATCGGTATTCAAAATCCAACAACTTCAATTTAGTTGGATACTCGGATCACGATTATACGGCACAAAGTGAGCGGAAAGAAGCACCGGTGGGACTTGTCAATTTCTTGGAAAGCAGACTCGTCTCATGGTCTTGCAAGAAACAAGGATCGATGGCAAACTCTACCACGAAGCGAGAATACATTGCTTTTGCATTTGTTGCTCTCAAGCTGCTATGGATGAAGCAACAATTGGTGGACTACAACATCAAGGCAGCGCCCAATCATGTGTGACAACACATCGGCTATCTCGGTCTCCAAAAATCGATGATGCATTCAAAGACAAAGCACGTTGATGACCGCGTTATCATTTTCTCAAAGATCATGTGGAAAAAAGGTAACATTCGATGCGGAATATGTTCCAGCGAGCATCAATTAGCGGAACATTCTCCGCAAAACCCTTTGGATGCCACCGGGGTTTGCTTATTTAAGGAGAAATCTTGGTATGATTGATCCCTCTTGCTTAATTTTAAATTTTGTTAATATTTCTTTCATCTTAGGTAGACCCGATTATTAGACTAATGGAAGGTAAGTTAGCTTTTTCTAGGAAGACCTAAAGGTTAGTACTCTTACTTAGTCTATTTTACGCTAAAAGAGGTTTCTAAAGCAATAAGGGGTCGAGGACAAAATTTGGTACTTAGAAAATATCTTAAGTTCAGCTTTTCCATAGCGATATTTTCTCGCCTTTAAATAGTCCTCGAGCGAGTCATTTCCAAACTTTCACGAAACCCTTTGACGAGCTTCTCTCTCTCTCGCGCTTAACTACTTTACGCAAATTCTGGTTCTTCTTCTTGTTTCTTCTTCTCATCTTCACAATGGTACGTTTATCTCTACTACACTTTCGAAATTTTCCATGTCTTGTTACGCATTTCTATATCATCTTAAAATCCTTTTTTGGAATTCAAACCGTCATTTTCAAGTTTGAGCGATGATTCGCCATTGTTGTTCTTACATCTTGAATACTAACGATGCGTTTTTGTTACATTCATTGTCCATTCTTATGAAAACTTACATTATGTTTTCACCGTGTGTGGCTTCTCTAGATGAAAAGCCACAACTTTTATTTTGTTTTTCTTTCGAGGCAAGAACCTCAAAATCCAAGCGCGGCAAGGCTTTGACCACGAAAAAAGTCATTCCTCCCGGTTCAAACATCAATCTTCCAGGATATCCAACCTATCACGCCGCTCACGACATCATTGTCGCTTTGGACCCAAGCTATACATTCTGGCATGTGCATTGACCTTACGTCAATCAATTCTATAGGCTACCGGAGTAAAAGCTTGCGAGGATATGGGCGCCTACGGGATTACGCCCTCTTACGCCTGGCGACAAAACTTCACGGTATCTTCTGGCGGAAAAAGAATTTTATCAACGAATGGAGCTCATGAACGGGCGCTTTCTTCGTGGGTGGATTCGAGGTCGTCCCATCTCGTCACCGCCAAATCTATTTCCACCATAATTGGCGTGCATTACGGAGGAGCTATTTCAGCAACCACTGGCCGAGGCTTTACATGCACAGGAAGCCATGAGGGGAGTAGATGCTCTCAGGGAGCCTCAAGGGAAAATGCTCCGAAACTTGTTCCCTCTTGACGTCTACTGCACCAGTCACCTTCTAGACAAGGGGCTTCTATTCAAGAGTGGAGCACATGACATGTTTACTGCCCAGCAGATCAAGCTGACAAGTGCTATATTTCTACAAATTGCCTCAACTGGGGCTCATCATCTTCGACGAGCTAAAGCAAGTGGGTGGAGAAAGCAAGAGCAACCCCACTTGCAAACGCCCCTTCGTGCCGACTCATCAACGCCCTTCTAAGGGATGATGCAGACCATCAACTCTTCGTTGAAAGAAGATGAGTTGTATACGTGGCCAAGGAAAAACAACTCACGCCTCATTTTTCAAGTAAATACGAATACGAGAACAAGCGCCGGGTGCGAGAAAGGTCTACCATGGGTCTCTCTTGACAAAGTGGCCAAGCCTCGCACCTATCTTGGTCACCGCTTCAACATGGAAGCACATGTAGCGCAAGCAAAGTCCGAAAAGGCCTCGCCAAATTTGATGATCAAGTGGCCACGGACCTCCATCTAAAGGCCAAAGGTCCGGCCGATGAGGCGAGAGCCGCCGCTAAGGTCCAAAATAGCGCCTAAAGGCAAAGCCAAAAGGACAAGGCCGGAAGTGGCACCTCCAACTGAAGAGGAGCAGGCCAGGTGGATCCGTAAAGAGATGAAGGAAGGCCAGAAGAAGAAGGCACCAGGCCAATCCAGCCATTCCTCTCCTCCATCTACCCAAGCCAAGCCTTCTACCCAATCCAGCCAACCACCTTCACCACCTCCCCGCACCCACTCCCAAACCAAAAGAAGGAGACTTCAGAAACCTTTGAAGACCACACCGGGCCACCGGGCAGCCTCCAACCTCTACCGATGAAGCAACCAGCCTGAGTCTCCTATTCAGCCGCTGAGGAAGAAAAGGAGAGCTACCGGTACCCAACCCTCTACCGCCAGCCAACCAACTATACCATCTACCGAACCCCAACCAACTACCGACGCCCAAACCTTACCTGTCAACCCTTCATCTATTCCTTCTGAGTCATCTACTCAGAGGAATTCACCACCTCCTGAGGAGTCTATCCTCAGAGGAGCTCAAATCGGGAGGAGCCAACTGCCGAACCCCAACTCCTCCTCCTCCTTCACCCTTTAACTACTCACCTGACCCATCCACACCCTCCTCACCACTCCAATCTCAACCAACTTCTTCAACCACACCACAACCCTTAGACCCGTCACGCTAAGTTCATCTTCGAACTTTCGTCAAGAGCATCTATTCACCTCTTCTCATCAACCTCCTCAACCTTCTCAACCTCCCCAACCTTCTCTTCAAAAACCAAAATTCCTATTTTACCCTGCCCCTTCTTTCTGGTTCTCTACCGAACCCATTCCTCTTCCACCAAAACCATACCAACCCAAGACTCTTTCTTCTTCGCCTCCACCTCTCCCCATATCCAACACCCATCGCCTGCAGACTCGCTTCTCTCGCCGACACCATTCACATTGGCCAAGCCTCTACTTCCAATCACCTACCAATCGAAATTTTGTCCCGCTAGATGCCATCTACCAATAAGCTAAGCGAACTCACTAGCATATCTACCGCTACCCCGAAGTAGCCACCGCAATGCCAAGGCCAACGAACGGATCGCCACTACTCTTCGCCAATTTCAAGAGGATGTGGACTCGTTTTGGGCAGATGCGCACGACTTCACCGATGTCAAGATCAACGTAGAAGCTCAACGAGATGAAGGCCGCCGATCATAGGTTCCATTTTCTACGAGCTCTTCCACGCCATCACTCTCCATCTCGCCCACGGTCGCATTCTATTATGGAACTCAACAACCTCGCCGAAACTCGCTCATGACATTATGAATGCCAACCGATCGTGATCTGGCCATCACGGAGGAGAAACAAATGAGATCTATCAACGTAATGCCGATGGAAGAGAATGCCCTTCGTGAAGAACTGACTACTGCTCGCTCCACCGCACCTCCAACCGATGCGTATGCCGAATACCAAAGAAGAATGGAAGAGCTAGAGCGAGAAAGAAGAGAAAAGGAGGTCAGCAGACAAAGGCAAAGGAAAAGACCATGGTAGCTTTTGTATCTTTTCTTCCCTTTCCTTTGTATTTATCTTATTTTTGAAAAACTTCAAATGTAAACATCTTGTTTATGAATACGTATGATTACTTGCTTTTTTCAAAATTATGTTGTTTAAATTCTTGCCGCTTTTATTGTTTATTTATATGAGAATTTAAACATTCAGCTTTAAATTGATTTAAACCGCTGGCCGATCTCTGTGCTATTCTTTGACTCTCTTATTTTTGTATGCACTTAGATTAGTCCCTTGCATCCGAGGTGTTATTCTGCTTAATAGAGGCATGTCTACCGCCATTTAATATATAAACTTTCTCGACATGCTATTATATATTAAATAGCTTGTTTTAAAACCCTCATTCGTAGTAATGATGACCGATATAAATAGGAGGAGATTGTTGATTCTTATGTTAAATTTATATCCGATCAAGACATTACTTTAGTTTTATACTGGCTAATCGGTCACAGATCGATTAGCGTGGCAATGTATAGAACTTTGCCTTGTATAGTTTTTGTAGGACCTTTTCAGAACATCTGAAGACCACTTCTCTTCACCTTCACCGAAGACTTGCTCAAAGCTTAAGATCGGTAGACCTCGTGTCCACCTGATCCGCTTTACGTGTCCTCTCCAGATCAGCTAGTTGGATTAATTCAAACTTATTCCCATTTGATATTTGAATTAATCCAAGTCTTTTCCTCGACATGTCAAGCCGAAAGCAACTTTCCGTAAAAAGAGCGATACTTTTCGCTTCACTTCGCTTCTCTCGATCGGACACCAAATCGCCCACCTTTTTGAAGATCTCGAAATGATTATCTGCTCTAGTTATCGTGAAGACGAAATTCCTTGATCGACACCCATGCATTTAATGCATTTATGAAAAGAGTTGTTGAAGTCTCCGCCTTCTCCAACGGATCTTTTGAAGTGCACTGCTTTAAATCGCTATTGAAGACTGGAACACGATATAATCGCATGTAATCAATCGAACACCTAAAGAATTGCTCAATCTACGAACTCCAAGTCTTTCGGTGCAATTCAATAGATCCTCAACAGATCTAGAAGTCCTCGTCAACAACAAGAAGCCGCTTCTTCAACATTTATTGTTTTATTCTTCTTGTTGTTTACTTCCATTAACTATATACTTGCAATTAAATATCTTGTATTTACAGATATTTAATTCCCTAGACCCAAACACAAGTCAATATTTTGTACACGATCCATTAGGGATATTCTTTGTAATTGATCCAAGTGGAAAACATAGTGCACAATTTAAATCCAAGGTTGACTGCCTTGGTGGTGGACGTAGCACTCATTAAGTGTGAACCATCCCAAAATTATTGTGTTATTTCCTTTCGCTTAATTATTGAACCGCCGCTTTCATTGTTTACTTCATCCATTTCAGTAACTTAAGTAATCTGTAAAAGGTCTACCGGTAGTCCTTATCGGCGCACTGAACAATTTTCTTGAAGGTCTTCCGCTAGTTGATTCTTTTCATAGATTGCAAGTAACTTTCAAGGAACTTACTTTAAAAGTTTTAAAGTGTTAATAAGCTATTCAACCCCCCCCCCTTCTAGCTTATTATTGTGCTCATTGGGACCCACAAGTAATATCCATACTCCATCAATTTTGCCACAAACTGCTTCATTTGCGATCGACCATCATGCTCGATAATTTTATTCTTCATACGAGCGTTGTAAATAGTCTGTATTGAAGACTTATTACTTTTGAACTTCTCATGTAAACCTTGCAAAATGTCATTTGGCCAAGAATTGGCATGTGACATGTCAAGAATATAAGCATTCTCCTGGTCTGATAATCAACCAACAATTGAGTGGCCATGCATGTGAGGGGCCTCGGCATGGTTATGCAACCGACATTCAACCTGAAGTTCTCATACCCCCTCACATAATTGTATGCCCTTCAAACAAAATGGACAGCCACATTTCTTTGATCCACATTCTTTCTTGTTATCCTTTGTTACTTTACTCAAATCATCACCTTTTTTTTTCTTATGAGGTTGCTCACCAAGTTCACAATCCAAAGTTAACTGAGGTCCTCTATTTGTCGTACAACTATCAAACCTAGTAATTATTATCACAAGCTCAATCTCCCTTTCGATCGCACGCATTCAATCAAACAAATCTTCTCGAAATGAAAAATATGAGTGATTGATGAATACATTGTTGTAATCCATAACAATCTCATGTTGAAGAGGAATGATCGCATCATTTACAGAACCAACGGCATTATACTCAATAGGAAACGTGTTTGCTCCCTGAAAATAAGCAAAAAAAAAAAAACATGTTAAATTGTTGATTATGCACTGTTCGATCAGTGTGTGATGACTAGATTCAGAACTGTTCAGCCAGGCTGAGATGAACGTCTATGAGAATGTTCGGTAGGGGTGTAAGTGGTTTGGTTTGGTTTGGTTTGGTTTGGTTTGGTTTAGGCCAAAACCACAAACCGAACCGCACCCCATTGGTTTCAAAAATTTCAAACCGAACCACTCGGTTCGGTTTAGTTTGGTTTGGTTTGGTTTTGTGGTTTATGTAAATTGTTTTTAATCAACTTAACCATCATTAAAAATAAGATTTCAATCTGGAATTAACATCAAAATTAATCAAGTGGTTTTTCAATTATTGAAACTGAAGCCGAACCGTTTTCGACCAAAAGCGAACCAAACCAACCGGTTTGATTAGGTTTGGTTTCGTGGTTCGGTTGTTTCGAGTTACACCCTTAGTGTTCGGTCATCCTGAGATGAATAGATGTGTTGGTGCTCGTTCAAGGTTTGGTGAACACCCTAGGAGCTATTCGGCCAATACTAGACGAATAACCCTAAGGGTGTTCATCACACCAGAGCCGAACAATCGATAATACCCGGCTCGAATTTTTTATAAAAAAAAACTAAATTTTAATCGAATAAAATGAAAGAAATACTTAAATTATTCGTCCTCATGACTTCTTTAAACTCCTTACAATATATTTTTTTTCGCAATGTGATTAGGTTTATGGTTCGTTTTGAGAGAGTTTTGAAAAAAAAAATTTGAGGAAGAATGAGAAGTGAATGCATGTAATGCTCCTGCTGTGTACTTATAGTTTTTTTTTTTTTGTGATGTAAATATAACACAATGAGGTATATGGAGTATTATTTATCTTTTAGTATAAGGGTATTATTGTCATTCCAATTGGGTGTAGAAATTAATTTTTGGGGTGTAGGACCTAGAAGGGTTTATTATGTTATTTCACACGATAACATTTCTATAAATCTTTTAAGTGAGGTGTAGAAATAAATATTTGGGGTGTAGTTATTCCTCACCGTTGGAGATGCTCTAATATATTTCAAGTACGAAAGTAATACCAGATTGGGTATCCATGGGCATGAGACTAATACTCGCTCCAAGTTTGACAATGTACAGCTAACAAATTGATCGTCAATGGTGCATGGGAAGAAATATGCCGCATACTCTAGTAGTCCTCATGACTTCTTTTGTCTAATGAAATGTCCTATGCAAAGTGCAAAGCGATCATAACTTAGCATTTGTCCAAGAGAATCAACGGGCAAACGTAACTCTGAACATAAGGTTATTTTTACTATTGAGTAGATCTTCTGTAAAATCGTTTTACGGACAAGGTTGACCCTGCTAAAGCCCAATGAGATCATAGCCTTAAGCCCCCCAAAAAACCCCAATTTTTTGGGCCCCAAAATCCCAAAAAACGCTACCTATAATTAAATTATTATTATTTAATTTCACAATTTTACATTTTTTTCTTGATTTCTTCCATAGTTTCATTTGCCCTCGCTTATAGTTAATATTTATAGCTTATAGCTTATTAATTAATTATTAGCTTTTAATCAGATTATAGTATTTAGTGATCAGTCAATTATTTGTGGTTTGTCCCAATTTTTATGATTTTTTTCGTTTTTGACTTGTTGATATTTTGATAATCTAATTGAATTTTTTTTTTGGTATTTAAGTATGTGAATGAGTGACTTGTTGGTAATTGATGATATTCTAATGGAAATTTGATTATTTGAACATATACTATAATTTTAAAATAGAGAAATTGAGATTAATCATTAATTTATATTAATGAAAAATTGTACATTTACTATAATTATATATTAAAAAAGAGAAATTGTACATGAAAAATTGTTTATTTGTTTTTTGAGTGAAATGAAGTGTTTTTTTTTTCAACATTGTTAGCCTTACAACTACTTCTACAACTTTTTCTACAACTAAGCTTTGAAGAAGGGTAAAGTTGTCTTTGTTCAAAATATTTTTTCTCAATTCAAGGCTTAGTTGTAAAGAAAGTTGTAGGATTAGTGGTAAGGATAGTATTTTCCTTTTTTTTATTATTATCTTTTATGTTTGTTTGATTGTTTTTTTAGTTATTCAAAAAATATTTAAAAAATGTTCTAAAGGAAGAACCCCGTTGGAGATGATCGGCCTTAAGTCCCCGATTTCACAGGGTCTGCCTTATTTATGGATCTTAGTTCGTAAGACGGAGTCTCATTCTCTCACAGCTCAATCCACCAATACAGGATAGGTCAGATAAAAAATATTTATCTTACAAAAAATATATGTAAAATCGTCTTACAAAAGTTTTGTCATTACCATTTTATCGCTTAAAAAGTCCTTTGCATCATGTGAAGATGAATGACCCTATGCTCATGTGATTAATTTTTGTCTTTGCTACTTTTGTTTTTATCAATTTTCTTGATTTAGAAAAGAAAAAATCATCTTGATGGTCTTAGGTCATTTCAGTATATAATAGCAGAAGGGTGCTTTGACCTATTTAAAAGGAAAATTTGACGTCCATCCCAAATATGAAACAAATTTATGTTAATGTAGAAGTAATTTATAATTCATAAGTAATTTATTGTTAAAATATTCAACTAATTTATAATGGAACAAAACTACCCTTAACTAGTTACTCATATAAAAGATATAGTTCAATTTCAAGTTTTTTATTTTATTTTTCTTGACATAACAAAAAGATAATTATTATTATTTTCACTCGTATTTTCTAGGGGAAATTTTAATCAATATGTTTTTTACATGAGATGTGTTCAAGAATCAAAAGTAAATATCTTCATGATATTTATTTGTCTATAAAACCCATAAAAACAACGTCATAACTGTAATATTATTGTCCAATAAAAAGTGTAAATTAGATTCAAAAACTATTACTTTTAAAATATTACCCAATAATACAATAAGTGACAATGTAATTCTCTTTTCTTTAGTTCATTTTCAATAAAAATATAATTCGTGAGAACTTAAAATATTAAGAGATAAGAGTTATTATTGTCTACATAATATTATATTATATAAATATAGTTCATAAATAATTATAAATTTTAAGATAGCAAAAATAGACTCCAAAAAAAATTATTATAATTTTAAGTTGATTCAATAAAAATGAAGGTAAAAGAAATTGTATATGATTTAAAGTAACTATTTAAAGGGAATTTTATATCTTTTGCAAATACAAAAGCAAATTTTCACAAATAAAAAATTAAAATTAGAAAAATAAATCCCAAACTATTTGGAATTTTCCAGATGTATTGGCCAAGGAGATAAGATAACATCAGTGACAAAAACCTTGCGCAAATTCCAAGAAGCTTTAAGAATTTTCATGGCACACAAAACATGCATGTCATGTCACATAGTCCAAACTCTCATCTCATCCAACCCCAATGAAATACGAATGAGAATTATGAGATGAAAGATAATTATATGATACCTCAACTCATCAACACACGTTGAATTAGGTCAAGAAGATCCATCTTACATAAAATACTTGAATAACTTAAAATACTCGAATAACTGTATTTTCTAAGTTTTTATCAAGTTCATTTGATGTAGTAAGGTGCACTTGTATTTTATCTCTCCTCTTCACAACACTCACTTTAACTGCATTAGATTTGAGAATAGTAAATAAATGCAATTTTAACAAACTATGGATAAATGTTTCTTGTAATCTATAACAACGATTATTTAGAAAAAAAAATTTGTTAAGACAACACTTACTTTAAGACGAATTGAGTAATTCGTAGTACTTTTAAGAAACTGACAAGAGTATTTTGGAATTTAGTGTATTTTTTTTATTATTTATAAATAAGTGTGATCCCTTGTTGATATGAGGATTGGAACCAAAGACCTCAAGTTCTTTGTCCGAGTACCCTTGCCATCTCTCTCATCCCTTGGGGTCGGGAGTACTACTTCCACATATACATGGATAAGATATGAATTAGATATATGTATATCTAAACCCGATCTGAAACCTTATATCACTGATTCAATCCGTTAACCCGATGAATCAAGTGTTTGTCAATATATATTCGAATCCATTACCGGTTAACATAACTGACTAAATATTCAAACCAATACAAAATAGAGATTTATGGATAAAAAAAATAATGAGAAATATGAAAGGGAGGCAAAACCAAAACTTATATATGTGTGTATACATGTGTGTATAACAAAAAATGTTATTTATAAATATGATCGAGTTCTTAACGAATCGAATATAAGTAAATCTATCTCCGATCCGTAAAGTAAACAGAATATCGGATACAGGTTATTGAACCACCATATAAATCCATATTTGAAATTTTGCATAGGGTTCGGATTGAATTCTGATTAAAATCTGATCCATACTTACCTCCACATTATCCACAACACTGATATCTCCTCGGGAAACTAAACCCCCGAAACCCAAAGTCGGGGCAACCCACTATAAAACCCAACAGAGTTAACCCACCATCTCGCACACAATTCCAACTCTCTCTTCCCCCCCTACAAAAAACAAAAGACCCCCTTCACAAATTGGTTAATAACACTCTCCACCAGTTAACTAAAACAATGAAGAACCAACTCTTCTTCTCCATGTTCCTCCTCCTTTCCATCCTCATCGTCGCTCACATTACCAACGCCACCGCTCCCCCGTGCTCGGAGGTCACAACCAAAGCTGCTTCCTGCCTGTCGTTTGCCATGGGCAAGGACGCCAAGCCATCCCAAGCGTGCTGCAGTGGGCTGCTGGCACTGGCTCAGACCGTCAAGACCGTCAACGATAAGAAGGCTATCTGCCGATGCCTCGAGGCGACTGTTAAAAACTTTAAGGGGGTCCAAGACAAATTTCTGGGCCAAATTCCTACTGCTTGCAAGATCACAGTTGGCTTCCCCGTCTCCACAAGTGTTAACTGCGAAACGTAAGAATATATCCTTTTTGTTTTATTCGAAAGTAAACCTATATATACATTTATAACTCCCTCCGTCCCTAAATTACTGTTTTACATTTTTTTTCACCGGTTCCAAAAAATTATCTTATTCTAAACCTTACACGTTCACAGAAAACATTTTTACCATTTTACTTATTTTTTTCTTCTACTTTAATCATAAGTCACATACGCATAAATTTTAAAGAAAACTACAAATTATATCATATTAATAATGAAGTGAATTATTTTTTTCTTAATACGTGTGTCGGTTCAAACATTACATTAATGTAGGAGTAATAACCGACTAACCATAAGAATTACTTCTTTCGATCCAGGTAAATTATCAACTACTCCAATTGTGATCTTTCACATAAAGAGCTCACCTTAAAAAATTCAGGCATAAAATACTAAAAGAGTATTTCTTAAAAAATTAGCTTTCAAACGACAACTCTTTGCCCGAAACAAAGGGAGCAGTAAATTTCTACAACTTTTTTTGATTTTTGGAAAAGTTCAATTATGTTGATCGAGAAAAATTAAATTGAAACGATTATTATTATTGGTATAGAATGACTACTCCCTCCATTGCAAAAAGAATATTGACTCGGTGCATAAATTAAGAAGTTGTAATTGACACAAAGATAATGTATATTTCCAATTTGTATGACTAATTTTGGGTTGTGGGTTTGACTTACAGGATCCATTGATTTGGTGTTGGAGCTGAATAGATCAATTCGAGATGAGAGTTTACTTTAGAGATTTGAATAAAACTTCTTCAGGCTTTGGGTTTGTAGATGACCCAACTTTGGCCTCTATGATCATGTAACATTTTGTTTCAGTAGTAATGAAAGAGTGCATTTGACTTTTCTACCCCTATTTTTACTGTAGCTTGAAAAATCTTCGTTCCTAAATAATTATAATTATTCTGACTTGACTTTTGAGTAAAACTACGTTTTTTTCCAATGAAAATTTGACATATAATTTTAGTATTTATTTTTTCAAAAATCACAAAAAACATCACCTGTAGTATTTATTTCAAGTACTACTCCCTCCGTCCCGGGCAGAGTCCACTATTTTATTTTGGAATGTTTCACTTAAAGAGTCCACTATTAAAAATTAAGGCATAAAAATATTATTTTATCACTAATGAACTACTAAAAGTGTTATTTTCTTAAAAAGTTTGACTTTCAAACGGGACTATTTGCTCGGAACGGAGGAGTAAGAGTTGTGTTGAGATTTTGAAAAAAAAATGTAAATAAACATCAAATTTCCGTATATAAAACATCATGTGTGACTCAAAAAGTCAAAACAGGACAATCATTTAGGAACAAAGGGAGTATGTCTAGTAATGAAATTTTCAATCATTGAAGCAATATTATGTAAACAATCAACAACAATCTTTAAGCCTTCTTAAGGATAAATGATTTTTTATTAATGAAATTGACCAAAAAAAAAGTCAAAGTGGAAGGAGTAATATCTAGTTAATTCCCAAAGAACAGAAAAAATAAGTTCGATGATGTAATAAATAAATAAATAATAATTCGTAGAGAGTAAGAGTTTAAAAATGTGCAAAGAAGCCAAACACATTTTTCACCAGTTGCATGAAACTAAAACCAGTTTTTGCCTAAAACTACTACTAGAATAGTTCAGTAGCTTACCAAGGAATTTCTTGACCATCCCACGCGAAAAATTTGCCATTGTCCTGCATTTTCGCATTATCGATGATGCTTAAGAGCTTCTGCACTGAGAACTCTTTGGTGAAAAGCTTGCCTTCTGGAACATTTCTTTGAAACGGCCTCGAGAGATCTGTGTCAACAGTGCCTGGGTGCAGTAATAGGCATATCACAGGATCCTTCTTCCGAGTAAACTCCACGGATATAGTTTTGGTCACTGTAAGCATAAGCAAACATTGCCCATCACAAATATGTCCTACGAGTAGTTGCCTAATAAGACCTAACCAACCGAAAAGTTGACTAATATAGACGAACATATTTGATGGCATCATCCACAGAAACATTGCGACATAGTTTTAATGGACTACTGGTAATCAGTCACGATGGTCAATAGAACTTGCCATCCACTAAGATTGGAACCGGATAGCTTCCAACTTACAAATATTTAGTGTACGATTCATCTTGATGGAGAAAAGAACTGAAGAAATCTGCAGGCCTTCCTGGGGTGTTTGGTAAGATACTTCTGCAAGTGCAATCCCGAATCATATGCTAGGAATCATGGGTATGGACATGGCCGAGAAATTTTCTTAAAAGCACGATAAAGCATACCTTTGGAAATGTATATTTATGATATAATAAATGAAAATTTTACATGTAAAACAATAAAGAATATGTACCTAGGTAATAATTTCTACAAATTCAAAAACTAAACCACCAATTAGATAAGAATAGCACAGTACCTAAAGGAATAGATAACTTTCTAATTCTTGTGGCAAGAAAGCCATTAACACTACAACCATTCGTGCATAAAATTCTTCATTCAAAAACAACAAATGAAAACTTAACTACCAATTTGAAACCAAAAATATTAAAATATGCCACATTTCAGGCATTCCCAGCTTCAAGTACTTCAACTTCATTCTCCAACTCCATTGCAAAATATAGCATCCTCGAAATCAGGCTAATGTGAGAGATCCCTTCTCTTTTTCTCTCCTATTCCATCAAGCTCTACTTTATCACTTCTTCTCTTCCCTCAATCTCCTATTTCCTCTCTAGCAACCAGGTGAGATTGTTACTTTCAATGTAAGATTTGCATTAATCTGAATTTATATACCACCATTTCTTCTTCTTCTAGGTTGCATAAAGATATCATTGCATGTCCTATTCTAACAAATTATTAGAAGCCCGAAGAATTGAAATTGAGCAAGCGTGCCCACTTCTTAGAGTGTATCCTTGTTTGATTAGAGTTGAGTCCTATACAAGTACTGATGTATTTTATGAATTTTGGCTTAGGTCACGAATTCTACTGAAGCCATAAGTACTACTGAAGTGGGAGCGGTTTTAGATTAAATTGTAGGGATGTAATTTATGTATTTTCGGTTATTTGTTTATATTAGTTAGAGCTACTTTGCTGAGGTCATTTATTTAGGCTTTGCATGTTAGTTATACCCTGATATAATCTTCATTATTGTAATGAGGTTGGATTACTGGATTTTAGGAATTCCTTCGCTTGGGATTCCCTTGGGTAGTTGGATTGCAAATGGTAGCATCACTCCTCGCCAACAGATTTTGACCTTAGAATCTTAAAAATAGTTTAGCATCAGTTTTTATATCAGAGCACAAGCTTGATTCCGTTGTATCTCCTTTGTTTCCGCTGCTATTTTAATCTTTGTTATCTATTCTCAAAACAAAAAGAGAGAAAAAAGAAGTGGTATTCTGAATATCAGGATCTGCGCTTGATGTTGCACCTTGTACAGGAGCTTCTCCTAAGAGTACGGAGAACGAAAAAAGGGAAAAGAAAACAAAAAGAGAAGTGTTTACCATCACTCAACCGATCAGCTATCCCCAAAGGTAACAGAAGCTCAACTCAAATTAATATCATTCAATCCTCTAATTAGAAGAGTGGGGATCACATCGATGGTCATAAGACATGAAGAGAATTCTAACTTTACAAGGATTAGACTAATTGATCAAAAAACCAACAGGATCCTACTGATATACTCCCTCCGTTCCAGGCGAAGAGTCTACTATTCTATTTTGGGATGTTTCACTTAAAAAGTCGACTTTCAAAAATTAAGACATAAAAATGTCATTTTATTACTAATGAACTACTAAAAGTGTCATTTTCTTAAGAAGTTTGACTTTCAAACGGGAACTCTTTGCCCGAAACGGAGGGAGTAATTAGATTAAGGTAATTCTAATGAAAGTGGGATAACTCATCTACTAGGACCCAAACAACCTATATAGTAAATGTTAATAATCCCAGTTAGTCCTAAAGATACATAACAATCAATTTTTATCCCTAAATACTAATGCAAAATAACCTACTAAAGGAACTAATATCTTTTGAACTTGAGAGTCATTGTTAAGTGCTTAACTTTCAGAAAAAAGTGAGAGAGAGCCAAGAGAAATCTAGAAGATGCTTGGCGCTTGAAGATTTGTCGGGAATCATTAGATCAACGAGCTCAAGAGCAGATAGCTTGAACAGAAATTTCCAAGTTTTGCTTGAATAGCTTTCTTTTTCTTGTCACTCTTGGGCTTTTCAATGATTTTCCAGTTGTATTGGAATAATTCGACTCTTCTGCTCCACATGCTCCTTTAGAAAAGGCAGAGCACTCATTGCTGCCAACTAACAGTATTCTTACCTAGGAGAGTGGAAATTTGGGGAAAATCATAGTTTAAATGTAGAACAAAATGGACATTCAAGCATGAGGCTCCTTCCATCACCAGGTCTGGCAAATGTAAAACTACAGAACTAAAATAATAATAACACTCCCTCATTTCCACTTGTTAAACTTGATATATACATTGTTAGCCCTTTCGTGAAGCTTAAGCTTTTAATGGTATTTGAACATGGTAGTAGAGGTCTGGTTTAGAAGGATTTTGGGGTTAGTCAACCCCCTTGTGATTGATTCCCGCAGTATTTGGTGTACATGTTGCAACCTTGTTGGTTGCAATGCCCCTTAGCAAGGCACCTTAGCTTATCTCCCACATGTGAGGAGATCACATCACACATAAGGGGGAGTCTTAACCTTGATATACATCGCTAGGCCCATAGGCCCAGCTCGTCTAAGGCGACTCAGCAAGGGGTTGACGCCTCGCCGAAGGTCAAGCAGTCACCTAATTTACCTCGGGGAGAAGCAAAAAGTGAGCGAGGGCAACGACCAACGGAATTTTTACCACATTAGAAATATTTTTTTAGATCTTGACATATATTTTTAGATCCGAACAAATCAACTTAATATTTTCCCAAGGCCACATGTGTCATCTCATTGAGGAGACGATCACATTTGTACCAATTCACCGCCAAAACACCTGCCACGTGCCGCGTCGAAATTACCTCGCTGGACATGTAAAGAAAAGGTAGCCAGCACCTACACAAGTCAGATCCAAAGTTGGTTGGCTGGTTTGAAGAGGATCTGGATGGTTATATTTCATATCTTTGAAGATCCACCTTTTACCTTTTGACAAATGAAAGAAACCTATCACTTTTCAAGAAAAAAAGTGTAGTTTCTAGTTCAGATACACTTAAAAGTTGAAAATGGCACTCTTATTATCATCTGTGAACTTAGTTACATGAATTATTCTCTTCGTTCTACCCAAAGAGTCCATGTTTGAAAAGTCTAATAATAATTAAGGGATATATAACTAGCACTAAAGTTGGTCATAATTACAATAATGTTTGAACATAACCAATATGTTAATATCAAATATGAAGGATAAAGCTGAAATGTCTTGGAAATTGTACACATAATTTTTGAAAGTGGACTCTTTTAGATAAAACATTTCAAAATAGTATAACAGACTTTTTGCTTTATGAGTTATGACAAGTAAACCACATATAATACATGAATTTATATAGAGCTAATTTATGAGAATCTTTACAACATATAATATTTCAAAAAAGTTTATCTTAATTATCACCTAGTTGGCCTTTTGTTCGCCCGCCTCTCGCCTCATCTCTTGGCCTTGAAAAGTACGTCTCCTCTGCCTCTTGCCTTTAATAGCTTTAAGTTTTTGTATGCGATGGTAACTTAATCGTGAAAGATTCCAACTTAGAGTCTTGTTTAAAAACTTGAGTTGATAAGTTCTCCGAGTTTCCAAATTCCAAATTTCCCTTATTACTTTTAACTTGACATAAGGAAGACTACTTTAACCGTTCAAATTAAAGGGAATTTGTGAAAAGCTACTTCAACCCTTCAGTATTGACTTTCAAATATAGGCTCAGTGTGCAGTACCCAAGTACTTACTCAGAATCAATGTAAACTCTAGGGAAAATATACATACACTGATTAAGAGCAGTCTTAGATGCCCGATATGAGTGCCACCCGCCTAAACGATTGTCCCCGATTGAGCCCACTCTGGCACTTAAATTGGCAACAATGGCCACATCTCTTCCAGTCCCACCGCCTCCTCCAGCCTTCAGCAAAGGCCACATATGCTGCTAGTACAAATCAAAATTATATAGAATTAGTCATTGTTGATGTGAACCCCATACATAACAAGTAAATACTTGAAAGGAGTTCCAGGAAAGAATGGAATCATCTAAGCTCTCCAGCTTTTGTTCTCTGCACCTAGGCTAAACTGAAGTTTCTAGGTCCACACCCCAGGAATAATAATACTCCCTCCGTTCCGGGCAAAAAGTCCATCATTCCATTTTGGGTTGTTTCACTTAAAGAGTCCACTTTCAAAATTGAAGGCATAAAAATGTCATTTTATTATATTAATGAACTACTATAAATGTCATTTTCTTAAAAAGTTTGACTTTCAAACGGGACTCTCTAACCGGAGCGGAGGGAGTATAAAGGAAAAGGAAAATTCTACGACTTAGCATCCCAGCTCCCAACAATAAAGTTTGGCACTCTTTTAAAACCCCACTTTGCGTGACAGATTAAATAAAGTATACTTGCATAGTTAATATAATGGAAACAATAGGAATGCAAACTTTTGTGTCCAAATTCTCATACCATCTAGGTGGCAAGCATGAGATGGGTTAAAGCCTTAAAGGGTGGCATCACATGTTAAGTGATGTTATCTCTAACCACTTACATCCTAGCATACTATTGGTATGGAAAATATGTCCAAAATATTTGAATCTCTATCATTACTCTAATATCAGGCGATGAATCCAAATTAACCTTCGATCTTCACCAACTAATCACTAGTTTGGGATATCCATTCAGTTAATAAGTCTATCAAGTCTTTCAAAGATAATTGCCCTGGCTTCAATATGCTTCAGAAGCTTACTAGAGACAGTTCACCCACTGTCAGGTAGTGTCAATTTTATCCCAATGTGGGTACTTCACATGTTTATGCGAAGTAAATACTCTTTAACGGTACTAAAATAGTGATTTGGAAGGCACTCTTTGTCCCATATTCGTTTCATATACTCCCTCCGTCCCGGATAAATGTTCCTATTTTCTATTTTGGGATGTCCCAACTAATGTTCCTAAAGACTTTTGGTGTACGAATTTTCTACCATTATTCCCAATATACCCCTTCAATTCATTTAATATTATCATTATTGCACACCCTAGAGAGAGTGGGTGAGTGTAATGGGTGCATAATTAATGAGAGAGTGTGTGATGGGTGTTATTGTCGCGACATATTTTACAACGCACCATTAATTACATTTCTTAATCCTTGTGTTTTGTCAACTACGAACATTTATCCGGGACGGAGGGAGTATTAAAAAAGAACAAAAAACTAAAACTAAACCATTGGTTGCAATCTAGGTTGCATGGATACGGATACAGGGACACGAGATACGGGATACGAGATTTTTGAAAAATATAGGATACGGATACGTGGGGGTAATGAGTAAATATTCAAAATATAAGGACCAAATGTAAATATTTAAAAAATAAGGACCAAAATGTAAATATAGAAATAGATAGATACAGCAGGCGCAGGCACACATTTCCTCGACAGAACAGAATAGGAGACGAATCAGGATTAGAAGAACCCTAGACAAACTAGGGTTCGAAATTTTTGACTTACCTCGAAGCAGCAGCGGCTACGGCTCGAGCGAGGGCAGCACCACATGCAGCAACATCAGGTATGTCGGGTGGGTTTTCTATTTCTTATACGAATAAAACTAGGCCTATAAATTATTTTATGGTTTATTTAAAAAAAATTGTGCCTACAAAATTATTTAATTTTATGATTAATTATAATATTTAAAAGATGAACAAAATTAAAAATTCACAAAGGGAAGCAAATATTTACTTGAAACATGTTATAATTTTAAAAAAATATTTTAATTTTCGAATAAGGTGGTTTTGAGGGTATACTGTATTTTGTTAAAACATTGATTACTAATAAATATAATGGATAAATAAATATCTTACTGAAAATAATAGATTCTCTCTATAATTTTAATTTATTGTAAATTGATAATTCCCAAATATTATTGGGGGTAAATAAACAGTTGACACAAATTTATGGTGCATTTAGAGAGAGAAGCAAGGAGAGAGGCTAACGTTGACTTAGTTACTGGATAAGAGGACTATCGTTCTTGGTGCGCAAATCTCCGGCGAAATTAGATATCTCGTGTGGGCTTTTTCCCTCTCGCGCTGCCGTCCATTGACAGCCCTTATCGTCGATCTCGCCATCCTATTTATTTCCTCTAATGTTGCAACACTGCTGAAAAAATTGATCTAGATCCATGAATAAGTACCAAAGACAAAGAGTTCAAAAATTAAGCACTCAAATATTGCAGACAAAGAGAAGGTGGGTGTCAGCATGCACCGTGCCTACTCAATTGACTTCGGACGAGTACCAATTTGACGCCGGAATTGAAAGCCTTGGTCTTGAATTTGGTAGGTTTTGCTTGCTATGCTTGATATGTAGATTGGTGGGTTTTGCTTGGTATGCTTGATATGAATATTGGTGGGTTTTGCTTGGTTTGCTTGATAGTCGTCATTTGAGATAAGCATTTGACCGCGGTAGACTAGGTTGCACGGACATTCCTTCAACCTAGCATATCCGGCCGTATCCGTGACACAGATACTTCCGGATACTCTAGGTTGAAGGCGTGTCCGTGCAACTTAGGCGGTAGACACTGTGGTTGACAATAGAGCATGTGACAGAAAGAGGCATGGGTTAAGGATGAGGTGGATTGAGTACACCCATAGTTATGGAAGGCATTCGCCTCTTCGCTTGAGGCGAGAGGCGAGGCAAAGGGGTCAGCGCCTTGCCGGAGGTCAGGCAAGGTATGTTCGCTTTTCTGACTAGGGCGTTCGCTTTTCTGACTAGGGCGATCGCATTTCTCGTTTTTAAGAGGGACATGAGGCAAGACAAAGCAGCATAAGGCGAACATATAAGAATTCCAACCACATCTGTAAGAAATCTGATATTTTCTTAGATCTAGAGATATTTTCTTAGATCTACAAATATCAACTTAGTATTTGCACAATCCAAGGGCACATGTGTCATCTACTTGAGGAGGCGAACACAGGCATGCTTTTTTAACCCCCAGATCTCGCTGGAAAACTTACCGGAGACGGCAGACGAGGTCGCCGGAACCTGTAGAGGGTATTTCCAAAGTTGTTTGGCTGGTTTGAAGATGATTTGGATGTGACTAAGTCTTCAAACACTTCTACTCTTATCTTTTTTCCTTTTTTACACAATTTTTTCCCCAGTTTTTTAACTCTGCTTTACTCTGGTTTTAGTCTTTTTTTTTTCTTTCTTGTTTACTCTATTTATAAGGCTCTATTGCCGTATTTTGTCTTTCTTTTGTTGCTGTGTAATTATGAAAAAGTATGGGGGTTAACTCTGTTTTGTTTTGTTGCTGCTGTGTTTACTCTCTTTTTTTTCTATTCACGTTTTTTTCATTTATACATGCTTTGGATTGTGTTACAATAATATATTTATTTGAACATTGGGGGCATTATGGAATTGGGTGTATACTTGAGGGGGGTAAATACTTGAATATTTCATTATTAGTTGTTTTTCCTAGTCCAAATAGTATTAATTCAATCCTAGTCCTAGTATAATTAGGAGTCTCTTAGCGTAAAAATACTATTGTAATGTCCCAGAATTATTCAGAGTTGATAATTAACTTGAGTTGAGCTTTCAGCTGATTGTATGTCATTCTTCTTCTCTCCTGCCTTCTTGTTCTTTCTTTATTCTTGATTCTTAATTCTTTTCTTCACACTTATGCCTTCAAATACTTCAGTTTTACTCTAACAATTAAAGCATGTACATTACACTAAAAGTGGACATGTCGAACGAATACATATCAACAATTAACACAAGGAAGCTGAAGGATCATACCTTGACAACCAAAATAGGACCCACTGCATTAACCTCATATGTAAGCATTAATGATGACTTCTCTACTTTGTTCAAAGTTGTTTCTGTACTGGAAGAAAAAGAAAATAAGATTATTAACTTCAAGAAAGATAGGTCATCTAGTCACTAACATAGAGTGTTAACAAAATACATTAGTGGCCCAAGCAGTAAAGAAATATCCATACCTGGTTGCAAAACATCAGGTATTGAAAGTATACCAGATGCATTAATGAGAAGGTTTAAAGAGCCGTATCTCTCGCCTATGGCCTTCGCAGACTCCTGTTTTAGTTATGACAGGGTGAATAACAAAATTGTCATAGGAAATATGTAACACCATGCTTACCAGGTAATAGAAAAGTATTGTGGCAAAAGTTACTTTATTTACGCTGGTGATAGAATAAGAAAGGAAGAGAGAGAGAGAGAGAGAGAGAGTTTCGGATCTTACTGGAACCTTCTTGATTTGCAATGGCTCAGTGTCATTCAAGTACTACTTATAACTAAGGCTAGGCAAAACCTCACTTTCATTTTATTTATTTTTGATAAATAGACATAGACTGAGCAAGACCTTACTATTTAGCGCCTGAACTAATCGAGTCTTTGCACTTTGGTCACTTGACATCTTTTTTTGTCGATCAAGTAACTTTTTTTTTTGATAAGTAAGAGTATTATAAAATATAAAAAGCGTCAATAAAGGAGACACATCCTATGTACACGGGAAGTACACAAAGACCACCACTAACTATAAGCTAAGTTATTCACAAAATTACAAAAAGGGCTAATATCCTGCGATACCTCCTCGTAACCCGAAAAAGACAGCAGATGGAGAATTTGATTCTTAAAATCAGCCAAGCTCCTTTCTTCGTTCTCAAAAGCTCTAGCATTCCTTTCTCTCCAAATAAACCAACTAACTGCTAACGGCACAGTATCCCAAAAGGAATTTCTCTTCTTCCATTTATACAAAGACCGAGCCTGAAACAAATCAATGACCGAATACGACATCACCCAGGACACGTGAAATAAATTCAGGACGAAATCCAACAGATCCCACGCAAATCCCTTGCAACTGGGCAATGAAGAAGATGATTAACACTTTCACCATCCCTCTTGCCCATGAAGCATCAATTATTGTAAATCTTGCTTCTCCTCCTCAAGTTGTCACCTGTCAAAATGGCTTCATTTGCTGCTTCCCACATAAAGAAACCCACCCTAGGAGGAGCCTTCGTTTTCCACACGTTCTTCCATGGAAAAGATTTATCCACCATCCGCATTTTCTGATAAAAGGACTTCACAGAAAACGACCTGTTCTGGACCTCTTCCCACAAGGCCGTGTCCTCATTATCCTTGTTGATCTTCTGATTGTACAGATGTACAAAAACCCACCCCAGGATATCCACTTCCCGTCTTGCAAATTCCTTCTAAACGACGGATTCCACGTAACAGAATCACCGACAAAAGATAAAACTGAGTTTACCATCTCTTCTTTGTTAGTCGCCAAATTAAACAGAGAAGGAAAAGTAAGCTTTAACTCCAAGTCCCTACTCCATTTATCGCTCCAGAATTTAACGGAGTTCCCTTTTCCAACGGCAAAGGAAATGAACCTCTTCATCAAGACCCATTTTTTCCAAATACCTTTCCGAACCCCAGTTCCGAAAGAGGTGTGGACCTCATTAGGAAACCATAAATGATTACCTGTTCCATACTTGGCTACTACAACTTTCTTCCAAAGCACTTCACCATCCCTCGAATATCTCCATAGCCATTTTCCTAACAAGGCTGAATTAAAATTTCAAATGTCGTCACTCGTTGAGGACTGCGAATATTTAACAGAAAAAGTTACAAATCTTGCATATGTTAGCCACCTGGAATTTAAAATCTACCTATCACTTACATTATTCTCCTTTTCTTTTCTATCTATGATTAACTGAAAGTGGTGTTCTCTCCTAAATTGGATCCAAATAACTAACAACTGACCAGATAGTAACCACCTCAGGCCAGGGACACAACAAACATCCGTCACATGCATGCATGATGACACCAGTCTCGTTATTGTAAACTGGTAGATGTCTCTGACAAACCACAGAGACAACTACATCCATGGATATAAAGCGTCAAGAGCAATAAAGAGAGATGGAGATGGAGAGAGCTTTTATCACCAATGACCAACCATACCAATGAAATACACCAGTTACACGCACAGATCCAGTCAGATCCATATTAAACTAAGCCAATATCTTAAGATCATTGATCCACTTCTTTGGTTCAAGTCAAAGCAAGCTTGTTTGTTTGCACCTCACCCAAAGCCAGCCTAAAAGAAGTCAATATGACTGATTGATACTTATATATGATTTATGGGCTTTCTATATATTGGGCCATGTGATTTCTTTGGTTGTTAATGTTAATACTATAAAGCTTTCCTTACCCTCCCTCCGCCGGTCGCTCTGAGCAACTCAATAGACTGAGACAGTGAGAAGGAAGTCAAAATCCCCATCTAACATTAGCTTTCATGTTCGGCTGATGTCAGCATGGTGCTTGACAAGCCTGAGTATATAGTTGACAAATGCAGGGCTGTTTTGGACCTTTGGTCAATAGAACAAGATAGGGCAGTCCATGTTTGGGGACCTAGGTTTCTGTTTTCTATGCAGTGGGAGACTGTAGTGGGAGCCCGGTCATGTTGTCAAGGATGTTATGCAATCATTAGGGCAGTTTTTAGTCCATTTTCACCTAGGAAGGAAAAAAGCCTGTTTTCATCTGTCAAGCAGTCTCACCACCCTCTCCATCACAGGGTCCCAAAGGGCCCTAGCCTTGTGCTTCGTAAATCATACTTAAAGAGCTACCCAAGTAAGACAAAGGCCAAGATTAAACCCTTCACCCTCGAAGCATAATCTTAAACCACCTCACCCTCCATATTATGACTAGCTGGCCAACACTTTGCGAGATTAATCTTGAGTGCCAAAAATGAACTCGAAGACCTGAACTAGTCAAGGCCTTCTTGAAAGAAGCTAGTGCCTTCATACACGAATAAAGTCATATCATGAACAAACTAAAGGTGAGACACCATAAGCTCATCGTGATCTCTCCCAACAGACAACCCGTAACAGGCCTCCTTGCCTCTCAAAAACATCCTAATAGGGAAATCCAAGACTAGGGTAGAAAGGAAGGCAGAGAAAGAATCTCCTTGCCTACGACTTCATCTGAATGATGTTAATTATGGCAATTCCCATCGTCAGTAGAGTTGACTAGTACTTTGAGGTTAAGTAGGATACCCATCTTCGGTCTGCCATCGCAGGAGATGTTCAATTTGTTCACGTCGTCGGCTCTTTTACTGATGACCTTCGTCCATGAGTCCTTAAGGTTGAGGGTAGAGAGAGAGAGAGAGAGAGAAGAGACTAAAAGAAGTGGATATTTAAAATTTGAAGAACTTGCTTTATTTTCCAAGTATCTAAAAGTTGGGTCAAATGGTTTTTAGATGCTTATCTGGAGATTCTGTTTTCTAGCATGCCCAAATCACATGATTTTTCCGTTAATTATTTGGAAGTCCTAAATAAACTGACGACACTGGAAAAGGTGAAAAGGTGAAAAGGTGAAAAGGTGAAAAGGTTAAGTTATTTGATTGAGATAGACGAATAAAAAGTTAAGTGACCACATTGGAAAATCTCGAATAGCTCAGCTACCAAATGATAGGTTTTGGCATAAGAATATGCACACGCTCACAAAGATATTTATAAGACTTAGTAGCTGGTTAAGTTTCTGGGCTCTTGCTCTGCAAATCGTTTCAGTTGTCCCATCTTCTATACCATCACTTATGTAATGAAAACAAAATTTCTTTCAAACCAATGAATACTTATAGAATATACAATTTATGTTTGCTTATTCTCTCATTTTCAAAGATGCGTTCCACCACCTAATAAAAATCTATGAACTTGCCACTAATTTCTATCATGATATACAAAAGAATGAAATAATGTGGACCTTGAAGAGAACACAAGATCTTCTTAGATAGGTTACACGGTAAATGAGACCTCGACCCAACACTCTCAATTAGACGCGAACCTCGGTATTGTGATCGACGCCACCTGGGGGTGAAATACCAATTGATAAGTCTAGGGTTTGAAAAAATCACCCACACATGAATGATTGAATCAAAAATCACTCAAGAACGACACACGTACTTTGAGAGAGAAACACACTTTAAATCTATATCAAACTCAACTGTGTATTATACAATGTTTAGAGGCCTTCAAAAAGGCTTACAAACCCTAAAAGAATTATTTAAAGATGTACTAAATAAATCATAATTAAATAAGGAAACAAAAACCCTAAATTATACTCCCTCCATTCTGGATAAATATTCCTACTTTCTATTTTGAGATATCCCAACTAATGTTCCTAAAGACTTTTGGTGTGCAAATTTTCCACCATTCTTCCTAATATATCCCTTCATATAATACTATCATTATTGCATATCCTAGGGAGAGAGTGAGAGTAATTGGTACATAATTAATGAGAGAGAGTGTGTGTGTGATGGGTATTATTGTCACATTATATTTTACAATATATTATTAATTATATTTCTCCTTGTATTTTATCCACTAGGAATATTTATCCAGGACGGAGGGAGTAAAAGTTACCAAGACAGTAAAACTTTAAAACCCAAATAAAATAACATGGCAGAAACTTCACACATCATACGCACGCACATCGTAAGAACACATGCGCGGCCAAATTTCCCACTTTCTGGACAACCTTTGCGGCAAACTTCTAAAGGTTTGTTAATTTTACACCTTAACCCCTGAAATGTCCAAAACATTCTCCAAGCCTTCTAACTTGACACATAGACCCCCCTGAACTCTTGGTAACACTTTTAAGTTTTAAGCCCCCTCAGGTTCATATCAGACCTCAGGTAATTTGTCTAATCATATTACATCATTTTGTACTCTCCATTATCTCTAAATTTAAACAAGGGAGGAGAAGTTACCTCGATGGTGCTCTCATTGGTAAGATCCAGCCTTTGAATATGTAGTCGATTGGAGAAATTATTTTTTAATTCAATAAGCCCTGTTGCGGTGTTGGGATCCCGGCATGTAGCAACAACATGCTCTTTCGCATTTTTCTCCAGCAATTGCTTGACCTGTACAAGGAAAAAATGAGATCAGCAAAAGCAAACCAGTGCAAAATCTCACATTTATAATTCACCATACTAATCCATTAAATTGACCCAATACTAATAATAGATAGCTTGTTAAGTCAACAATGAGCTGGTTGTCATCATTCGTATCAGAAGCCAAAACAACTGGGGAAGCTTAAAAGAGTAACCCATCCTCAAAAGTGCAAGTTTTTTTTTTTTTTTTTTTTTTTTTGATAGGTAAATGTAACCCCTTGCTGGTATGGGGATTGGAACCATAGACCTCAAGTTTTCATTTCATACAAAGAAGTTTTAAGACAATGACAACCAACATTGGATTTCCTCACATGGAGTCGCCCAAATTACAACCTAAAATGAAGTTCAAATAATTAAATAAAAAACAAAACCACTAGCAAAGAAGTGTATGCATGAAAAGATTTACAATTGTCCATATGTACTATTAGCAGGATAGGCTTCTAATTCATAGCTAGTCTAGTTTATTTCCTTTGTAATAATGCATATGCATGAATAAATGTTTGTGACTTTGTGTGCATGATTGATAGGCTTCTTAAGATAGGTTTGGACTCACTTAGGCACATTTCGAGTCCTTAGGATCACCAAGACACTCAACCTTCGCTCGCGACCCATTCAATTGACACAGTAGCTTGGCTGACGTGACAAGCTGCCGTTTCTAGGACCAATGGACGCCTCACCAGTTAGAGAAGAGCTGGGGGCGGATAGAGGAAAATTAGACAGCCGGCCAAGAATATGGATTCTGGGTGACAGCTCCCCTGAGCCCTCCTATGACGGATTTGTAGCCTACTTTGTCCATCTCTACGCACTTTTTTGAAATTTCCAAGCCTGAAAACCCCAAAACTAATCTATATAAACCCATTTATGCCCACTTCCATCTCTTGAAACCCTAGCTTCCACCTCATTATCTCCTAAACTTACCCTCCAAGAAACCCTAGCCTCCATCAAATTCTCTCTACAACACACACAAAATACAAACTAAGAAACACACATCAACATAAAAGTCGCGTCGAAAAGCATCAGTTCCATTAGATTAGAGCAAGGCGTACCAAGTGCTGGGAAGGAAAATGGGCAAAACGATTATTCTCTTTATGCTCCAATTCTCTCTCCATCTTTTATTCGTTATTAATATGATGTGATTGATGTTGAATAGCAGTTGTGGAATGATTGTATAAAATCAACAGAATTTTTTTTTTTAAAGGTTGGAGGGGACATAGACCTTAACCCAATCCTTTTTTCTTTTCCTTTTTTAATGCTTGAAAGGCTACAATTATAGATATATGATGTCTTTTTGGTGTGGCTAGAACAAATGGTGCCTCCGATGAGGTTTTGAACACCTGACCTCTCGGTTGAGAGTAGTGAAGTACCAGGGGTGCCTCTGGTAGGATTTGAACACTCAACCTCTCCGTTGAGATAAGTGAGCAGCTAAATGGAGCCTTATTGGGTAAGGCTTGAACAACGACGATGGCTCTAAAAGGCTTGAACACCCGACTTCTCTATTGAGAGTTGTAAAGTCCATGGTGTCTCTAATGAAACTTGAACACCCGATCTCTCCGTTAAGAAAAGTGAGCAGTACCAGTTGAGCTAGAGCTCGTTGGTAAATCAACATAAAATATCTCTAGCATAACACCCATCTCAACGTAGTTGCGCCTTGTATATCATTTTTTATTTTTGTTCTCTTTTGCTTCCTTGCATCTCCATCTTTCTTTTCTATGTGAGTTCCTAAATCAACATCTGTCTCAATAAATGGAGGATTGAGGCCTACAGCTCACCTTATCAAGATCACTCGTCTAAGCTTACTTGAGAAAAAAATTCCCTCAAAATGACATGAACTCCACAAATCTCATCACTCAATGGTATTTGTTTGGAATCTCTTAAAACCTACCTTTGCTTTTCCTGAAACTGACGCACCAATCCATTATGTGATTCTTCACCAACCTTTCCAAATTGGGTATAGGATTTGCCCTTTATGGTACTAACTTGTTCTTGATACTCCGTCATGAACTTTTTGGTCTTGATCCTAGGCTTTGCTTAGATGTCTAGACATCCCTCTAAATGGAGGAACCCCACCCCGAACCTTGTTTTGATTTTTCTTAAGCCTAGGTACGTACAAGCTTAGATTATTTCTTTAAGTCCACACCCAGTGTCTAAATGCAATTTAATGCATGTTCCGTTCGAAACTCGTCCTTTTTCGCCTTACATTATTTTTGGAGTTCTCATAGCCATCATGATATATGTTAATAAGAGATAAATCCCTACTAACAACAATGCCTACTGCTAAATGAATCTCATCTCAAACACACACCATCCCTTGATTAAAACATGAGTTCCCAAATCTAAATTACGCAAATAACAATGATAGTGGGAAGGAATATAAGGCCAACCAACTATATTTGAGAAAAAAAAAGATCCAAAGATCGTATATGTACTAGAACATTAATAAGGTGGCTAGGAACTAGGAAGTCAATAGCAGATCTATTGAGCACAACTATCCCACATAGTACTAGGATGTAACAGTTTGGTAGCCAAAAAATATAGCATGTCATTGCAGTTGAGATGTTTAGCTTTACCACTTCAAACTAGGCATTCAGATTTCTACTTAAAGTAGAAATAGAAAGGGCACTAAATTTAAAAGGATGGCATACTTTCCTGGTTTTTATGAGGAGGATTATTTTACTTACCTCTCATGACTTAATTGAATTGTACACAGTGTCCCTTACCCTTTTCCTAATTATAGGCACTGCCCCTTTTTTTTGATAAGTTTTATAGGCACTGCCCCTTAAACACTATCAAACCTCATTAAATGACTTTAGTACCCTTACTTTAAAATAAATAATTTCTTAAGCACTATTAAGCCTCGTCAATATACTAAATGTAGACCCACTCAAAGATATTATTTTTATCTTATATACTAAATGTAGACCCACTCAAAGGTATTATTTTTATCTTAAAAATCAACATAACATAGCATAAAGTATGATATAGATCAACTAAGAATTTGAATGACTTCAAACAACATCAAAGGTTTAGAATATGGATGTGTAGAAAAAATAAATTATGTTAGTAGCATGAAAATTAACAAAACTTATTTCAAATAATCCTTCCGTACATATATTCTTTCTTATAACATCTAACTCATATTTTACAATATCGGTTATGCACAATAAATATTTATAGGCAATCACTGCGAAAGTATATTCTTTAGTTGGATTCATTAAGACAGATTTTATATAGAAGGGCATTTAAGTCAAGTAAAGAGTACACCCAGTACCATCGAAGGTTTAGAAGATGATTGTATTTCAAAATTTGCAAAAGCAACCTATCCAAACATACCCAAAGTGATCTCAACCCCTAACCCCTGTACCACGAACCGTGTACCCTAAAACCCTAAATTCTAAATGCTAAAACCATAAACCCTCGATCCTAACTCTAAATCCTAAATTAGGCTTTTTCAAACTTGATGGCAGCTTATTAGAACATTGTAAAGTTTTCACTAAAAGCATACCCAGATTGTAAATAAAAACCATAAGTACGATGTACAATTTGTCAAGAAAAAAAGCACGCAACCCACATTGTTAAAAACAAGTAAGTGGGCTACCTTTCAAAGTGTTTATTCCAAGTAAATATGTTGAACACTAATTCATGAATAAAGATATTAGTTTGCAGCTGTAATATTTATGGCCTTAATGTGTTTTCAAAATCATTTCACCAAAACAAGTACATTAGTAGCAATAGCCCATATAGCACTGGCACAATTTAAATTCCATGGGATGCCAAATTTTGAAATTTGATCTTATATCCTAGCAGTAAAAACAATCGGCAAAACCGGAACCATAAGGAAACATCAGTCTTTTAATATAACCATTACGGTGAAGGAGCTGCTCCTTCGTTGGTTGTTGCATAAACGCAAAAGAAAAAATTGTGTTGCAGAAGCGACTCAGTTGGCTGTTTGCAAAATCATCTGGAAGGAAAGAAATGGCAGATTATTCGAAAATGAGGAAAGGAGCGTCGAAAGGCTTAAAGATTTCATTATCTGAACTCTGTTTTTTTGGTGTAACGAGGTGGGATCTCAGGGTATTAATCCTTTTGTAGATTTTGTGAATAGTATTGTTAACAGGTAGTATGGATCTTAGGCATACTCCCTGTGTAGATAGGATGTGTCACCTGTTTTGACTCTTGATTTTATAGACCAACTTTATTTATCAAAAATTATAACCATTACAAAGTATAAAAACTTGTTTGACTTCCTCTAAACAACATCATATTATGGTACTCCCTCGTTCCCGAGAAAGAGTCCACTATTCCTATATAAGATATTCTCAATAAAAATGCACTTTCTTAGAATGAACCATCTGTTATGGTATTATTACTATTTTATCATTTGATTTAATTCAATTACTCCAAGAGACAAACTCATGCACCAAATCACTACAAACACAAACTAGGTCTCTTCTCTTTTGCAATTTAGAAGCTTGGTTTGTAGTTTTGGGTTTTCTCTCCATAGCCCCAGTAGCTATTTATTAATGTCTCTCTTACTTTTTAATCTATCGTCACAATGAAAAACTCAAAACCCCAAAACCAAGCCACTAAATCGACAAGCCAAACACTACAACTATCATTTCAAACCTCTGTGATCTCCAAGGGTAAACGTGAAAAGTGCAAAGTAATCAACTCAATAACTCTCGTGATCTGTGGCCAACAGAGATTTATTTTTATTTTTCCAGCGAATTGGAAAAAAATTGGAATGTAAAAATGTGTGAGCCAATCCATGTCTTGAAAAAGTAAATAAAAATCACCGACTCTCAGAGGCGAAATCAACACAATAATCAACACAATTCCTCAGAGGCGAAATCAACACAATAATCAAATTTTCAATACCCAATTCAACGGAGGGGAAATCATGAAAGTATATATTTACCAATCCATTGTAAATGATTTCCAATTTGATAAGTTTCCTAATCGAGAAACCTTGTCAGCAAGACCCATCATTAAAAATTGAAAGAAAATGCAGGTAAATCAGAAATCATAGAAATAAAGAAGGGAATTGCTCACGAATTCAAGTCCAATGCCCCTTGAAGCACCTTGTACCATGGAAACACCGCCTTCCCTTTGCAATGTAGAACAAGGAGACAGTGAAGAGAGTCTTCTAATCGAACCCAAGTAGGGTGTTGTGGAGTAAGCACATTGGGTGAGAAAATGAAGCTTCATAACGTTGTATAATATATCCTAGAAATACTCCAAAAATAACAAACTATAAAGAGAAACTTTGTTCACTATTTGGGAAGAATAGAGAGGAAGCCATTAAAATGGAGAATTGAGAGTTTTTGACGAGGATAATTCTCACTGCCCACGTGGCGAGAGAGAGTGATTGCGAGGTGGGTATTGCATTGGGGTAACCAACTCATTCTTGGTTCTATGGATGTCACCTTGGATTTTTAATAACTTAATCATTTTTCGTTCTTTAATATGATTATTTAGATGGATCTCATTCTACTTTTTAAATATAAATTATTTATATTTATATTTTTGAAATAAATTATTATTTTTATAGTTTAATTATTATATTACATAATTTAATTAGTTTTGATTAATATATTACATGATATGGTAAAAATCTAGCTTGGGCCGTTTGATAGATAAGTAGGATATTTGGGTTTGATTGTATTGTTTGACATGCTTCCTTAAACTTGATTAAGAACACGAAAACACATTAATGAAAGTGTAAGGCTTGGCCTCGCGAAACCACTCCAGCATGAGTGAGAGTAAGTATCGTGTGAGTCAAAAGACAATTTGACAAAGATTTGAGACTCAAAAAAGTATGCGTACCATGTATGAAAGCATGTATCTGTATGAAGAGTATGTATGCATGTGTATATTAACCTATTATGTATGACAAAAATATGCATGTATTTTATGATATAGTGTGTGAAAATTATGTGCGAGAAATGCATGCAAATGCCATGCAGGTAATATGTTATTGTTATTGTTTGATGTCTACGCGGGGCAGGATGTTGTATTGTGGGGCGAGGGTCACCTGTAGTTAACTTTTGTTGACGATCGTCAACTTCCGTTAAGTTCAAGTATGTCTGGAGGGCCCAATTTGTAAAAGGGGCATCTAGGGGGTTTATGTGTAAAAAGTTGTAAATGTTGAGGGGGGAGAGGGAAAAAATTACTTATCCTTTAATGTGCCTAGCAACCGGCTTCGCCGATTGTTGCGGCTTCTGCTTTCCTTCACTTCTCATTCCAATTTCTTCAATTTAGGTTCATTTCTGGCCCAAATTTTCTGTATTTGTTTGTATAATAACATCTTCCTTAAGATCTGGTAAGGGAAAAGACCGTGCATCTTCTGAATCGGGCAAAAATGCTAGAGATGAGAAGCTAATAAAGCAGAACAAAATCTGGTATCATTTTTCTACCAACAATTGGGAGGATATTCACAGAGATCCATGCTCCTATATGTCAAATTTGACTCCTTCGATAAGCATTTTCTTTGATTTTATTGGAAATCAAATGCTTTATTTTTTTTTTATTTTAAATTTTGACTTTTGAAATTCATTTTATGATTTGTATGAGAAACGTGTATTTTATGTGTAAAAAAATGTTAGTTGTGTCATTTTGGCTGTGTTATATGTTAAATCTGACTGTCTATTTATTGAAAAAATGTTAATTTACCCAATTGAGTAATATGATTATGCAATGGGATGTGTAAAGGTATAAGACCTTTTAATTTAAAAACTTTTGGGATGACCCGGGATATGTGCAGTTTAAATGTCTAAAGTTAGACGCAGTGTATGTCATGTTTGACCCAATGGTCAAATGACTGAAAATAAAAATGTGTATTAGAAAAAAATATGTTTTTGTCATGTATTTATTTGTTGGATGGTAAGAGTTGGGTTTTAAATGACTAGAAAATATCTTTTGAAAATATTTTATTTATTATTTATGTGTTATTCATATTATTATTTATGTATGTACATATATTGAAAAAATATTTTAATTTTAAAAGAAAGATAGTATATATGTATATACATTTTTGAAATTATAAGATTTTATTTTGTAGATAGAAAATAAAAGAAAAGATTTGTTTTTTTAAATGTTTAATTTTACAAAAATGGTAATTGTTTGTATATTATAAAAATAACTTTTTATGCAAAAAAGCATTTTAGTGGGTAAAAAGGATGTATGATAGTTAGTAAATGTATTAGTCGTTAGAAGACGAAAGAAATGTTGTATATGTTTATGTAACAAATGCTTTTGTAAAATTTATGAATATTAATTTGTGTTTGTTTTTATTTATTCTCAGGTTAGAAGAGATCTGATGTGTATACGTTGTACCGCAGAATTTGTGGAGGAGTTTATGAGTCTTTTCCTCCTCGGGCAAAGTATCTGGTGGACCAGACAGGATTTGCTCCGTTCTTGGGAGCGCTAGGAAACTTCCCTAGCTTCTTAAGTATTCATGAGATGTTGCGAGAGTATTGGTGGGACACCACCTATACTTTTCATTTCACTTGGGGAGAGGCGACCATGATGTTCATTTCACTTGGGGAGATCCTGTTTCTACTCAAGGCATATGTCCAGCCCGGGCTCTCCCTCGAGGTTCATGATTTGTTGGGCGAAGGTACAAGAGCAAGGGAAACGCTGCTCCTAGCGTAAGGGATTGGCGTAAGGGATTCCGTGAATGCTCGTTATGTTAATGATGCCGATGATGTGGCTGTGGAGCGAGTCGCCCGAACATTTCTGCTCTTTTTTCTGTGCTTTACTCTGTTCGCAAATGATTCTTATGCTTTGTCCATATCTTTGTTGTGTTTTCCTCGGGACTTGTATCGGGTCTCGAAGTATGATTGGGGACAGGCTGGCCTGGCCGAATTATATTTCTACATGGATCAGGCTTGTCGTAATGAGATGACTAGCCTGGCTGGTTAGGCTATCGCTTGGGAGGTAAATACGTTTACTGTATTTTGTTATCTGTGTATATGTATTTGTATTTATATATTTCAAGCATTTTGCTAAGGGAATTTTTTTGGCAGGTGTGGTTTTATTCTGTTTTTAGGCAGATGCCCTTCAAGTGCGAAGTGCTACCTCAGGCTCCTCCTTATCTGTTAGGGTATAATGACCCAAACAGAATTCCTCTTTAGCAGGAAACCCCTTTTGATGTGGGTGTCCTTCGGACTTTCTTGGCTCGAGTCCGCATAGAGTCAATGAGTTTTTATCCTTAGAGCGGGCTCACTGGTGTGTATCAGGCTGTCGTGGAAGCTAGTCGCTGTCGCATTTTAATGCGTTCTGTGATGTGTGATTCCATGTATTTAGGGGATCGAGTGCATAAATAGCATTCGTTTCTTCGATCACCGCTTGTGGCGCCTCCACCTCCTCCACCAGGGATGCTTACCCCGGATAGTATGCCTCATCAGTATGAGTACATGGCGTGGTATACTGTTCCTATCAGTGTTTATCCCTCCATTTCATATGATGACTTTGTTAGGAGAATTTTGCATCATATGACCTCTAGACGGGCTTCTGATGTAGTCGGGCCTTCGTATTCTATAGTCACAGACCTGCTGGATTTCTATACTCCACGTGCCATTCTGGCGAGCGTGATTCATGTCCGTAACGAACAGCCTATCGAGGAAGCTCAGTCAGATGAAGAGATTCCTGCTCCTTACCGGCTCCCAGAGGGTGTGTGCTCGGTAAAAACTATGATGTTTATCTTGTATGTATCGTTGTATTTTATTTGTATCTAAAATTTATTTGTTTCGTGCGGTTTCAAGTGAACGCTTAGTCATATCTTTAGTCGCTGAAGAATTTCTTCAATGTATCACAACGGTACCGCAAAGCAAAGGCGGCACTCTCGTGTTGGGGTAATGATGCAGTTGGAAAGTCGCAGATTCAACTGGTAATCCGGGTCGGAAAGGCCCTCAGGTTATGGGCACTAGGACCAGCAATCCTGGTCCGCGAACTGCAGGAATGCAGAGGAGCGTGTCGGAACGCGCACATTGATGTATTAAAGTGTATCAATTTATTAAATGTATGTATAATTTTAAATGTTTTAGTGATGCACAATTATCTATGATGCACTATTATTGGATAGGGCTAAATATTTTGTGATGCGCAATTAATTCAAAAGAATTAACCGTTAGTGATGCATGATTAGTTCAAAAGAATCAAAATGTGTGAGCGATGCATGATCGATTCAAAAGAATCAAAATGTTAGCGACACATAACTAATTCAAAAGAATCAAACATTAGTGATGCATGATCATCTTAAAAATAAAAGATGTATTATTTAACTCAAAAGAATTTAAATGATGCATAAATCATGTTATCAGATATAAATGTCAGAGATGTGAAATTTAACTCAAAAGAATTAAATGTTGCAGATGTATAAATCATGTCAAAAGGGTTAAAATCTTAGCGATGCATAATTTAACTCAAAAGAATTAAATGTTTGCACAAATCATGTTAAAATATTTTAATTATCAGAGATGTATAATTTAACTTTAAAAAATTAAATTGCTGGTAAGAAATCATGTTATGATATACATCAAAGATGCATAATTTTACCCAAAAGAATTAAATGTCTGCAAAAGATCATGCTAAGAGCAAACAAATATCAAAGATGCATAATTTAACCCAAAGGGATTAAATGTTTGCGAGAAATTATGTCAAAAGAATTTAACTATCAGAGATGCATAATTTAACTCAAAAAAATTAAATGTCTGCAAGAAATCATGTCAAAAGAATTTAACTATCAAATATGCATAATTTAATTTAAAAGAATTAAACTCCTGCAAGAAATCATGTCAGAGAGATGCATAATTTAACTCAAAAAAATTCAATATTTTGAAGAAATCAATGTCAAAAGAATTTAATTATCAGTGATGTGTAATTTAATTCAAAAGAATTAAATGTCTTCAAGAAATCATGTCAAACGGATTTTAATTATCGGCGGTGCGTAGCTATTTGGGGGAGGCACCAAATGATGTATATGCAATAAATTTGACTGACACCAGACCAAACAATTTATACACAAGTATATGTAAAAAGACACAATTTTGTTTTGTGTTGTTTGGAAAAAAATGATTTTTGTCATTTGTTATGCACATTATATTTTGGGGAAGCAGAGGCTCGTGGGCGGCTGCTTTGGCTTCTGAGTGGTAGATGGGAGATGGGATTTATTTTGGCCGGTAAGGGGCTTATCGACAGGTTCAAATAAGTGAGCTACGAACCTAGACTGCGAATAGGTTACAGTTTGGTCAAACTATCGGGCAGTATGGCTGAAAAACTGGGCTGGACAAAGAGGCCAAAGGGTGAGGCTCCTAGAAGGAGGGTGTGGCTCCTATCTAGGTTAAGCATTTTTCTCATGTCAATTCCCTGGATATCATCTAGGTAATCACTTATTGGCAAATCGAGTGATTCCACATGTATACTAGTATGTATGCACAAGTCATCTTTGTAGGATGGCTTTCTATCTGCCATATAGGATCCTACAGCAATTTGGTAGGAAACAGGTCGTACCACACTGGGATCGTCCCCTGATGGCACTAGAGGGATGTGAAGGTGACATTTCGGAGTTAATTCGTGGTCTGTGGGATCTGGGTGAATCCAGACGTGTCACTGCCTATATGTTCCAATAGAACATACTGTTGTTGCGTGTTTATCTTGACTGGGCTGTTGTAATGATGGAAGAGCATTCTCGCATAATTAGGCATACTCATCATGTTAGAGTGCAGATTCACAAACGGGTTGGACGTTCGTTTGTTAGAAATTAGTGAAGATCCGGGGATTTTGGGTCCTCCTGTTCCTATAGTACTACATCGGCCATCCCGACGTTTCTAGGAAGGATATGGTGATGCTGGTACTGGTCCCAGTAATATCGGGAGACTCAATAATATTGTGCAGTGAAGTAATGTGGCCAAGCCAAATGATGGCGTGGGACCTAGTAATGCTACCAGACCTAATAATGGATATTTTGGGAGCAATGAAGGTAGCTCGATGCCTCCTTCTAAGGGTGATGCAGAAGCATCAAGGGTTCCTCGGAGGAGTGTTTGGTCTCGACTGAGGCATCGGTGGCAGATGGGCATTTGGTCATCGGGGATGTTAATGACTACCATGAGGGGGGGGGGTTTCAGTGTATTGGTTAAGTGTTTAGGGGATGTTAATGACTATCCCTAGTGTTTTTAACATGTACTCAATGGTTGCGTATGGTGGACCTTGTATTATATTTATATTTTATGTTTTATTTATGTTATGTAGTGGTTTTTCTTCCCGTTGGTCAAGGACGCTGTTGTAATATTGTAGCACTTGTAATATCTGTTGTGAAGGAAGAGCCTTCTGTGTATGTAAGACCGCACCCTATATTGTTGTTGTCGAAGGTTCCAATCTTAAACTCTCGCAGTGATGCTGCGATATTTCTGTGGGGAATGAGGAGCCCTCTATGTATGTTAGACTGCACCCTATGTTGTTGTTGTCGAGGGTTCCAATCTTAAACTTTTGCAGCAATGCTGCAATATTTCCATGGTGAAGGAGGAGCCTTCTATATGTGTTAGATCGCACCCTTATGTTGCCCACGTTCCTCATTGGGAGGTTCAGGTCTACGTAGTTCTGGCCCTATTGGGGGACCAGTTTGCTGAAGACCTATTCTGTCAAAACTGTTTTTGTTGGAGACTGTATGATGTAGACTGTATGTTGAAGACTGTATGTTGTATGTTGGAGACTATGCCGAAGACTTTTCTCTCTCTTCTTTTCTCCTGTTTTTTCTTTTTTATGTGCTTTAACTTTTTCCTAGGTCGCCTTTCGGGTTTTTGACCTACCGAGCCCTTATTTCTCCTTATTTTTATTCTTTTTTGGTTTGCTCTAACTTTTGCCTAGGCCGCCCTTTCAGGTTTTCAACCTAGCGAGCTGAAGTGAAAGATAAAGTATTTGAACCATTATAGCATGCCATATTAGCACTACCCTGGCTTATGCATAGTATTGTTTAAGTTTATCCATGTTGAAGGGCTTACCAAGATATTCCCCATCTTGGTTTTTGAGGAATACTGCGCCTCCTGGCTGTATGTGTGTCACTAGGTAGGGACCCATCCATGGAGATTTCCACTTTCCCCTACTGTCGACGTAACCTGGGGGTTTTTCTCGAAGTACAAGATCACCCACTTGAATGTGTAGGCCTTTGACCTTTTTGTTGAATGCTCGAGCGATTCTTCTCTTACATGCTCGAGTGTGTTCTAAAGCCAATAGTCGGCGTTCATCTAGGAGAGCCAACTCATCATGTTGTTGTCTGAGCCAATCAATTTCGGCTATGTTTGCTTCCATCATTACTCTTAATGAAGGAATTTCAATCTCAATCGGTAATACGACTTCCATACCGTAGGCTAGGGAATATCGTGTAGCCCTAGTAGGTGTGTGATATCCCCAAAGGGCTAACAGTAATTTATCTAGCCAGTCCCTTCCATTTTCAACCATTTTTATGATAATGTTTTCAAGTGTTTTGTTGGCTGCTTTGATTGCCCCATTGGTTGGTAGTCGGTAAGATGAAGACTTGTGTCGCTATACTTTGAATTCATCTAGCAAGCGGTTTACTTCTCCTTCGAAGTGTGTACCATTGTCGGAGATCATCTCAAATAGTACCCCATATCTGTATATGATGTTGGTTCTGATGAACTGTGCCATTTTCTTGGCGTTCAATATTTTGTAGGAGGCTGTTTTTACCCATTTGGTGAAGTAGTCGATGGCCACTAAACATATTCATGACCATTTGATCCTTTGGGGTGGACTTGTCCTATGACATCGATTCCCCATGTCGAAAAGGGCCAAGGGGGATACAGTTGTAAAGTATATGAGGAGGCACATGTTGTAGGTTGGTGAAACATTGACATTTGTTGTAATGGCGTACCCATCGAATGCAATCAGTTTCGAGAGTGCTCCAATAATATCCTTGTCTGATTGCTTTCTTGGAAAGCATATGTCCGTTCATGTGTGGTCCACAAGTTCCACCATGCAATTGATCCGTGACTCTTTCTGCTTTTGCTTGGTCTATACATAAAAGGTTTAGACCCTGGTAATGTCTTTTGCAAAGGCTGTCTCCACTGATGACATACTGCAACCCATCGTCGAAGAGCAATTCTTCCTTTCTTGTCTACGCTATTAGGATATTTGCCATTTTTAAGAAAATTCCAAATGTCCAAATACTACGGCTCAGTATCTATTTCTGAAGTTGTGCTGACTGTGAAACAGTAGGCAGGTGTGACCTTTTTCCCAACTACAAAAGGTTGTACTGTTACGTCTGATGAAACTTCCACCAATGAAGCCAAAGTTGCTAATGCACCTGCAAATCTGTTTCTGTCTCGTGGCAGATAGTGAAATGATATGTTATCAAACCCTTGGGTCAAAGTGGTCAGACGGGCATGATATAGCTGTAGGCGAGGTTCTTGGGTTTTCCATTTCCCTTTGACCTGATTTATGATTAGGGCCGAGTCACCGAAAACTTCTAATTTTTTTGCCCCTCTGCGAAGGGATTCTTCTAGACCGACGATGCATGCCTCATATTCTATGGTGTTGTTAGAGCATTCAAACTCTAATCTGATGGCTAAGGGTGTGTGAGAGTCTGCTGGATCAATGAGCAGTATCCTTATGCCGAAACGTCGTTTATTAGCAGCCCCATCAAAGAATAGTTTCCACTTGGTGTTATGATCTATAATTTCAAAAATGCCTTCATCTGGAAAATCTGGATCCTTGACATTTTCTGTCTCTAATGGAAAATCTGCCAGGTGGTCTGTAATTATGCTACCCTTGATATACTTAAGAGTATCATATGTGATGTCGAATTCGTTGAGCATGAAGTACCATTTGTCTAGTCTGCTGGAGAGTGATGGTTTCCCAAAGATGTATTTTATTGGGTCCATTCTGGAGATAACTTTGACTGGTTGAGAAAGACGACACATATCCGAACCTTTCTATTTGGTTTCGGTACTGTCACAATGTTTGATAACCAGATTGGGTATTCAACCACCCGGATAAAATAGACATGTAGTTGTTTCATGATCTCTTCTTTACTTTGAAAGACCATTCAGGCTTAATTCTGTGCAGTTTTTACTAGCTTAATATCAGGGTATGTCGGTATTCTGTGTTCAACTATGGCTGGATCCAATCCAGTCATGTCTTTATAGGACCATGCAAACACATCTGTAAATTCTATTAGCAAACTGACCAAAGCTGTTCTGTCATGCCCTTACATATAACTGTCTATTCGGACTTATCTGATCTCATTGTTCAGCCCCAGATTTATAACAGATAAGTCTTCTTCTGTTGCTACTGATCTGTGCTTTCCTTGTCGCTTGACCAACTGGGCGAGCTCGATTAAATATTCTTTGCCTTTTTGGTCAACATTGTTAAGTAATTCATTATTAACTGGTTCAATTATGTTTTTATTATGTTCAGTTAATTCATCTTTTAACAAATTAACAACCAAGGGGTACATGCAAACTCTGAGACTTTCATTAAAAAGGGAGGTTACATAGTTGGCTATTTCATCAAGGTCTTTGGGGGTAAGATCCTTGATATTGGTATCAGGAAGTGGGCTGGTAGGTGACCAGTCCGTGGCATTAAGGATATGAGGGGGTATGGTGTATCCAAAACGATCAACCAGGTCCGCAGTAGTCAAGAGAGGCCCTGTGGTGGTGTACCAATTCTGTAATGGACTATCTATGATAGCCATAAATTCCGCTGGTGGTTCTACATAGTCAGTACTTCCGTAGATCATGCCCAGGGAGCTATCTCCCATGAAGTCACTGCCAAGAAATGCTAAAGCATAATCATCCTGATCTATGGTCCAAGTATTTTCAACTGTCGTTGTTCTGTATGCAGGATCGCGAGGTTCAAGGACTATTTCTTCCATCTAACTTGTAGCGAGACTCACATCTTTGAACATTTCCCAACCAGGTTGTTTCTTGCCGTTATGGTCAACCCATGGCTCTGGAAACATGAGGTAGGTGATTGCTTCACATTTCTTGACAAAATAACCATTTAGGGTTTTTCTATATGGTCGTAAGGGATGATCCTGATAAGGTCGCTTTTCGCATTCTGCCTTACTCCGCTCACGTTTCTCTTTCATGACACTGGCTAATTCTGCTGGCGTAGGATTATATCCTAGACCAAAAGGTGGGATGCATTCTTTAATCTCTTCTTGAACTAAGTTGATCAGCCCCTGTTGGTTTTTGCCAATCCCCAATCGTGGTATGTATTTCATCTTTCTCAACATGTCGAGTGGGACTATTTCTCAAACCACTGTGGTCCTTTTCCTTGTGATATATGTTTCTCGTGTACACTCGATGACATTGATTCTGGCTTGAAGAATGACTTCTAAATCACTAAGAAAAATACCAGTGTCATCATGCTCTATGTCAAGGATTGGGATGTCTCCCTTTCCTTTGTTTTCTATGACCTTATCAGCAAGGATAATCACTATGTGATTATCATGGATAAACTTAACCCTTTGGTGGAGAGACGAGGCTATCCCTTTTACTCCGTGAATCCATGGATGACCCAACAGTAAACTGAAAGTAGCTGGAATATCCAAGACTTGGAACTCTACTGGAATGGTGAAAGGTCCAATTGTCATTGCTAGTGTTACCACTCCTAAGGCGTAGTGGCTAGTGTTATCATAAGCTTTTACTAAATGTTATGTGGGGGTTAATTCTGATATTTTTGTCCATAGTTTAGCTAATGTACTTGCAAGGCAGACATTCAGAGATGAGCCGTTGTCTACTAGGACTCATACTACCCTCTTTTCCATGATTCCGAAGATGATGTGTAGAGCATCAATGTGGTCAGTTCCTTCTTTTGGTAGGTCAAGGTCGGTAAACATGATCACATTTCCAAAGTGGATGTTCCCAATCATTTGGGTTAACTCATTAGGAGAGGTTTCAATGGGGATAACTGCTTGACTAAGAGATTTAGCCAGAGTGTCACGATGTGTTTTGGAGGTAAATAGCAAGCCCCAGATTGATATGTTGGATTGAGTCTTTTTCATTTGGGCTAGTAGGATATCTTCCATCTCTCTAGCCCCAGTGTTGGTCTCTTGTCTTTGCTAGAGTGATCACTAATTTCTTGGTTTGGTTGGTAGGCTCGACCTGATCTGATAAGATGAATGGCATCTCCGCCTATCCAAGTGGCTTTTTCATGGTTGTTCACTTTTCCTTGAGGTAAACCTTGACTGTTTAGTATGATGCTCCAGAAGATCATGTTACAATCCAAGTTTGTTTCCTTTGCAGGTGAAGAGACAACAAAATACGTTGAAGGTTCTTTATTATTTCTATACTAAGCAGATAGATAATTTTGTATATTCATGATCGCATCGATCTGTGGTGGGGGTTTGTTCTCTGCATTTGGTACTGTAATGATCTTGCTATCAATGAGGTCTTGGATGGCATGCCTCAACAGGTAGCACTTGTCAGTAAGGTGTCCATGACAACGATGGTATTCACAATACTAAGCGGGGTTCTATTTCCTGGGTAATGGGCTTGGGGCTTTATAACCCTCGAGCGGTTTTAGCTGGTCGTGGGCCCACAGTGTTCTGAAATAGCAGGTAGAGCATTATAAAGCCTTCCCTTTTTCTGTTCCTTCTTCTCTTTCAGATGGAAGAAGTGGTTGACTGGGTTTTGATTGATGAGTAATACAATTATGTCTCCCTCTTTTTGCCTTTGACTGGAACAATATTGTGCAGGAGACACATGGTATGTGTTTCCATTTGGGGATTCTGATCCATTCTGGTAAGCTTTGTGTAGAGAGGGTACACTGGTCATTCCAGTTGGGGTTTGGGGAAACATTTACTGGGTGAAGGCTATTATAAGATCATGAGCAAAGTAACTTTTGGGGTAATTGGTGGGAGATGTCCTTTGGTGGTAGGTGCCAAAGTAGGAGAGTGCTTGGTCGGTGTTTGGAGGTAGGGTTTTTTGTGAAGAAGAGCTGTAAGTGTTTTGGCTTGGGATGATGGTGTCTTGTGTGGAAGGATTAATATTTGGGTGAGGAGAGCAAACAACAAATGTATTGGTGTTTTGAGGGAAGGCATTCTCTATGAGAATTTTGGCTTTTAAGAAAGCAAAGGGATTGTCAGCTAAGGGTTGTAAATTCTTGATTTGTTGAGAAAATCGGGTAAAGATTTCTGCTAAACCTTCCAACATATTCCCGACTGAATGGTTTGTTACCCTTTCTATGTGGGTGTCCTATTCTCGCTTTAGCCAATCATGGAATTCAGGATGTGGGGCATATTCGGGAGCATCTATTTCGGGGCTGACAACAGTCTGTTTGTCTTCGACAGCCATTCTACCCAAATCTGTCTGTGCTGAACTGACCTCTGTATTCAAGCCCAAATCTGAACTGTCTGGGCTGTCTTATGTATTCAAACCCAAATTTGTACTGTCTGAACTAACTTCTGTATTCAAGCCTAACTCTCTTATCAACGACCAGAACTTTCTTTTCCCTTCCAGCTACGGGCAGGTTTCTGGGAAAAAAAATAAAAAGAGGTATGGTCAAACAAGCATAGCTTTGTTTTAACTCTCTTTATTAGGTCCTGGAATAGTGTATTCCTTCTCCAGAGTATAAGACCTTTGTATTCCACTTGCTTTTCGACTTCCCAAGATTGGACAAATCATGGACGAAGGGCCTATACTCTTTCTGAGATCCACCATCTAAATTGTTTTACTGAGATACCGTCAAATTTATTAATCAGCCCCAGTGTATTTGAATCAAGAAGATATTTTCTTGCCACTGAGATTGGTCATTAACTTTGGGGGTATAAAAACCGATCGGTCAATGCAATGTCCTAGAAGATATATATGCAATCTAATGTGGCTAATGGAGGGGGTAGGCTGGCTTTAGTGTATGGTAGCAGTTCGGAATATTCCTACGTGAGTGCACGTGTGTGAAGTCAGCTAGGAAAACTGGAAACTTTTTATAGTAATAGAAAGCAATAAAAATGTCTGTCGTTTTGTTTTATGTGGATTTTCTCGGCTGATTATTTTGAATCCCATGAGAGACAGAGCGATTGTACGAGACGGCCATTCCAACAGTAAATAGAAAGAAAAGTGGGGAAACTATCTATTCATATTATTACATATTTCTCCTAATCTCCAAAATAAAATTGACAGAATAAAAGCATACTTACATGTTGGGCTTTTCCCCAGCAAAAATGTAAATTACAAATGTTGGTTGCCAATGCAAACAGTAATAATCACAGAGCATGTACATTGCATTGTATTGACAAAGCAAATAATATTTTCAACACTCACACACACACACACACACATGTATATATATATATATATACAAAATAAAAATCTAGATTATGTGTAAAATCATGTCAAGTGTGTAAAAATAATTTATCAAACCCAGAAAAAATTGAGTATAGCCGACATTTGTTTTTTTTAAACAATGTCCCCAGCAGAGTCGCCACTGTGAGAACCCCCGTTCCGCGACGCCCGTCGTCCGCGTGTGAAAATGACGATGTGCCTTAAGAAACATCAGAGCGCGTGGAATGCGTCCGGTCTCGTTGTGGACTCTAAAGGTGTGTATACAAAGTCGTCACCTCTATTTTAAAGTTAAACATATAAAAACCAATTATTATGGAAAATGTGTAGGTTCGGAGGCTAGGTTACGAGTTGGGAAAGGGTTAGGCACCCAACTCGCCATTTCAGTCTAATTTTAGGGTTTAAATAAATTAACATGTTTTTAAAAGTATATAGTCCAGAAAAAGTATTTATCATATGTATATATGTGGAAAATAACTTTACTTTGTTTAAAGCTATTTGGACACAGAAACGGCTATGTATGTGCGTTTATGCTTAAATATTAACAACATATACATATCACAAATTTATATATATACATAAAGATAAACTGATATATATAGCATGTATAATTACATTATATTTACAACATACATGATTATTTTGTTTATATCTATATAAAATAATTATGATATTATTATTATTTACATATCATGCATATTATAATATTCTACATTATTTATATTAACGGGAAAAGACAGTAAATTGGTACTTACCTCTTAAAGCGTGAATGCCTGACCCAGTATATACGCCTAGGCTTTAACCCACTAGGCGCTCAAAGACGTTAAGTGTGCTCCACATGTCCTTCCAAGAGAGGGAGTCTTTTTTATGAGTATGAGTATGACTATGGATATAGGTATGTGTATGAATATGAGTATGAGTGTGGGTATAAGTATGTGATCGGCTTGCCGGGGGGCAAAGACTGGATCTTCAGATGTCTCGCTACGGGGTGCAAAGCGAGGAGGCTTTCTTCTTATTAGGCTTCTTCGGCAGAGGAGGCTTTGGGAAGGCAATATGTGTATTGATCATATTGTGTGTGAATGTTGTGTGTTGGATGAAATGCGAGTGATGAGAAATGAGAGCTGAACCCTTTATTTATAGGAGAAGATTGGTCGATTAAACGACTGTGTTCTCTCCATATCAGTGCATGGCATGCCAGGTGGAAGCGTGGGAGTGAAGACAGCACAGAAAAAATGAGGCGGCTGAGGAAACGACAGTGTTTCAGCGTGCCTGAAGGAGAGGGGAGCATGGAGCGACTCCAGCATGTAGGGTACGGCTCCCAGGGGTTGGGAGTGGCTCCATTGGGCATTTTATGGTCAAAAGCATACTTTTAGTTTAGTCCCTGATATGTTTTATGATTATCATTTAACTCTCGTTAAGTCCTGTTAACTGAAATACTAACAAAAAGTAACATTTGTTTGTCCAATAAATTTATAAAATATATGTTATCATCATTATAAGACATTATATCGCAGGGGCACGAAATTTGGGTGTCTATAGGTAGTAAGAATTGTACCAAGTTGTTGAGAGAATGACCTGATTGAAATCTAGGATTGGTTATAAGTAACATTTTTGAGAAAATGCTTGTATTAAAGTCTATCTTAGGTTTTCGAAGCAGTTCGTGAGTGTGATGGAGAAGGAAGGTCTTTATTTATACTCGCTGAGGCAAGACTTAAGGACGGTTTATTGAATGATTCAATTAATTGAGACGCTTTTTCAACCACCCTAGTAAAGTCACGCGTGATGACTTAAAAGTAGGTTTATTCCTCGAGATTCGGCAAGGCTCTGTTTTGAAAAAAATGAAAGTTTTTGATTTGAAAAAACAACTTTTTCAGAAGATTGAGCTTTACCAAGAATCCGAGGAATAGTCTTTGCCTTTTTTGAAAGAAATCAGTTTTGAAAAGTTGAACCTTGACCTTTGTAGAAATAGCACATAGATACCCATGTATTTTGTCTATTTGTCTATGAAGGTAAAACTCCTATAAGTCAGCACATATATATGAGCTTATGAAGTGTTGCCAACAGAGAGAGAGGCTCCAAAGGCACAGTTTTGATATGTAGACAGATAAGGATGAGTCAGATGAACAGGCTATTCATCTGACGCTTTTGTAGCAAAACTAATAAATAAAGTATATCATACTAATAGATGAGTTGTGTATAGGAAATGCATAGTATGATATAACTTTACTTAAGCATTATATATGTAAGAATTTGTCAAATATAAACACAACATATATAAATGCAAGCATATCAAACAAGGCTATCAACCAGTTGTTTGATATGTGAACATGTATGCTTTCACGGTGGAGATATACTTACAATCTTGGTCAGAAATAACAATTGAACCCAAAAGATTTGGTATACCATCGGCAAGAGAAGGAAGGAGTGAAGACCGAAAAGAGTTTGTTTATGTTCCAAACAACAGTCTTTCTAAACAAGTAAATTCATAGAATCTACTTGCATAGAGTGATAAGTGTTACTTTGTGATGTATATGAATTTATGTTCCTGCCTAGAGAACTTTTCAGTAAATCATTAGCAACATTTCTGAGCTTAAGAAAGATTCAGAAAAGCATAGATACATAATTAGAATTCCAAATAATCAAAAAAATAATCATATAGAAACTGTGATTATCATTCTTATCTTCCCTTGATCTCATTTTCTCATGGACAAGGAAGATTAGAGGTGATAGTTGAGCACAAAGTTCTTGGGTGTATCCTTAACAACATATGATTATAGTTGAAGAAGAATTTGATGTTCTGCGAAGAATGTCCTTGGAATCTGAGCTTAACAATCTACATGTTTGATAGATGTGTCTAATAATAGATTTCCTTTGCAGCTACTTTTATGTTTTTTTAATCCATATGCAATTTCTCTCGAGAAGGTGTTGGATTGATAACAATCTTTAGCCTTATGTCAAGAGATAAAAGTTTGGAAAACATTTTAAGTAAAGCATCCATCGGCGTTATGTACATCTGAGATTTTTCTCTTCATAGTGTAATTGAAGATTAAACTTTTGACATATGAAAAAATTTCTCATAGTCAAGCAAATGTCACCATAGAGGTATGTCTTTCATGAGTTTTAAAAACAAAAAATATTTTCAATTTTGAACATGTTTTCAAAAATCTCTTTTGTTATCCCATATCAAAAGAATTTCAAAATATTAAATCAAGACAAAACATTTCTTTTGATTTTGCATCTGGGCTGAGCAACAAGGATCAAACTTTCAAGGTGTTAAACCTGGCGTGAAGCTTACAAAGTCAGGCTCTGAAACCAGTTGTTGGTCCTCTGGATACACTCAAATAGGTTAGAAGGGGGGGGGGTGAATATCATATGTTACCACTTTAAAATTATCTCACCATTTATATCGAATATGGGTGAAACACTTCTAAGTGATAAGACAATCTTGAGATGAGACATGTCTGCTAATGTATTGAACAGTAGACTTGTTCATAGTCGAGTAATGAACTTTGCTGACAGATTGTAGATAAATTGTTAGCTTATAAAATAGTTTGGCAGCGGAAAGGTTCTGGCTAAATAGATTTATCTTAGAAGGTTTAAGCAGCTGTACACGAATATATGTTCAGAACAACAACATACTTAACTCTTTTTCAGATACAAGACATATTGGTTCCAGAATAGATAACTTTAGTTAATCAAAACCTTTTAAGAAGTGGAAAGAGAGATCAGGGCTGAGTTTGATGAATGTATATTATATTGCAAATTCAGTAGAGGTTTACTCAAAGACAAACGTTCTTAATACGTCAACCTAGACACTCTAACCTAGCTATCTACTTTCTTCCCCTGGATTCCATCCCCACTCAAGAACTCATTTCTCAGAGTTTCGCGAACAAGTCATGAACAAGTTGAAACAAGGAGATGCCACATGAGAAGATAATTTTATGGGTTGCTCAGATAAGGAATATCTGTGCAACTGAGTGCAAAGCACTCGATTCCCTATGATGACTATTGTTACACAACTAACAACCCTTGCAACGGAATACAATTCTGCTGGTATGAATGCAATGCAAACAGTCAACTCTTCATCTTCCTTGGACATCTTTGGAGATCTATTTGCAACGAAATCTGAAGTGTTTGGTCTCTACCAAAGGATTGAATTTCTAAAGTATTGTAGAGACTGAGTTCTTCGAAGGAGGTCAAAAAGCTCAAATCAAGAAAGGGGTTTCTTGATCACGACACTGTTCTCTGTAGTTGTAGTTTTTCAGATCACTTTTCCTTTCTTCTAACTTTTCTTATTTGCAATACTCAAAATGTGTTTTGCATAGGTCTGTGTTTTCCACGGTGAACCTTGAGATCTATCTTATTTGATATTTGTCTCTTTGTATGTAAAAAGGGAGAAGAGATTTCTTTTATAAACAGAAAACAATAGATCTGTTGAGATTATCTTCGAATGATCTTTAGTCGTTGTAGTGATTGTTGGATAAGAATAAATCTTATGGACTATTGGATAAAGATATTCTTGAAGATCTTTCTTTAAAAAAGTTGTCTAGAAGTCAGACTGAGTTGATGTGTCTATTGATGCTAATGTACTTGAAAAATTGTTCTGCTGAGGTCATCACGTAAGAGTAGGACTGAGACTCGGACTCTCCTTGTTTAAGACCTATGCAATGTTCAACAAGTTGCTACACTAATCGGTACACATCCCTTTTAGTCACTTGTTAGAACATGCAGTAATGAGAACAAGTAAATCATGGTATTTGGAATATGCAAATGAATAAGTCATGCTTCAGCAGGCATATTCAAACAGTTGTCTACTTCCACATTTTTCTCTATTTATCGCTTGAACTCTCCCTCTCCCTTTATTCTTTCCCTTTCCCTTTTCTTTTCATTTTCTTAAATGTTGGATTGATTTGCATATTCAGTAAGAGCATGTACAATGGAGCTACTCAAATCAAACCAAAAATCAAACACAACCCATTAGAAGCCAATTAGATAATCCATTAGATACCCATTTGATTCAAAATAAAAAAACCTTCCCAATGGTGGCTGATAGATGTGTTTTATACACATCTATTTGGGTACTTTTATCGCTTAGAAATAGCAATATTACAAGGCTTTTGGCTACTAATATGTGTTTTGGAGCTTTATTGTGAGTTTTAGGGTTTTAGGTGAAATTATGGGATTTACAAGGCTTAAAGTGAAGAACTGAAGGAAGTGTGCAAAGTGCTAAAAGTTACAAAGATTATGCACCGGAAGAAAAAACCCCTTGCGGACGCAAGGTCAAGACACCTTGCCCCCGCAAGGCCTCCAGTACGCGAGCCAAAAGAGAGCAAAGGCCTTGCGGTCGCATTCCACAAGCACCTTGCCCCCGTAAGCCCTTCTGAATCTGTGAGACGGGTGTTGTACCCTAATTGTATCTCCTACCCCTAAACACATTAGTATAAATACAAGACATGTAGCCACAAGCCGAGGACGGAAAATACTCTGATTTTAGTGTGTAATTCATAGTTTTTAGTGTTTTGTAATCATAGTTAGAAGATCGTTCATAAATTCTTTCATCCCAATGATCTATTCATCGTCAAAGATGAACTAACCGCTCAATAATCTAAGGATTGAAGGTAACTTGTATCGAATATTTTGCTCTGTTATATATTTTTATTTAATTAAATCTTGTTAATTACAGTGTTTATCAATCTCTTTACTCTTTGGCTTTTTCCTAATGAATGGTATCGCAGTAGTAAAGACCAAGAGGTTCGGATAACTGCACGGCCAAATGCATATGTCATACACTGGCTCACCATTGTGATAAATTAAACCTATCAATGCACGAGAGTGATAAGTTAGGGTTAGGTTCATATATATGTTTCTGAGTGACAGATAGAAATTCATATGTTCTTGTTCTTAAGGGTATAGATTCAGATGATTATTTATGATGGAGACTGAATTATAATTTGGCGATCTATACCAATCTTTCGTAAACAAACCCAAAATTAAATTGATTGATATATTAAGCAAAAGAGCATTAGAGTAGATACAAGTGAATCCACATTCCTAGATTCTCCTCCATCATAAGATCTTCATAAATTGTGTTTGCTGCTTGAATAAATTGTTAATTAGTTTACCTGCTTTCTAGTAGAATAATTTAGATAAATAAATAAAAAAAAACCCCCTTAGTTTAATTGTTACATGTTTACTTGCTCTTAGATACTTCTTGTCTCTGTGGTTCGACCCTTGCTTTCCGTACACTATATTTCAATTGATTCGTACACTTGCGAGGTTAAAAAATAAGACATCAAGTTTTTGGCGCCGTTACCGGGGACAAGCTAATTTCTAGCTAGTTTATTGGTAACGTTTTAATTCAGTTTTTATAAAAGAAAATTACAAAAAGATTTTTAATTTATTTTTAATCTAGTTATTTATTTGTTTTAGTTTTGCATTGTATGCACGGTCGTAAATCTTTAAATCCAAGCTGACAGATTTAAATCAAGACATAAATAATCTTGGTAGAAATTAGGAAAATCCTGATAATTTAGACAATCCACCAATCAATCAAGAACAAGTAGATAGAGAGGATCCTCTGGGTGATCCTCCAATGAATAATAATTGAAATCCTGAAAATTCGGTTCCTCCGGAAAATCAAAGAAGGGAGGAACCAGTTGCTCGAAATATGGAAGTGGTAATAAATCAAAGAACAATAAATGATTATGGTCGTCCAATGCTGAATACGACACCATCGTGTTTAGTATTACCAGATGCAGTAAGAAACTTCGAACTTAAAGGCCATTTTTATAATATGTTGCCTTCATTCTATGGTTTACCTTCTGAAGACCCAGTTACTTTTGTGAAGGAATATAGTTTTATAACTGATAATTTTCCGTTAGGAGGTCTAACGGGAAGATCAATTAAAAATGCGATATTTCTAATGTGCATTAAAAGATGCAGCAAAAAGATGGTTTATGAATTTGGCACCAAGGAGTGTTTATATATGGACTCAATTATATGATTTGTTTATGGGTAAATTTTATTATCATGCATCTCTGTCTGATTATAGGAAACAAATTATTGCTTTCCAAACTGAACCAGAAGAAACATTCCATGAAGCATGGGATATATTTAAAAATTTACAAATTATGTGTCCCCATCATAATCTGTCTCAAGATGTTTTAGTGACTCAATTTTACCATGCACTTCCTTCTGCTTTTCAAACTATGGTTGATAGTGCAACCGGTGGTTCCGTAAGAGGAACGACACCAGCTGAATTAGAAGATTTGTTTGAAATGTTATGTGTCAATTCTCAACAGAAAAGCACTAGAAGTAAAAATAGAGGTTTGTATCATATTCAAGATAATTCGAATTATGAAGCTAGATTGGAGCAGATGCAAGCACAAATTGAAGCCCTACAAAATAAGTCTCAAACCCAAGAAGTGTGTGCTATTTGTGGACTAAATAATCATGCTACTAATTTTTGTCCATCTATTTATATGTTTCCAGAACAGCTAAATGCTATGAATGCATATCCTCCAAGACAAAGGAATGATCCTTATTCCAACACGTACAATCCGGGTTGGAGAAATCATCTCAATCCGGGTTGTAGTATACACGATCGAGATACATCTCCAATCGAATCACTTCCAACCTTGTCACCCCCACTATTGTTGTTGAAGCTTGTATGTCTTGATTAATATCTTGTTCGCTTTATCAAACCAATCAATTACTCACAATCCGGGTACAAGTCATCACGAGGCTAGGTCCCTACAACCCCAGACACGTCGTGATACTTTACATATTATTCAATGGTATTTTCCCCACTCGGCCAAAGTGGAGAATTCGGTTTTGGGTCTGAGTAGGGTGTCGTTGCTAACTAGCATTGCTCTCCGTCCCATGACCTAGCCAGAGGTTCCCCTACTCTCCCCATAATAAACTGTTCAATTGCACAATTGAAGACCGTTCACACGAGCACTTCATGTTCGAAACCAGTGCTCAACAAGGAAATTAACACAAAGAATTCCAATGAGTTGTAAAGTAAACTCATTGTATTCACCAGCATGTTCCAAATAACACATATTGTTTTCATACTTGTAAGTTTCAAAGTACAATTTCAGTATGCTCATAATATTCATACGTCAAGTATCCGACCAAGTTACGCATGTATCACATGGTTCCTAGCATGGGTATTATAATAACATGGTATTATGAATACACATAAGCAAGTAGCTCCCTTACCTTAAAAGAAGATTATCTCTGCTGAGTAAAATATATTAAAAAACCTTCCACGATAATTAAACCCGCAAGGTACCAAAATAATCTATCCGAGCTTAATAAATAAAGAAGGAGAGAACAGTGAAGTATTTTGAAAATGTTAAAGATGGTCTAACCCGTAATCTCTACGATGTAAAATAAATTGTTGGGCCGCTTGTATTTATAGTAGCAACAAGTAGAATGAATGGACTGATGAAGAAAGGAAGCTTGTTGAGCTAGACAGTAAGGCTATTCACATAATATCCAGCTCAGTGAACACAAGCACCTACCAGCAGATAATCAGGTGCAAAACAGCTAAAGAAATGTGGGAAGCTTTAGTGGAATATCTAGAAAGAGATTTGCCCACCAGAGACAACAGAAAATACAACTATATTCAACAGTTCGACTCATTCAGAAAAGATCCAAATGAGACACTACAACAAGCCTACGACAGATTCTGTGAGGTAGTAAATAGTTGTTATTCCTTAGGAAAGAATATAGTGTTAAGGAAGTAAATATGAGATTTTTAGCTTCCTTGGGAAGTTTGTGGCATGATAAAACCACTGCTATTAAAGAGTCCAAAGATTTAAACTCCATGCATCTTCGAAGTTTGTATGCGAGATTAACTGTCTATGAGCAAGAACTGCTTCAAGCTCAAGAACAGGACAAACTTTTTAAACTTCCTTCATTTTCTGCTATCTCTCAAGAAGCTCCTGCTGTAGAAAATAAACCATATGCTTCTTCTTCTTTAAATGAAAATGAAATTCTTTCTGACGAACAATTTGCTATGTTCGTTAAGAAGTTTCAAAAATTCTCAAAATTTAATAAGAAGAATGAAGCAAACCAGCAAACTTTCAGAAAGATTACTGAAAGCTCACAAAATTATGAGATAGTTTGCTTCAATTGCAGGAAGCCTGGTCACTTTGCTTCTAAATGTCTTAAGCCTAAATATGAAGCTTATAAAAGGCGACCTTCTAAATCATTTTCAAAACATAGAGGTCTGCTGGTTGAGGACTTAGAAGAAAACCATGTGTCCACCTAGTTTGAAACTGATTTTGATGAGGATGATAGTGATGACTCATCTGAGCAGGCACATATCTGCCTTGTTGCTCTAGAGTCACCTCCCACCTATGACTCAGACAGTGAAATCAAATATTCTCCTTTTCAAGCTAACGTAGAACAAGCTACTGAAGAGCCCTCTAAAGAAGAAATACTCAAGGATGCTCAGGATATGCTTGAGGAATTCAATGAATTTAGAAAGGCTTATGTTAAGTTAGCTAAAAGTCACGAGAAGCTGGGAACTGAGAAATCCTTACTGGAAGCCGAGTTAAAAACTCTCAATGGAGTTCAGCAGGGAAAGTATTAAGTTAAAAGCAGAAAACAAGTTTCTCAATGAAAAGGTTGCGTGTCTTATTGGTCATGCCAAAGAGCTATCTGCTGAGAAAGATGAGTTACAAAAAACCATCGACTCATGGAATAACTCTAAGGTTGTTTTTGACCAAATCCTTGGAGACCAGAAGCCCACTGCAGACAAAACTGGGCTAGGTTTCTCTGAGAACACAGCTAGCACAATCCCTTAACAGAAAACAGAAGACTTGTCTGTACGAACTAGGGATGATCATCCATATCATCAGCAGTTTGTCAACAAGGGTAGACAAGGAATTGGTTATGCTGCTATTTATTATAAATATCCTAAGACTCAAACTAATAAGACCAACAATAGGTCTAAAGCAAAAGAATCATATGCTGGCGAAAAGTCTGCTAAGGTTTGTGCTGACTCACAAGGTCCTTCTACCAGCACCCTTGCTAAAGCAAAGGCTGCTGTTTCTAGGAAAGCAAAAAGTCTACCGAAATCCATCAGATTTATCAAAAGCACTATTGATAATGCTGCTGCTTCCAAGACTGCTGACACTAAGCTTAAAGGCAAGATGTATGAGGAATCTAAGTCTACTATCAACAGATCTGCTAAGGTAAGAGCTGCTGAATATAGACCTAAGAAAACTCATGCAGAACCTTTTAAGCCTGCTGTCAACAAGTCTGCTGAGTCTAAGGCTGCTGCTAGAAGCAAAAATGTTCAAATGTCTACTAAAAACCAGCTGTCTCAACTTAACATTTGTAATTTCCATCACTGTACTTTTTACAAATGTTTAGGCCACTTGGTCCATGAATGTCTACTGAAATCCATCATGAAACCTACTGGATCTCATATTCCAAAAGTCAGGCAAGTATGGGTTCCAAAAATACGCTAACCATTTGAACCCAAAAGAAAAATAAAAGGGGACCATGATTTTCTTATTTCTCTATCTTAGATTTGCTTCATGGCTGCTTCAAGTTCAGAAAAGAAAGACATATGGTATCTAGACAGTGGATGCTCAAGACACATAATCGGAGAATCATGTCTTCTCTCAAATATTACTGAAGCAGAAAGCCCTCCAGTCATCTTTGGAGACAATGCTAAAGGAAGAACTATTGGATATGGATCCATCATTCGCGGAAATCTCTCCATAGGAAAAGTCTCCCTAGTAGAAGGCTTGAAGCACAATCTTCTGAGCATTTCCCAATTTTGTGACAAAGGACTCATATGCCAATTCTCCTCAAACAGATGCGATATTAAGGATCCAGACTCGTGTTTAACTTTGGTAACTGGACATAGACAAGGGAATGTCTATGTGATATATTTAAACGCCTATGGCAAGGCTGCTAATCTATGTCTTGTGGCAAACTCTGCTAAAGACAAAAGCTGGTTGTGGCACAAGCGTCTCAGCCATCTGAACTTCAAATACCTATCTAAGCTATCCAAAGAAGGATTGGTGAGAGGAATGCCAAAAGTTTCTACTAATCATGATCATATATGCAAAGCTTGTCAACTAGGAAAGCTTTCAAAAGCTTCGTTCAAAAGCAAGCCAGGTTTGGCAACCACAAGACCTTTGCAACTTCTTCACATGGATCTCTTCGGGCCTGTGACTACTATCAGATATGGTGGTCATAGATACACTTTGGTCGTAGTTGACGATTATACAAGATATACTTGGACAGAGATGATCTCTTCTAAAGATCATACTTATGACATCCTTATAGCATTGTTCAGGAGACTAAAGACTCAAAAGCTCGATGAAATCAGTGATGTTCGATCAGACAATGGAACTGAATTCACCAATAATGGAATAGCAAATTTGTTGGTCCACAATAATGCTCAAATAGGCTAGAGGGGGGTGAATAGCCTATGATGCCAATTTAAAAACGTTTGTCTTGAGTATAAATAAAGCATAGTTTAAGAGGCAATTGCAATTTATCTAGTTGAGCATGTCTGCCGGTAGAGGCTATCGGTAGACTTGCTCTAAGCAGAAGTATCAACTCTGCCGGTAAACTGCTAGTCAAATCAAAAGCCTGATGAAAAGGTTTGGACAGCGGAAGGTATAGGGGCTATGATTTGGAGAAGTCATAAGTGGTATTACCTAATATATGTTCGTAACAACAAAGACACTTATTACTTCTATCAAATGCAGATTTAGGAAATCAATTAGAGAATGGCTTTTCTAAAGATAAATCATTTATAAATAGCTCATAGATATATAATGACTGAGAGATAAAGTATTCATAAGAACATATGAATTTATTCAAAGATAAATTACATATCACATCAGTCGAAATAATCTATGTACAGTTTCTGACTTTGTCTTCCCAAGTCCCAATCCTTACTTAATTATCCATTCAAGGATCTTTAAGTAGCAAAGGACAATAGGAGACGAGAACGAGAAACTGTGATGAGAAGGAAGGAATTTTTAAGGTCGTTCAGATATAAAAATATATCTGAACGATTGAGTGCAAAGCACTCGACCTTCCATGATGAATGATTATTGCACAATCAACAACATTTGTATTGGAATACAAATCTGAAGATATGAATGCAATATCTACAGACAACTCTTCATTTTCGTCAGACATTATTTAACATCAATCTTCAGATCTTGATCTTTGTCTATTGAAGTTTCTAATCAATCTCTTCTCTTTTCCAAGCTTTTCTTCCTATCAATCCACTGAAGGTGTTTTGCTAAGATCTGGATGAGTTCATTGCAATCTGTGTCGAGATCAGAGATACGTTGGTGAAGACGATCTCTTTGAAGATCTCTTTTCTTTGAAGTTCTTGAGTAAGTTGAGTTACTCGTCGCTCACTGTGTATCATTTGATGATCTTAGATGTTGCTCACACCGTATTTTTCTTTGGGCAAGAGAGAGGATTTATATAGACAAGAATCAATGTGATCGTTGAGAGATGAAGTTTTGAGATTTCTATCCGTTTAGAGATGTAGTGGTTGAAGTCTATCGGATAGAGATCTTTGTCCATAAGATCTTTGACTGTTTGGAGCAGAGATTTAGTCCTGTAGATCTTGGAACTTATTGTCTGTCAGACTGTGTTGATAAGTCTCTGAAGAGTAGCTCTGATGTCTGTTGCACTGTTAGGTGGTCTGTTCAATAAAGTAATTGTTTTTTGACTTTAACAAACTAATTTGAGTGAGAGAAAGTCTTGTAGCCTTAGGTATGTCAGGCTATCTAAGGCTTGAACATATATGTCTTGATTTGAGCTGCTTCTAGACTTTTGTTTGTAGCATGTGCAGAATAAAGTCTGCTGGTGGAATGCTTCGAGCCAGTGGAAACAAGTCTTCCAATTCAGGAGAACTGATGTCTGCTGGTGCGAGCAGTTTAACTTATAGCATGTCTGCCGGTGGTGAGTCTTAAGGATGTTCTGATCTTTATCACTGAAGGCTTTTGACATAGCTGCAAGTCTTCCGGTGCTAAGTGCATCTGAAGTGCTGGTCTATTTTAATCATCATGTAGGAAGGTAGGACTTGATCAGGTCGCACCTAATCTAAGACCTATGTGATGTCATACGAGTTACCACGCTAACCGGTATGCAGACCTTTTAGCCACTCGTGATGACTTACTTGTAATGGGGGCAAGCAAATTAACATATATAGAATATGCAAGGTGATAACTAAATTATCAAGAAGCATATTCCAACAATCTCCTCCTATTTGCTTGGAACCTTTACAAAATGATATATACAAAGCACTTAAAGCATTTATCAAGACATAGTAATAACATGTCCACAATGAATGATCATTTTATCTCAAGACATGTCCTATGTTGATAATTATATAAGCGATGGCTTTGGTATAGCCTACTATTGCTATTACAGACTCTATAAATCAAAGTACTGAACATGTAATGCAATAGTAAAAACAATTTAGATCACTTAGAATTTTTGAAAGAGGTTTGGACAGGATCTAAAAGGTTTTGGTTGTCTTACTTGCACATAAATTTATAAACTGAAGGCTTGTTTTGGCAAGTAAGAATAGCAAACCCTTAAGTAAATGTATGTCTTGAAGGGGTTTCAATAAGGATTGCTTGTAATACCAATATTTCTTAAAAAACAATTTTTTTGAAAACATTTTATGGTTCTGTTGAATGTAAAGGATCTCTGTTGAAAGTAAGACTCAACAGAGGTTTTTCAATAAGTTCAACAGAGGTGCCACAAAGGCTGAGCATGATTCACTAAGAATCAGCTTAGGGTGAAATGTCACATTTGTTGGTGTGTGTGTTCATTTGCTCTTGGTTAAGCGAAATTTAGTTATGTCATAACTCTCCTCCTTATGATAGGAATGTTATCACTTTCCTCCTTACTCTCCTCCTTAAGTTATATGTATATGTCATATAACTCTTCTCCTTAATGGTTGCAAGCACTAAAAAGTAATAAGGAAGGACAGTTGCAAGCAAAAATAAAGAAAGATACTAGAAGAGATGCAGTAATAGAAAAGATAACAAAAAGAGGTAGACATTAAATAACGGAAGAAAGTACTAACAAGCTCTAAATACTACATACTAATTTGAATCTCCAAAACTACCGGTGCTAGAATCTAGAGAATAGTTTCTATCCTGATCAGAAAAACTTCTATTGCCGAACAATTCTCGAATGATCAGCAATTCTCTAGTGATTGGTAGGCGTTCGTCCTCGTGAATCGTAGAACGAATGGTGTGGTAGGAGCATAAGAAGTAGCTGATAATCCTAGCGTATTTCAAAATACCAGACCCATTCACTCGTCTTCGCTGAAAAGAACGACAGATGAGAGAGAAGACTACTTCAGACCAGTTGATGTTATGAGAATCAAGAATAGCAATGTTGAAGTTTTGAAGTCTTCTGGTGTCGCTTCCCGAGCCTGGTTCATGAAACAGAAGGCATTGGCTCAGAATTTCACCAACACAGTATATATCCAAGGGATAGTTGAAAATATCCCATGTACTGTAGTCATCTCGAAAGTGGTAGTGTTGGTCCACAATAATGCTCAAATAGGTTAGAGGGGGGGGGGTGAATAGCCTATAATGCCAATTTAAAAACTTTTCTTTTGGATATTCATAAAGCATAGTTTAGTTGGCAAATATAGATTATCAAGTTGGGTATGTCTGCCGGTAGAGGCTATCGGTAGACTTTCCCAAGACAGAAGTAACAACTCTGCCGATAATCAGTTTATTCAAATCAAAAGCCTTGTAAAAGATTTGTGCAGCGGAAAGTAAAGAGGCTATGATTTGGAGAAGTCATAAGTGGGCTGTACACGAATATATGTTCAGAACAACAGCACATTTATTTCTTCTTTCTAATGCAGGTTTAGGAGATCAAGTAGAGAATGGTTTTTCTGAGGATAAATCATTTATAAAACCTCATAGATATTTAGGGACTGAAAGATAAATCATTAGTAAGAACATATGAATTTATTCAAAGATTAATTACATATTACATCAGTCTAAATAATCTATGTACAGTTTTTGGTTTTCTCTTCCTATGTCTCAGTCCTTACTTAATTATCCATTCAAGGATTCTTTTAAGCTTGCAAAGGACAATAGGAGACGAGAATGAGAAACTGTTATGAGAAGATGATTTTCAAGGTCGTTCAGATATAAAAATATATCTGAACGATTGAGTGCAAAGCACTCATCCTCCCAAGATGATTGATAATTGAACAATCAACAGCATTTGTATAGGAATACAAATATGAAGATATGAATGCAATATCTACAGACAGCTCTTCATTTTCTTCAGGCATTGTCCAACATCAATCTTTAGATCTTGATCTCTGCCTTTTCCAAGCTTTTCTTCCTAGCAATCCACTGACAGTGTTTTGCTAAGAGCTGGATGAGTTCACTGCAATCTGTTGTAGGAATCAGAGATGCGTTGGTGAAGACGATCTCCTTTGTGATTTCCTTTCTATGAAGTTCTTGAGTAGATTGAGTTACTCGTTGCTTACTATGTTGCGCTCTATTGTTCTTCTTTTGAGTACGGGAGAGGGTTTATATATATATAGGTGAGAATCAATATGATCGTTGAGAGATGAAGACTTCGAAGATTTCTATCCGTTGGAGATATAGTGGTTGAAGACTATCGGATATAGATCTTTGTCCATAAGATCTCTGACTTGTTTGGGGCGGCGATTTCGTCCTGTAGATCTTGGAACTTGTTGTCTGTCAGACTAGGTTGATAGGTCTCTGAAGAGTAGGTCTGACGTCTGTTGCACTGTCAGGTGGTTTGTCCAATAAAGTAATTGCTTTTTGACTTTAACAGACTACTTGAGTGAGAGAAAGTCTCGTAGCTTTAAGTATGTCAGGCTTTATGAGGCACGGACATAATTATCTGAATTGAGCGGCAAGTTGACTTTTCCCTGTAGCACGTGCAGATTTTAAGTCTGCCATTGGAGAGCTTCGAACCAGTGGTAGCAGGTCTACCGATGTAGATGAGTTGATGTCTGCCGGTACAAGCTTTTTAACTTGTGGCATGTCTGCCGCTAAAGGCTTTTGACATTGCTACAAGTCTTCCGGTGCTACATGCAATCTGAAGTGCTGTCTGCTTTTGATCATCTTATAGGAGGTAGGACTCGATCAGGATAAACCTAATCTAAGACCTATGTGAAATCATACAAGTTGCCACACTAACTAGTACGCAGACCTTTTAGCCACTTGTAATGATTCACTTGTAATGGGGGCAAACAAATAAAATATATATGGAATATGTAAGGTGATAATTAAATTATCAAGAAGCGTATTCCAATAATCAACAATCTCCTCCTATTTGCTTGGAACCATTACAAAATGACATATACAAAGCACTAAAGCATTTTATCAGACATAGTAATAGCATGTCCACAATGAATGATCATTTTATCTCAAGACGTGTCCTATGTTTGATAATTACATGTAAGCAATGACTTTTGTATAGTCTACTATTGCTATTACAGACTCGATAAATCAAAGTACTGAACAGGTAATGCAATAGTAAAAACAATTTAGATCTTTTGAATTTTGAAAGAGTTTTGGACAAGATCTAAAGAGTTTTTGGAAGTCTTACTTACTCATGTATTTATAAAATGAAAGCTTGTTTTGGCAAGTAAGAGTAGCAAATCCTTTAAGCAAATGTATTTTTTTTTTGAAAGAGTAGATAAGGATTGCTTGTAATACCAATTTTTGAAAATTAATTTTTTTTTGAAAAACCTAATATCAATTTTCTGAAAATCATTGTTTTGAAAACTGATACCAATTTTCTTGAAAAATCAATTTTTGGAAAATCAATTTAAAAAAAAAACTTTTTATTTCTGTTGAACGTAAGACTCAACAGAGGGTTTTACTTTTAAGCAAAGTTTTCAAGAGAAGTGCCACGAAGGCTGAGCATGATTCACTAAGAATCAGCTAGGGGTGAAATGTCACATTTGTTTTGTGTGTTCATTTGGGATTTAGTTAAGTCAATTCTCCTTCGTACGATGGATGGATGGATGTGAAGAGTGCCTTTCTTAATGGAGATCTTCAAGAAACGGTATATGTAGAACAACCTCCAGGCTTTGTCATTCAAGAGAAACAAGATCATGTCTACCGACTCAAGAAAGCACTCTATGGCCTTAAACAAGCTCCAAGAGCTTGGTATGCAACTCTATCCAAGTTCTTAATTGAACAAGGATTCATAAGAGGAAGAATAGATACTACTCTGTTCATCCTCAAACATAAAGGTCATTCTCTTCTGGTACAAATCTATGTGGACGACATTATCTTTGGATCTACAAACCAAAGCCTATGCAAGAGATTCGAGAAGCTGATGCAAAGCAAGTTCGAGATGAGCATGATAGGAGAACTCACCTACTTTCTCGGATTACAAATTCAACAAACTTCTGAAGGAATCTTCATCAGCCAAACCAAATATGCAAAGGAACTCATCAAGAAATTCGGTCTTGACTCAGCAAAAGGATTTGAAACTCCAATGTCTACTGACTGCCATCTTGATAAAGATGAAAAGGGAAAGCAAGAGAACGTGACCAAATATCGAGGAATCATAGGTTCACTTCTTTACCTTACAACCAGTAGACCTGATATTATGTTTGTTGTTTGTGTTTGTGCTAGATTTCAGGCAGATCCAAAGGAATCACACTCTCTTGCTGCCAAACGTATCATCAGATATGTTTCAGCAACTACAAATCTGGGTATCTGGTATTCTAAATGCAACAACTTCAATCTAGTTGGATACTCAGATGCAGATTATGCAGCATGCAAAGTTAGTAGAAGAAGTACCAGTGGAACCTGTTAATTTCTAGGAAATAGACTCGTCTCATGGTCATGCAAAAAGCAAAGATCAGTTGCAAATTCAACCACAGAGGCAGAATATATCGCTGCTAGCAGCTGTTGTTCCCAACTCTTATGGATGAAGCAGCAGCTAGTAGACTACAACATCAAGACTGACAATTGTCCAATCATGTGTGACAACACTTCAGCGATTTCAGTCTCCAAGAATCCAGTGATGCACTAAAAAATGAAGCACATTGATATCCGTTATCATTTCCTCAAAGATCATGTGGAAAAAGTTAACATCAGTCTGGAATATGTTCCAACTGAACATCAATTGGTTGACATTCTCACGAAACAACTGGATGCAACCAGGTTTGCTTATTTAAGGAGAAATCTTGGTATGATTGATCCTACTGCTTAAAGTCTATCATTAATATATTTTTTTCGGTAGACTTAGACTTCTACTAACTGGCAGACCTTATTTGTCATATATCGGCAGACATGTACCAGGTTAGTATTTCTACTCGGTCTATTAAAGCGGGAAAGTTTCTTAGTATAAAAAGGGGCTGAAAGTCAAAAAGCGATAATGCCTAAAAAATATATATCTTAAGTCACAACTTATTCGTTAAAAAGGAATTATTTTGACTCTGAAACCGCCCTTTTCGACTCTTTACAAAAATCCCTTTTCTCTCTAAAGATTTCTCTCTCTTCTCAAACCCGCCCTCCCTCTCTGCAAGTGCTCCATCATTTTAAAATCTTCATACATCGTCTACCCTACAACAACAATGGTAAGTATTTCACGACTCTCTGGTCTACTATTCATCAATTTTTGTTTCGTACTTCCTCTTTTGCGTCATTTCTTACGGAATACAAAAGGACGATTTTACACATCTAGTTTGTTTTCGCCATTGTTACTCTCAAAACCTTGAAACAACAGTCTTCTTTAAGCTCTGTGTACACATTACTCTTAGAAATCCTCTGTTACACGTTTCAATGGTTTAATCTGTTCAAAGCACTTAAGGGTTTCAAAAGATCTTCATCAAAAATTTCGATTATATTTCTCAAAAATGAAATCCTTGACTGTTTTATATATCAATTTAAAAGCCCTAATTTATGAACGTGTTTATGTAGGTGATAACATCTACAAAATCAAAAAGCGATAACAGAAAAGATTTTGACCCAAAGACAACCATTCCTCCTGGTCTAAACATCAATTTACCAGGATACCCTCGATATCCTACCGAACACGACATCATTGTCTCTCTGGACCCTAAATTATATGTACCCGGCATGTGCATTGACCTCAAATCTATCAGCACATTCGCTGCCGGCGTAAAGGCATGTGAGGACCTGAATGCTTCAGGAATTCTACCTCTCTTCTGTCTCAACGAAGAAAAATACAGCATCTTGCTCGCTGAGGAATTCTATCAACGAATGGTCATCGACCCTAAATATCCGTCTACCATGTGTGGATGGATTAGAGGTAGACCAGTCTCTGTCACTGCTAAGTCAATTTCTCAAATCATTGGCGTGCACTACGGTGGTGAATTTGAAATAACCATTGCTGAAGCTACTCATGCCTGGGAAGCAATGAGGGGAATCAATATTCCAAGGGAACCTCAAGCCAAGATGCTGAGGAATTTATTCCCTTTGGATGTTTACTGCTCAAGCCACCTGCTCGATAAAGGTCTTCTTTTCAAAAGCGGGGCACACGATATGTTCACAACCCAACAGCTGAATCTCACCAGTGCAGTGTTCCTTCATACTCAACTCAACTACGGTGCTATAATATACAATGAGCTGAGACAGCATGTTGAGAAAGTCAAGGACAATCCAAGCATCAAACGGCCCTTTGTGAGGCTGATCAATGCCCTTCTTCGAGCCTCCTCTCAAATTAACTCTTCTATTACAAAAGATGAAATCATTCAGGTGACCGAAAACAAGCAGCTAACGGCCACCTTCTTCAACAAATATGCTGAATACGAGAATAAGCGACGGCAACAAAGAGGACTTCCCAATGTCTCTCTTGAGAAAATTGCCAAACCAAAGCCACCAGTTGTTACACGCTTCAACATGGAAGCATATGACGTTGCAAGCAAAACACATAAAAAGGCAACTGAAAAATTCAAATCCCAACTCGCTAAAGACATCCACCAGGTAGCAAAAGATCTGGCTGATGAATCTGAGTTGTTGCTAAAGAAAGCAATAGCTGCCAGAGCCAAAAAGGCCAGAATGGAAGCGGAAGAGGCTGAAAAAGAACAAGCCAAATGGATACGGAAAGAGATACGGATCGGCAGACATGCCAAGCCTACTGGCACCTCCACTGCAGCTGCCGGTACATCTTCATCTCCTCCACCTTCTATCCCAGAACCATCAACATAGCCTCCTCACCAACCCAAACGGAAACCCTCTCCTAAACAACCATCACCTTCCCACCAAATTAAACGAAGAAGATCAAGAAAGCCATACCAAGCTCGCCAAAAATTGTACCATTCTAGTCACTATCAAAGCAAAGACCGCACCTTCTAGACAGTTTCATAAAAGGCATAAAGACGCGGCCCTCTAAGACTCCACTCTTTATCCCAAGCCAACCCATTCCTACTGAGCCATCAACTCAGAGGACTTCACCCTCCTAAGTGTCATCCCTCGTGAGTAGCCTATCCCTGGCGACCCTCGTGAGGGAGGAGCATCACTCAGGAGGAGCCACTACGAACACCCTCTCCCTCTTCTCCTCCTCCTTCACCCTTCAATTATTCACCAAATCCATCCACACCTACCCGACTCACCATCTCACACCACAACCATCCAACCCTCACCTATTAACCCCGTGATTCTCGCTTCCTCCAAATTTCTTGAAATTTCCCTATAAAAGCGTAAATCCCCCCAACCTTCTTCCCCACCTACCCCACTTAAGCTTCTAAATCCCTTTCTACCCAGCCTCCCCCTCTCGGTCTCTCCACCGACCTCTTACTGTAAACTTCAATTGTTAGTGACAACTCGGACACTGACATTGAACTTGACCAACCCCCAACCCCTCCACCATCCCTATCCCAATTTCCTCCTCTACTCATACTTTCCCATCTCGCGATCCTCACCA
>CM028379.1:31000385-31112888 GCA_013146195.2 Codonopsis lanceolata
AAGTTGAAAATAATATTTATTTATTTAATTATTTTATGTAATGCGAGGATACAACAAAAAAGTGAAAGAAAATACAAAATGTATATCGTGATAAAACACTTCATGGCAATTGAAATCCGTTCGTTTACGAATAAACAATTCTTGCATTAAAAACACCATTGGTTGTTATTGAAATGACAAATATAAAGCGAAATCAAAAATATATGAAAACGATGAAGCGATCAATCAGTTATAAAATGCTTCGTCAAAGGGACAGAAAATTTTCAAAATTGGAAGAATACAGTTATGTGAAACAAATGATGCAAAGTTGGTTTTTGGAATAAAGGATGGTGACAAGGAAATCAATATTGGTAACCCTCAATTCCAAAGGAATGACTTTATAAAGTGTTTCCCAGATAAATTTCAGCTGTTCTTTGCAAACATACGGCCCGAGTCAACGGCCCGATACTTACCAAGGCTGAGACAATGGTAAAACCAACAAAAAAAAAGATTTGAGCGTGTTACATGTAGCGACAACTACGCTTGTTTGGCAACATTATTGGTACCAACAACTTCCTCTTATATATCATGGAAATATGCTAGCATAGTTTCGATGGAAATATGCTAACATACAAGCTGGTGAATCGAAACACATAGTAGATGTTTTGTTGGACGACTGGAAAACATGAAAGAAGGCTATCGATAGATGCGTGCTTCTATTACCGATAAGTTTTAAACATTCTAAATATGTTTATACATTTGACTAATTGTTAATTGTAATTTATTAATACACTTTTTTCACGTATCTACTACGTGAAAAATTGGACATTCTTCAAGTTTACGGAAAGAAAGCTTCCCAAGATTTGCGAAATGGGACTTATCAAAATTATATCCCATAGTGAGGGATATACATTTTTATCGGTTTGAAAAAAAGGTAAGTTGGTACAACTTGAAAACCTATTACGATCTGCATAATACATCCTTACATTAGTCAATATTTTTTTGGCGAAAGTTTTTCGGAACTAGATCCACAAATCTTGAAAAAGAAAAACTTTGGAATGTCAAGAAGAGGAAGAAGATAAAACGAGGAAGATGAAATCAAGCACATTGAAGAAGGAAATCGAGAAAAAACGAGAAGAAGGTGCGGAAGAAAATACGAGGGTGGGTGCCTTTGTCGTTGCGACAATTGAAAACTTTAACAACCCTGAAGGAACAGATGACAAAAAGAGAAAAAAAAGATACAAAATGAGAGCAAAAAAAGGAGGCTCAGAAAGAAGGAACGTCAAAAAACAGCAACCAAATGAAGAAAAGAACAAGGCTCAGAAAGAAGAAACCTCGAAAAGAAAGATCAAAACAGATCAAAGTGAAGAAATGAAGGGAAAGAAGAAACAAAAGATTAAAAAGGGATTCCAAAAAGTACAAGAAGGTCCGGAAGAATCATGGCAGTATCATATAAACAAAAATGTAAGAAAAATGATGGAGTGGTTATTCACATAGACTGATGGAAACAATATTCACACAACTGCTTAAAACAATGTTCTAATTTGGAAATTTGGGAGAAGTGTTTGGGATGTAAACATTATGATGGTTTATTGTTTACTTTTGACATTGTCCTGCTCATTTGTATCAAATTACAAATATTGATGGTCTTTTTGTAAAAACAGATCGATGGCCATGTGCAATTTGTTACATAATACCATCAGGATACATTTGACATGATTTTGGAGGACCAAAATCAATCCAGAAAGTCTGATGCCAATCCCTGGCATCAGGATAATTTTGACAGCAATATACAGTACCAAAATTAATCCAGAACCTCTGATGCCAAGCACTGGCATCAGGTTGCATTTGAATGGATTTTGTAGGACCAAAATCAATCCAGAAACTCTGATGCCAAACCCTGGCATCAGGTTGCATTTGACTTGATGTTGGAGGACCAAAATCAATCCAAGAACCTCTGATGCCAAGACCTGGCATCAGGTTGCATTGACTGGATTTTGCAGGACCCAAATCAATCCCAAGAACCTCGATGCCAACCCCTGGCATCAGGATGCATTTGACTTGATTTTGGAGGACCCATCGGAAATCAATCGAAACTCGATGCCAACCCACGGCATCGGGTTCCATTGAATGGATTTTGCGGGACCAAATCAATCCGAAGCTCGATGCCAACCCACGGCATCGGGTTCCATTGACGAAATTTCAAAAAAATTGATAACAAAGATTCAATTTTTCGGGACCACAAAACAAAATCAATTTACGTTCGTCAATTCCAATAATCAAACTCATAAATTCTTGGGTTCGTCAACTAAAATATAATCAACATTACCTTGAATCTCTACATGTCCTAGAATTGTGATTACAACATTTATTACATCTACTACATTTATGTTTCCTTGTACTACTCTGAATTTCACCCTTGGATGCAATTCGCTTCTTCTTAGGCCGTCCGGGCAATTTCTTCATTCTTGGGGTAAGATTCTTGAAGCTTCGATGATTTTTGAATCTCATACTTATAAGTTGTTGGAATTGGAATAAGGCTTCCCTCGTAGCACTTGACATAATAACTATTTAAAAAGTATTTATCAATTATGTCTTCAACTGCTCTCTGTGCTCTGACAATAACAACAACAGCATGACAGCATGGGAAGCCTTGAATCTGCCATTGATAGCAAGAACATGTTCGACAATCCAAATCAACTCGCACAGTAGGATTAGATACAACTTCATAAATAGAGTTAGTAGCTTTCATAACCTGCCATGACATACCAAATTTCAAATTCTCTATCCACTTTTTATCCATCTTAGCACAAAAAGCTTGTTCCATTTCAAACCATTATTCGGTCTTTTCGACAAACCATACCATAAGTTTTTTTCTTATACAGTCCACCATACAAGTGATAGGAAGTCCTCGAGCATCAATAATCCAATTGTTGAATGACTCTGCAGCATTTGATGTAAGTTCAGAATAACGATTATCAGAACAATGTGCAATGGCCCAATTCTGAAAAGGAAGGTCAACCAAAAATCTAAGGCAATCTGTCCACCAACTCCTTTAAATACCTCAAGCTTCTTCTCAAACAACTCAACTGTAGGCGCATAAGCACATTCTTTAAATTTTAAACAAATATTCTTGCGAAAGGAAGAACGCTTGCCACCACACATATCTTTCAAATTACGACAAAGATGAACCAAACAAAAAAAATGCTTAGAACTACCAAAAACATCTGGAATCGCTTGCATCAACCCAACATTTCGATCTGATACAATAAGCACATCACGACCATTAACTGCTTCTTTTACTTTTGAAAGAAACCAATGCCAATTATCATAATTTTCTGAACTTACAACAGCAAAGGCAAATGGAAATAGTCCTATATAAAAACAAAAATGAAATATTCAAATTAGTAAAACAACAACTTTCACATCAAAACACATAGAAAACACAAACCAATATAAGTGTCACGTACAACTTACCTTGATTACCATCCTTCGCCGTGGCGGATAAGAGAGTTGACTTACATCGAGATTTCATAAATGTCCCGTCTACAAACAATATAGGCCGACAATAATTAAAACCATCCAAACATGCACGAAAACATATGAATAACCGGGTGAAACATTTTGAAATGGAATCTGATTCAATAAATGCCAAAGCTGCGGGATTACTCTTCTTCAAAGCTTCAACATACCACCGCAACTCATCAAGCGATTCATCATAACTACCAAATACCTTATTACGAGCAACCTCAACACTTCTCCATCTTTGTCATATATGATATCTCAACCCCATAATGGATCCTAACATACTCAATTACATCCTTCGCAAGAATAATTTGGCGGACTTGAACATTATCACAAATAAAATCTGCAATTACATTATAACCCATCCTTTTTGATTTCTTAACTCCATCAATAAAAGAAACTTTGCAACTGTGTGTAAGATTGCACTTCTTTATAATTATAGAATTATCAACATTAGAAACAAAGACACTTGATGAACCAATCACATTTATCAATGAATTTATTACCACAAACAACAGTAGCCCTCTTACTCTCATTCCTAGCAAAAACATATTCAAATCCAAGTTTCATAGAATATTTCATAAGTTCAGTACGAAACTCTCTAATGCCACCTTTAAATATTTGTCCGATCCGTGATAATCTCTTCCCAACCAACCGATAACAAATTATTGGAAGATGTAACAGAAAAAATCATAAGCGAGGATAACTTTCATTATCAATTTCAAAAAACCAACATCAACAACGATTTACCATTATGAGAAGAAGAAGCATCCAAACTACTCCTAGAAGACCAAAATCACCCTTTGACTTATAAGAAGAAGAAGCATCCAAATCAATCCTAGAAGGACCAAAATCAACCTTTGACCCCAAATCATTCTCTACACCATCAACAATTGCACCCAAAACATCAATAACATCTATTGAAATAACATAAATGCTTAGAATTTTACCCAAAGACCAACATATTCAAAAAATCTTCATCATTTGATAAAATACAATTTTGATGAGGTCCAAGAGAATATCTCAATCTCAAAGTTTCAACATTAATGAATATTTGCTTGTAATTGATAACAAAGACAAATCGAAAACTCAAAACCATCAGTAACCCTTTTCACAATTGTCTCTCCCTAAATTTCAGCAAAATCATAACATGGACTCCATTAACAATAAGATCCTCTTGCTTGCTCAACTGTTACATAAGGAAACAAAATCATTTATGATCAAGGAGAAAGGTGAAAGTGAAGATATACACACTTTGGACAATTCAAAATAAATCTATCACTTAGGAAAATGTTCCCCAATAATATATTTATAGTCTTAAAGCCTCAATCTCAATCGCAAGCCATTATGCAGAACAAATCAATAAAACTCGATGCCAAGACCGGCATCGATGCATTTGATAGCAATATGCAAGTACCAACTAATGCAGAAAGTCGATGCCAAGCCACGGCATCGATGCATTTGACAAGATATTTTGGAGGACCAAAATCAATCAAGAAACTCGATGCCAAACCCCGGCATCGGGATGAATTTGACAAGATATGCGCACCAAATTAATCGAAACTCGATGCCAAGCCACGGCATCAGGATGCATTTGACAGTATTTTCGAGGACCAAAATCAATCCATAAACTCTGATCACAAGCCCTGGCATCAGGATGCATTTGACATTATTATCCAGTACCAAATTAATCCAAAAACTCTGATGCCAAGCCCTGGCATCAGGATACATTTGACATTATTTTGCAGAAACAAAATCAATCCAGAAACTATAATGCCAAGCCCTGGCATCAAGAAACCTAAGGCATATAATTGAGAATGAAAGAATTTTTAAAGGGACATACCTTTCAATTGAATTGCTGGAATTTCTCCGAAATCGTCAATTCAAAATTTTGGGGACGTAGGCTGAAGGCGGCGTCAGCAAAGAGAAAGGCGAACTACACGGCGACGTGAGAAGCAGGGCATAAACGAAATGAAGCTATGAACGCGGGTGGGCGCTGAGAGGACGACGTACTTTTTCCCCGATACAAAGAAATAAAGGGCTGTAACGTAATTTTGCCCTAAAATTGTATCTAAAAGATATGTCTAAAAAATAGCTGGATTTATTTGAAAACATGTTTTAAAAGTTGTACCGGCTTGTAATTTTTCCTTTTTATATTCAGCCCAACCCAATCAAACCTGATACAAGTATATGAATTGAGCTTGAGTTCAGTTTTTTAATTTGATAAATTGTAGGTCGGTTTACTTTATTAAATTTTCAACTTCTTAAGTTTTTTCTCAACTGCATAAGCTTGCTTTCATTAATTTTTTCCTAAAATGTCACATCTCCTCATCGCAACGAACTCGTCTTTCTCCCCTCCAGGTTTCTTCCAATTTCTGCTCTGTTTCTTAAATGACTACATCATTATAACCCCTATAGTCTATTATCGTGAAATCGTTCCTCAAATGCCCGTAGAAAATTAATTACAGTGGAATTCACAAGGATGAAGAGGAAGAGAGTGGGGAGGTTGGTGAAGAAGAACACTTGCGTGTTTCACCTTAGATTTAATTAACCCACCACCCTAACTTCCCACTCTCCTTCCTATTCATCTATCAATGTTTAGTTTAAACACTGACTTCTTATTTTTTTTCATTGTGTTTGTATGCTTGATCTAAAATAGATTCATTTTGTTTGTTTTGTTGCTATACATATAACTGTTCGATGAAATGTTTGAAAATAATTTTTTTCATTATTGGATATCATTTTTGAATCTGAATGCATCAATTTTGAATCACGATCCATCATTTGTGAATCGTAATGCATCGATTTGAATTTGCGATACAGGAAAGATGCATCAATGAATCATTTGTTTAATTGTGTACATGAAATAAGAGACATGAGGTTTTGGTTCATTTTACGATGCATCCAATTGGATAATTGATGCATGAAAATTATGTATCACAATTTCAAATGCATGCATCACCAAAGGACATGAGGTCTGATTCATTCTGGAATACATCCAATTGAAATTATGATGTATCGTAATTTAAAATTCAGGCATCGTCAAAGGACATGAGGTTTGTTCATTTTGTGATCCATCCAATTGAAATGTCGATACATTCAATTGGAATGAGCAGTTTCATCTTTATTGTTTACTTAAACGCCTTATGATTAATCTTTCTTTTCTCGGCAACCTTCATCTATACTGAACATTTTCATCTATATTGTATTTGGCTGATTTTCAAGGCTCCTATTTGTATGAACTTTATTTCTACTGCAGATAATAATATGGTGGATTACTTCTTGGGCGCTTGATCTAATTAGTCCAAGACTAATTAATCCTCAAAGGTGGTTTTCCTTTGATCACGATAACATTTGTGATTTATATTTATGTTGGTAGATACATACATATATGTATTGGAAAGATGCATCAATGTTTTTTTTTGTTTGATTGTGTACATGAAAGAAAGGAAAGAAGATACATGATGTTCTGGTTCATTTTGCGATGCATCCAATTTGATAACTGATGCATGAAAATCATGCATCGCAATTTCAAATTCATGCCTCGCCAAGGGACATGAGGTCTGGTTCATTCTGCGATGCATCCAATTGAAATTTCGATGCATCAAAATCATTCATCGTAATTTCAAATTCATGCATCACCAAGGTTCATAAGGTCTGGTTCATTTTGCGATACATCCAATTGGGATTCCAATGCATCGTAATTCAATTTGTGCATTGCGACACATGAACGGAAGCTTTATGTGTGCGCCTTTGTTCATTAAGGATATGTTCATCATTTTGCACCAAAAGTGTCTTTTTCTCGTTAATAAAAAAAGAGGGTAATGTAGCAGTTGGACTCAGTTATCACCCTTTTTAATTCTCAACCAAGCCTAACTTGGTAATTCACCACTTGGATTAGCATGACTCATCTACACCCCTAGCCCCACCTTCATATCAAAATGGTTTTTTTATTTCTTCTTTATATTGTTGGATAAAATATCAAAAATGGCAATAAAAATAAAATACGTAAAGTCGAGGTAAGAGTTTGACACTTTTTTCGCAACAACGAAATTTCCATGTATTTAGTGCTCACGGTCTTTGGTAATCGCCCTAAAATACAACGACTTTTATTCTCAAAATTGCAACACAACAATTCTAGAATTTCGGCGAACTACTTGATACCCGAGACTTTCTTCTGAAAAAATGAGAGATAGAGGATTTGGATGCGCTAATGTTAGATACTAAAATGCTTGGAAAGAAAAATGAAGAACTTGGGTGGGGGGGGGTTCCTATTAATAGTTCTCAAAGAGGCAGGGGTGTCTTTTGGTAAAAGGGCATAGTCTGGGCCGGTTTGATCTCAACCACAACGTGATTAGATGGTTGCACACGTCTGCAAAGCATAGGAACGCCCCATGTTGTAACCGCCCCAGCTACCGTAGGCTTGCACGCACAGATCCATCCACGATCAAATGTACACGTTAGTGTGCGGGCTCCATCGGACCACCATTGCTCGAGCCCAAACCACCTTGACCAAGTCGTAACCTCTTAAGGCGCACCTGACCACATACGTGTGCCACTAGTTCGAACCACCGAACCATTAACCTAGTTGACTCGACAACACTTTAAGGCTCCTCAACTCCTAGCGACGATGCGAACTGCAAAGTGCAAAGTGCACCTCTAAAGCGCCCAATGCAACATGTTCGTGCGTGTAACACCACTACGATGCACCTTGGAATATATGATTACATTCTTATAAAGTGCACCAATTAATAAAGTGTTCTCTTACATTTTATTTTCACAATGTGGATATGACTTTCCATATACACATTTGCTCTTCAACTATAACCTTAAGAGCATCACCAATGCAACTGTGAATTTGATCCTACGTGGTCGTCTTCTTGTTTGTGTCTTCTCTTTTGTTCTTAAGTTTTGTTTTAAAATTTATCTGTCTTACAGGTCTTATATAGATCTGTCTTAACCTCCCCCCATCTTTGGTATCAGAGCCAAACGACCATCCAGATCCTTATATAGGTGTTTCCACCATAGCCCTTGACATCTTTCCGATTGAACAGACAAACCCAGTTTCCCAGTACTTGGATGGGCTTAGCATATCAGTCTGGTTGGAAGGCTTGTGGGGCAGAGTTTTTGGATGTGGTGGCTATGCTCGGTAGGGAGGCTGTAATAACTTGTGAATTCTTCTTGGGTAATTTACACTCTCAATCATATGTGTCATTTTTTCTCTCTTCATTAACATTCAATCAAAACGGATCTCTCCAATGCAAATGTGGATTTAATCTTACATGGCATGCATCCCACCACTAAAATAATATTTGACGAAAAAAATGGAAAAGAAAATAGAACAACCAATAGAAAATGTTTTAAAAATAATAATAATGACTAGGATGTATCCACACCCTCAAGTAGAATATGAAAGATTCACGTTATTATCTACAATGTGAATAAATTTGGTTGCCACATCATATCCACATTTGCATTGGAGAGGGTTTTTCTTTCAAAAATGATGTAAATCCTAGGTGGCATCTAAATTATTTCACATCCACATTAGCATTTGAGATGATCTAAGTTGCTCACTTTGAGCATTAATTTCTCATTCACCCGAAATTGATTTAAACAAATAAATATACTCTTGCCCAAAGTCAAACACAAGTTACGGAATCAATAAATATGGGTAGAATTTGAAAAAAAAAGGAAAAAAGTTCATTGAAAATTGCAAAGTGACATCTATTTTGGAACAAAAAAACTCTCTCAAAACGACTTATATTATGGAACGGAGGGAGTATCCGTATCTACTCGAAACGTAAATCAATAATTTGCAACTTGTTTTAATTCCAATAAATGGAACTTAGGTCAAAGATTGGTCGTTGCCAATTTCGCAACAATTTTCAAGGTGCACGCAAAAAAAGGGGGAAAAGTTTAAGGGTAGTGATTTCAAAATGTAGCAACCAAAGATGTTGTTTTACCTTACTACCCTCAGTTTGGCTCGCTTCCTAAAAGAATCACCACCACCTGTTGACGTCGATGACGACGATCAACAAAGGAAGATTGCACTGATGCATGGAATCATGCGTACTTCCTATGCCGCAACTACATCCTAAATAGGTTGGAAGACTCGTTGTATACTACCAAATCAAAACAACGAATGAATTGTGGGAATCACTAGAAAAGAAATACAAGATTGAGGATGCCGGCACGAAGAAATTCTTGGACTACAAAATGGTGAATTCCAAAACAGTTCATGACCAAGTACGAGAGTTGCATCTTATCATACACGACATTATTGCCGAAGATATGTAACTAGAGAATCTTTTCAAGAAGCTGTTGTTAGTGAGAAGCTACCCATCTGTGGAAAGATTTCAAGAACTACCTCAAGCACAAGAAGAAAGAAATGGGGCTTGAGGACTTGATCATGAGACTAGGGATCGAGGAAGATAACTGAAAATCTGAAATCAAGCGTGACAAGACCCGAATAGAGGCAAAAGTAAACCTGGTCGACACAAGCACAAGCAAGAAACGCAAGTATGCCGGTAAGAAATAGCCAAAGCAGAATGGCAAGAGAATTAAGGACAAATGTTACAACTACAGCAAGACCGAGCATAGACAGTCCAAGAAAGACATTGGGAATCAGACTCATGATCGAGGAAAGATCAGTACCGCTTGATTGCCGAAGACCGTGCGCACTAAATATGGGACAATTTTGTTTTACGGAAAAAGAGTCAAACTCTACATAAACGTATTATAACTGAAAAATGTGGCTTGCGTTTTGAGCAAAACGCAGGACCAAACAAGCTCTAAATCAGTAAAATATATCTCACACTAAAAAAATTCAATATTAAAACTAATGATAGTGGAATGGATGAGTACAAAAGAAGCGGGTCAAACGAATAAAATTTGACAAAGCTAGTGGACTCAAGTAAAACTTAAACCTTACAAATAAGGTGTACACACTCTCAATAGTCAATACAAGGCTATGCTGTTAATAGCCCAATATATAACCAAATCAACTCAGCTGTTTAATTTACTTGTACACCATGCTTCTTACCTTGCACTGTAACGTGCCTCCGTTAAAACCTTAAGTTCTAATAGCACAGCCAAGTACTTGCAAATGCTAATAAAGATGGTACAGTACAAAAAATATATGCGCATATTTCTTTCAACTACCATTGTCGATGCCTTTCTAGCTTCGGTTAAGAAATATCCCCCCTAACTAGAGCCGGCAAAAAAGTCCAGCCCAACAGGTCGGCTCAACCCAGCCCATTCAATATTTTGACGGACCATGCTTCAGATATTGGTGATCCAAAATATGTCGAGCCTTTTCAGGCCGGCCCAGCGCATTCACATTTTAATTTTATTTATTTATTTCTAGTGTATTGTAGTCAATATAAACTTACAAATACAATATGAAAAAAGTGGAAGATTGAAAAGGGTTTCTTTAACTATCCTTAATCTGAATTTGATGGATTATAAAATACGTAGAAGTCCAAAAACCTTATACGTATTGGGTGTTTCTTTACAGATTCTAATATTTTCCTGTTTGGAGCAAAAACCGTATACAGAGATATGTGTCTAGCAGCATAAGTGAGTGGAAGGGATCTTTTGTTGTTTTGGTTGTTTTTTTCTCATGTGTTATCATATTGCTATTGTCCTCTGGTGATCAAGGAGAATGTGGCTATGTTGGCTGCTATGAAATGACTGACATAGAAAGAAACATTTAATAATTTGTAAATTTTATTACTTTATGTTTATAGTTGATTTTATTTCGGATCGGGCTAGTATTTTGTTAGACCCATCAAATTTCGATCTGGGCTAACCCAGCCCAAAAATGACGTTGGTCCACTGGATCCAGGCTGGCCCATTGCCAGCTCTACGCCTAACCAAAGTTCAAAGTTCAAAGGGCGGTAGCAAAAAAATTGGAAAAATTACGGATCGGTCCACTTTTTGAAGTTTCTAATTGCTAAAGTACTTTTTTTTTCAACTAGAAAAAGTCACTTTTTGGGGCAAAATAATTACTATACTCTTAATGAATTGAAAACACACTACGGTGGTTAAATTTTGCATCGCGATACATTAATTTTTTGCACTGTAATGAAACAATTTTTGAACCGCGATACATAAATCTTTATTACATTATCCAAATCTACACAGTGATGAAACAATTTTTGAACCGTGATACATAAGTCTTAATTACCTAATTAAATTTTGAACCGCGATGAAACAATTTTTGAACCGCGATACATAAGTCTTAATTACCTAATCCAATTTTGAACCGCGATACATAAAATATTATTTTATCTATTTGTACACCGCGATACAAAATAATAATGAACCAAAACACATCCCCCACGTTCTTCTTCCATCTCCTCCGTCGTAAGTTTTTTTCTTCCTCCTCCTTCTCCGCCTTCGTCCTAACTAAAAAATCATTCAACCTAACACATATCTATTACAGTTTCGTATTTCATGAATTTAAAAAAAAAAATCATTTACCTTTCAGAGGCGTTATCCCCAAACCACCACAAAGGGACGTTGCCCCCTCGATCCCCGTTTCGTTGCCCAACAATTATAATTTTTGAATCCAAAGTGAATTACCGGAGTTGTTGAAGGAGGCAATGACATTTTTGGAACAGTATTTTGAAAAGTAGTCTTATGCAGTTGAAAAAAAAACTATGAACTTTTTCGGTTACAATATTTGAGAAAGGGACGGAGCAAAATTTTACCCAAAAAGATTTAAAAGTAAATGATTAAATCCGAGCCCGTAGATTAATCACACAGGCTACTCTCTTATTAAGAAAAATCATGACTACAAAATTTGTAATGTACAAGCTCACTTGGGCTAATGACTATATAAACCTGATATACTCTAATGTTTGTTGCAATGCCCAGAATTCTGAGTCTGCTTCATACATTTTCCATAACTTCATGACAGTGAAACAAAAGCTAAAACCAATTTCTAGCTCGTTTATGTAGTCGGAATCACGAACAAACACACAGGGTCAAAACACAAAAGACGTCTTGGAGCTTAAACTCTACGATTCTGTACAAGCAATACGAGGAGTTGTTCATCGTCGTCATCATCATTCCATCCGTAATGCAGTTTTGGATGATGCAGATGCTTCATGTGGCTTAGTTTGAATTTTGCATCCCGTATGGCTGTGCGTTTTCAATTATGTCCCTTAGAGCACCTGGTCCCAAATTCTTGAGAACCTATAGACAGAAACCCAACAACATAATCAGCATGCGTATTATCATAATTTGAAGTGTAACACCCTCCAGAAGAAAGGGATTCCGGTTTTCCATATAGTTCATATCATAGCTGATTTAGATGTAACAAAATACCAGGAATAAGAAAAGAACATAGTTTCCCCCCACAAGGGGGGGGGAGGGTAACGTACTTTCCGGGTTCTTACAATGTAGGCTGTGTATTTATTTTTTCAACACAGCGTACAACGTAAATTAGTTTTTTTTAGAATTAAGGAAAAAAATTGGATGCAGTTAGGGAAAATGGTATTATTAATATTCCAAAAAGAACTTATTCAAACAAACCCAAGTGACCTCAACCCCAACCCCTGAAACTTAGAACCAAAACTCTAAACCCTAAACCCAAAATGCTAAAAATCCTAAAACCCTAAATCTTAAAACCATAAAACACTAGACCCTAAACCCTAAACCCTAATTTGAGCTTTTTCGAACTGGATGGGAGCTTACTAAAACACTTTGTTTGGTTTTCACTAACGGCAACCCCTAATTGTGAACAAAAACTAAAATACGCTCTAATTATTTGTAGAAAAAAAATATGCACCCCACATTGTAAAAAACAGTTGGGTACGCTATGTTTTAAAGAAGTATTTTAAAAAAAGGGGGGGGGAGTAGAAGAAGAAACTATCTAAGAAGCCAAATTCTGTAAGCAAAGAATAGAAAATCAAGAAAACTATCAGTGCCTACTAATATTAACAAAAATCAACCCAGTACACTGGTAAACTACTAAAAGGACATCAACATAAACCACAATCTGTGGCATGTGCACCAAGATGACCACTACTATCAGCCATGACTATGCCCACCAAGAAGATCCGCACAAGACCATAAACAGCATCTCTATCAGCAATCAGCATAGAATCCAAATGTGCATAGCTGGAAGTTTGAATGAATAAGAAATGAAGCATCCAATTTTTAATATCTGGAAGCAAGTTTGCTTTACTGAGTTTCATTAAAAGGTTCCTTGCTCGGATCCTAGGGCGTCTTCGAGATTGGCATCTCAGCCTTGGAGAATACCGACAACTACAAATCCAGCAGTCCCCATCTCCAGAAGAATTCATGAATATGAGCTAAACTGGGAATACTCTTCATAATAAAGAAACATTGATGGAGTTGAGAGCAAGGCATGAAGTGCCCTGTATTCATTAAAGGTTGAAAAGCACGTTGTTGATAACAGTACACATGTACTATTTTGTACTAGAAAATCATCTGTCCACTGGATATTTACTTTGGACAAACAGAACAATAGCCAAATGGCAGTATAAATTGGTTCATGGTTACTTAAACTTAATCAGATGCTTAAGGCATGGGAATGAAAAAGAACTGATGGAACTAGGTTCACAAGGGGTGAGTCAGGGTAAAAAAGTCAGGAACGGGGTTAGCAGCAGTACCTACAGGTCCCCATGACTTGGTGGCAGAGCCTACATACTATTGAGTATTGACCAAAAGAAGAAACAAACCACTTTACCCCTGTTACAAAAGTTTTAACTAACGCTCTTGTAATGTCGCCCTTCTGAGTTTCCTTTCCTTTCTTTCCAATAGATGTCACCAATAATAGCACTTCCTTTTTAGCCTCACATATCCTAATTCCTTGCTGGAAATAGGGACTCCGTGCTCCTAAAACTCAAACCAACAATTTCATTGGCCAAAACCAGAAGAAACTCACTTTCTTGTTTTTTTCTCCGATGTTTCAACCTCCCCACTGCTGGATTTTGATAACCGTTTGGTGGATGCAGGCAATAATTCTAGTAAAAACACTGCATGCAGCTACTAAGAAGTCCCTTTTGTTTCAAGTTAAGGCTGGCCGCGGAGAAACTCCGAACACGATACTTCTATTATTTCCTTGCTTTAGATACTGCAAGATTGAAACTTTTCGAAAATATTGAATCACCTTTCAGTTTTGTATCCTAAAAGCACATATATGTTTTTCTTTTTAGGGCGAACTACAGAAATGATCCCTGCATTTAGGCTCATTTACAGGTTTGGTCAGTTGACCAAAAAATTAATCAAATATCATCCTTTGACTGACACTTTTAATCAAATTTGGTTATTGAGAAAGAATTTACATGATATTTATGGGGTCCATTTTTTTTACTTTTTTCAATTTTAAATGTCATATATCAGTTGGCTACCTTTCTTTTTCATTAAAAGAAGCAAAAATAAATTACAAAGATTAAAAAATCTTAGCTATACAGACATTTAAACAGTTGTAAACTTAAAGCCTCAAAGAGAAAGATTTGCACAGGGAAAGTAATGTAACACCATGATTAAGCGATAATGTAGTAGTTTTGTCATTATTCATTTTCAAGTAAAGAAAATATGATGAAGAAGAGAGAAAAAATGGGAAATTAACATTTATTAAGTGTAACAATCTTCAATATTACTCCCACCATCAAAAAATGAGTGTCCATTTTTGTTCATAATCTTGAAGAAATGAAAATGTGCCACATAACATAATTATTTAACGAACAACATAACAGAAAGATGGATGGAGTGACCAAATTTGATAAAAAGTGCAGGTCAAAGGCCAAGTCAGATTAGTTATTAGGTCAAGGGGCTAAAGCTGAAAATGAACACAAGTGCAAGGACAATTTTTGTAGTTAGCCCTATCTTTCACTATAACACCTTAAATACCCAAGTTATATCCAAAATACTGAATGAAAGGCCCAACCCCATACACACACACCTTCAACATACACCACAAAAAATAGAAATTAATGAATGTTATCAATTTAACAATATTATTCGATCAAGATTTTTTGGACAAGTATATTCGATCAAGATTTCCTTAGATCCAATCTTATAGGAACAAGTGAAAGTCAAAAGAAATACCTGGTCAAGGATTGCATCAACAATGGCAACAAAAATTTGCTTAACAGAATAAATAAATCAACAATCACAAAGGAACACAAGGTTTAACACTGAATATAGAAATCCTTGGGTTACATCCACCCCTAGGCAGCTATAAATCCACTATTTAATAACTTAGCGATGTATATATTACAAGTGATATAGAGAGCAAATAGTTACTTAATAATGTAGAGATTACAACAATATAGAGAGCCTTGATACTCGCTCTATGGAGTAAGGACAATTACCTTAAGCACTCGAGAGAATACGAGAAATGATGTGTAAACGCCTCATCAAAGACAACACCAAAAAGTCAACTCAAGGCTCTTCTTAAAGTTGTCTAGGAGATATCCACCATTATAGGTCAATGTTTGGATGCCAAGAATGGAGACAAGGAAGAATTCCCTAAAGTCCTTGTATTTTTTACATTCAAGTGTTTGGATGAGAAGAGGAATGATTTCGACCAATGCATTTATTATTGTCAATTAAGGAAAGAAAACAAATGAATTTAATGTGTTGCACTAAGGTGTGAGGAATGGGTCTTTCCACCCTCCAAGGGAAGGATCGAGATACCCATTCCTTGTGGGAATCTCATTCATGGAGGAATAGGATTCCCGCCAACAATTGCGTACCAAACATGGGGATGAAAGATGTAAAAAGAAATAAGAAAAGAAGAAGGCGAAGAGAAGAAGATGGTGAGAATCGAAGGAAGTAGTGCAGCCGCAATCTCTACATCGTATTATTCTATTAAAACAGAAAACGTATATATAACATATACCCTACCAACACAATTACCAACCGACCCTTATTGTCTAACACTCCCCTTCAATTTGGAGCATGGATAATTATCATGCCCAGCTTGTTACAAATATAATCCACCCTTATCTTTGTCAAGCCTTTAGTAACGTTGTTCTCCTGTACGCACATATGAAGTGGAAACAAGATTAGATAGATCTTTTCTCGAATAAAATGACAATCAACCTCTATATGCTTAGTCCTTTCATGGAAAAATGGATTCGTTGAAATATGCATGGCTGCCTGATTATCACACCACAATCTCATAGGTAGAGCAACCTTAAAACCAATCTCTTCCATCAATGATTACTACCTTCCTATAGCTTTAAGAAAGGGTAAAAGGGCTTGCACTACTAAACATCCCAAACAGAACTACCTTACTTACCAACACTTTTCCAAAGGCCATCAAGCTTTTCTCAGCCACTTACATTCCTCCTCCATTCCCACTAATCTTTCATAAGCTGTTCAAAACGAAAACTGGAAAGGTGCTATGGTAGAAGAAATGCAGGCATTAGAGAAAAATAAAACTTGGGAACTTGTTGATTATCCAAAAGGGATTAAACCTGTAGGATGTAGATGGATATTTACAATTAAATACAAATCTGATAGATCCATTGATAGGTATAAGGCTAGGCTTGTTGCCAAGGGTTTCACCCAAACCTATGGCATTGACTACTTAGACACCTTTGTAGCCAAAATGAACACTGTAAGGGTTCTCCTCTCCTTGGATGTTAACCTTAACTGGACACTTCAACAATTTGATGTCAAGAATGCCTTCCTTCAAGGAGAACTTGAGGAAGATGTGTACATACCCCCTGGCTTTGAAGGAGAGAAAGGGAAATTCTGTTGTAAAATGAGGAAAGCCCTTTATGGCTTGAAACAGAGTCCTAGAGCATGGTTTGGCAGATTCTCCAAAGCCATGTGTGCCATCCACTACCAACAAAGTCGAGGTGATCACACCTTTTTTTTTAAACACTCTAGCACAGGGAAAATTATCATCCTCTTGGTTTATGTGGATGATATCATAGTAACAGGTGATGATAAAGGAGAAATACAAGCCCTTAAACAATATATCTTTAAAGAATTTGACATAAAAGACTTAGGTAGGTTAAAATAATTCCTAGGGATTGAAGTCATTCATTCTAATAAAGGGATATTCATTCCCCAACAAAAATATGTTCTCGATCTTTTAAAAGAAACTGGAAAATTGGGGTGCAAACCCATTAACACACCTATTGAAAATTCTCATGGTATTGATGATGACCCACAAGGCCAGATATTGCTTTCTCTGTTAATGTTGTCAACAGGTACATGCAAAACCCTAAGGAGTCTCATTTAAAGGCTTTGGACAGAATCCTGAGATACCTAAAGGGCAGTCCAGGGATTGGCATTTTCTTCAAAAAGGGGGAATGCATGGATCTAGAGGCATACACCGGTGCAGACTATGCTGGCTAGACTATGCTGGCTCAACTGATGACAGAAGATCCACCTCTGGGTACTATGTCTACTTAGGAGGAAACCTGGTCATTTGGAGGAGCAAGAAACAACCAATAGTGGCAAGATCCAGTGTAGAATCTGAGTTCAGATCCATGGCCATTGGCATCTGTGAACTCCTCTGGCTCAAAATCATCCTCAATGACTAGAAGATCACTTGGACCAACCCTATGAGACTCCAGTGTGACGACAAGTCTGCTGTGAGCATTGCTCATAATCCTGTCCAGCATGACAGGACTAAACACATTGAAGTTGATAGGCACTTTATAAAAGAAAAGATTGAAAGTGGCCTGATCTGTACTCCTTTCATTCCTACTCAAGACCAATTGGCTGATGTTTTCACTAAGGGGCTCCCACACAAAGCTTTCCACAACATGCAAGCTGGGAATGGTGGATCCCCATTCTCCACCTTGAAGGGGAGTGTTAGAATATGTCATAATATGTGTAGTGTGTGACCATACTATTATTATATGTATCTGGCTATTATTATAAAACGTCTTTTAGATTATCTGCAGGTATTAAAGTATCTTAAAAGGCTCCTTTGTCTTGGAGAGTCATAGGGTCAGCCTTAGGGATCTTGACAGCCTCTCAAACCCCTTGGGTTCTCCAGGCTCTCTCCCTCTCTCCTATTTATACCTCACCTCCTCCATTCTAATTCATACACTTCCAATATAATTCAGTCTAATTTCTCTCTTAAACTCTTACAATACCCTAAAATCTAAGTTAACTAGTCCCATGAAAAAAAAAGTAAAAAGTAATACTCCCTCTATCCTTAAATTATTGTTCTGTTTGACTGGGCACACGGAATAAGAAAAAACAATTGACTTAATTATCAATATTAGTATAATATGCAATTTCATTTAAAGTTCATGTGCATGTGGGATCATTATTAAAGTAGCAAGAAAAGTGAGTAAAATAGTAAAAGTGTTTTCCTAAAAAGGAATGTTCACAAACAAGACAATTTTTTTGGGACTGATAAAAAAGTAAAGCAGGACAATAATTTAGGGACGGAGGGAGTATCTATTTTCTTAATCATATTTAAAACCAAAAATAAATATGTATTCATTTGTTTTTCGTTAGTATGTGTAGTTTTCCATGTTTAGCTTTTTTTTTTCAATTTTGAATGTAATTATAAGTCAAATATGCAGAGGTTGAAAATGCTTACCCTAAAAAGCATTTATACACCAGCAAAAAAAATTATAAAACTTTATCTTGTAATAAATGTTCCTCTTGATATGTATTTTAAAAAAGGTTTAAATGGGAATAATAAAAAGTTTATTAATGAATAGTTGTCTCCATGGTTTCAAGAAACCAAAGAAAGATAAAATTTAAGCCTTTTTGGTTTTGGCTTTTTCATACACAAATGGTGTTGTACTTTACTTATTGACTTTTAGCTTTTAAGCTAAAACAAACACTCTAAATATGACTTCTTTTCAGCCAAAAGCCAAAAGTCACTCTGAAAAAACCACAACAAATGAGCACCAAGGATCTCAGCAAAAAGGATAAATGAAAAGAGGGAAAGAAGATCACCTTGACGCAAACCCCTCGAAGCACTAAATTACTCTTGTGCTTTTCAATTAACAATGAACGAAAAAGACAAAGGAAGGAAACACCCTCAAATCCATTACCTCCACCTAACCCCAAAGCTTTTTGATCCATCGCATGATCAAGAAAACCCCAATTAACTCTATAGTACGCCTTCTCAAAGTCAAGCTTCAAAACCAAACTCTTCCCCCCCCCCCCTCGACAATAAATCCTCAACCAGTTTGTAAGCCACCAAGGTCGCATTAATACCCTTGACGCCCCCGCCCCACACACACACAAACCACTGACCGACCTTTCTCAGACAGCAAAGTAAATGCTAGTCACCAAACTGATGGGCATGATATTACTTGTGTTAACCTACCGATCTTTCTTAGGCCCCAAAGTAATGAAAGTGGAGTTCGAGCTCTCAACAAACACCATTTCCATGAAACTCTCTAAACACAATCAACAAGTCCTCTTTCTTTCTCTCTTGTTTTTCTTTTTTTTTTTTATCAACAAGTCCTCTTTCACCACGTTCCAACAAGCCTAAAAGAAAGCCACCGAAAATCCAAGAGATTATCATTACAAATAGGAATGTCGTCGAAAATAACCCTATTTCAATCCTTAAGTTTCTTGAAAACAAACCCCACCCACCCTTGAACATTGCACTCATTCCACTAACCAGCCACCATATCCCAAAAGCTAGGATGGGAAATCCACATATTCTCAAATCAAAATAGGTTAGGGCCCACCAAATAGAACTGGACTCCATGACATAGGGAAATGATCTGAAACCAGGTGATCTAACAAACATGTGCACAGACGAAGAAAATGTATCCTCCCAATTGGAGAAAGATGAAACTTGTCAATCATGTAGCAACCTCGCCACCTTTAACATGCTTCATGTTGGCTCACAACCTTGGCCACCACCCAATATTAAGGAAAGCAGAAGCCCAGATCCGTATTCTATGTAAAGAAGCCTTACGGAGTTCATCAAGCTCCCTCTTGAGGAAGGAGGAGGAAAATCCGAAATGCAAGGTATAGGGGAAAACGTGAGCTAAAGCAGTAATGTTGCAATTCGAACTTTGAGCTACCGGGGAGGAAAGAAGAGGGGAGAGAGTGCAGGAACTCAAATTCATAAAGTCTTGATGGAGTTACGCATTATTTCTTGCAATGTGTGGGGACTAAATGATTTAGAGAAAAGGAAGGTAATAAAGGCGGCCATTAGACGGTGGAAACCTCAGGTAGTGTGCTTACAAGAAACGAAAATGGGGTGCTTTGATAGAAGGGTGATAGATAGTATAGGGGGGTGATAGTTGATTCGATTGGGTTTTTTTAGGGGCGAATGGGGCAGCTGGAGGTATTCGTATTCTGTGGGATAGAAGAGTGGTGACGAAATTGGCAGTGGAGATCGGGTCCTATTCAATCTTTTGTTTGCTGAAGATGGTTAAGTTTGACAAAGAGTGGGTGTTCTCGAGGGTGTATGGGTCATGCTCTATGGATGAACGTGGTAGATTATGGGAGGAACTGAAGCTTGTTAGATCGAGATGGAAAGTTCCGTGGTGCATAGGGGGTGATTTTAATGTGGTCGTTTTCCTTGGAAAAGGTCACACTCGAATTTATTCTCGGGCTATGAAGCTTGTTAGATCGAGATGGAAAGTTCCATGATGTATTTTCTTTTGGTTTTCTTTTGTTGTTTTTTCTGTTTTTGATGGACTTCTTGTCTGTCCATTTGTATTTTCGCTCTCTTTAATCTACTCCCTCCGTTTTCAAATTATCGTCCTCCTTTCATTTTTCGTCTGTTTTAAAATAATTGTTCTCTTTCAAAATTTTCCCTTTTAGGAAAACATTTTTACCACTTTACCCTTACTTTTTCTACCTACTTTAATTATAGCCACATGTTCAAGGGCATTAAAGGAAGCCACACATTTCACCAATATATATAATAGAGTCAATTAATTTTTCTTAAACGGTGTGCCGGGTCAAAGAGGACAATAATTCGAAAACAGAGGGAGTTATATATTTCTTTTTTATAAAAAAAAATGTTACAGACTTTATATCGGCTAATAGTCAAGGCTTCAAATAGGATTAATTCTATTAGGAAAACATATGCATGTTAAGCAATACTAAAGAAATTAGAGTTAGGGACCACCACCAATTACATGGAAACCTTGTGTAGAACTTCTAAACTAAATAGGATTCTAGGACAAATCACAACGATATATGATAATAATAAATAAGATTATAAGAAAATAAAGGAGTAGAAAGAAATGACGTACATCATTTGCATCCTTGAAACATTCAAGCTCATCTTTCTTTGGCCAAGTCACAATCCAACATCTGAAAAGTAACATGTACCAGATGAAAAAAATTTTGATAAGTAAAGAATAAATTAAAAAAAAAAACAGGTGACGCTGCCTTTGTACACTAGGAGTATACAAACTACTCAGCACTAAAACTATTCACAAAATCCACAAAAGAATGCCCGAGAGATTGATCTGTGGCAGAACACCACATAAACAATGTGCGCAAAAGGCTGTCTCTCAATTGATCCAGCAAAACCTCACTATTATCGAAAATTCTCCTATTCCTCTCTTTCCAAATAGTCCACCAAACACCCGCCGGAATAGCACCCCAAAGAATATTGCTCCTCCTGCGATTGGAACATGACCAACTAGAAAGCATCCCCCGAACAGAACTGGGCATTACCCACGAGATCCCAAAAAGCCCCAGAACAGTATACCATAAAGAACGGGCCACCGGACAATGCAGTAACAAGTGATTAACACTCTCTTCGTCGCCTTTGCACATGTACCAGATAATTAGATACTAGATTTTCTGTAGTGGGAAAGAAGGAAGAATAAAATATCAAAAGGCAAGCCCAGAGATGGAACAGGTATCCCTTGCAAAAGAAAATGCCTTCTCTTCCTTTCATTTGGTTAAGCATGAAAAAATGAGGAACAAAGGTGTTATTCATTTCTTCAATGAATAGGAAGGTACGATGTTCTTTAAGGTGAAAAAATGTGAAATGATCACTCATTCACTTCACCACTAAACTAAAATATATCACTTAGCTTCAAATTAGAGAGACAGCTCCTTATTAAAAACACGAGAAATTGCCAAGTAGCAAAGAGTGCATTGCTAGATGGTTAGCGTGCAAACTTATCACATGTGAAGCGCTCATCTTTAACTATTTTTCTTAAAGTGTCGTGTCTCTGTGCAGCCTTTTACTTGTTTGAATCTAAGACACAAGTAGTTTGGTCAGTCCGATGTTTAAACAAGTAAACTTTTTTTAGGAAGGAATAATAGAATGTGCCTCTGAACCCTTGTATTGAAAGCTGCATGAGCAGGATAACATGCTGAAATATGAGCTGTTAAGTTAAAGGAATCCATTATAATGAAAGCATATTTCAAAACCTTTCTCTTCCAAGGCGACGTGCAAGTTCTTCAGCTAAGGCTTGACCAGGTATGTCAGCGTCTGTTGCCAGGACAATTCGCGATGCCTAGAATGGACATTAATAAGTTACAGAAACAAAACCAGATGTGAGCATATCATTTTCCGATTTGCCTATCAGGTGAAAAGGAAATAAAAATATTATGAAATAAGCAACAAAAAAAGATCTCTGCAACACAAAGTAAAAGGAACCCAACAAAAAGATCACAAACCTTGTCCAGATATTCCTTGCAGTTCCATACATACTTAAATCTGGTGTCCTAGCTTCACAAACAAGTATATACAAATATGCACAAGAAAATGATTAACAACCTGAAAAGGCATTATTAATTTGAAACAAGATTGAAGAACAGAAAACTAATTTTAGCTTTAAATCATAGAAAACGTGAGGATTTGGTGAGATTTAAAATTTTCAAAATGAAGCATTCATTTGCAAATCAAAAGAGATCATTCGAAATATGCAATATATATTTGACTAGTCAGTTTTAAATAGGAAAGAGATCATCTGCAGCCCCCTCTCCCCAGTACCCTGGAGGTTAATGTGGTGTCATAGAAATTGATATTATCTATAAAGCACGTAGTTACACATTTGCATTAGAACACTTGCATACATAGGAGCTACATTTTATAAGCAAACCACATGGTAAACTGGAGCTTACCCTCATCACCAGCCACTTTGAGCTTTTCCCTCATATTTGGGGTAAGTTAGACTGTTAGAGGTTCCCCACTTCCAGGGTAACTTGAAGCTTCACCCATAAGTGGCATGAATATGAACTATCCCCCCATGATAGCCGATAGGGTCACTTGGAGTCGGAGCCTTCCTGCAGTAACTAGGGCTTTATCATCTTTTCTTTTCTTTTTATTTTACTCAAACCCAAGTTGCTTAAACTGATGCTACTTTTTTTTTTAATCTTTTTTTAGAAATTGTTTGTGTATATTCATTTAAGAAGAAATGCGAGAAAAAGAAAATTAGAAAGTTCTACTTTAACACATTAAACCCCTAGATTTAATCTAGCATGACCCATCCAAGTAAAAATATGACGTCATCAAGTCACCTCAACAACTTTTGATAACTAATTGACATCTCTTAGGGACAATGGCATAGATCGGACTAAATCTGATATGATGATGACTCGATGAAAGGAAAAGATAAATAAAGAAAGGTCGGTAACCACAGCGATCAAAGTGAGACAGTGCAGGGATGAACTGACCGATTATCTAGGGCCTGTAAATGCACCGAGCCGTGACATGTCGGTTTGGCTCGTGTCATTTTTGGCTTCCTCATACATGGTTTTGATCTCGTTTATAATTGCATATGTGATGCTCAGGCTCGGTTCGGACTTGTGTTTCAGTTGTTCATGAACAGGCTTGGGTCAAATTGTTTATATGCAAATTATAGATTCGAATCATCATGATCAAAGATGTGCAATGCCTATGTATCAAAGCAAATTTGTATTCATGCGATTTATATATATAGTATATATATATATATATATATATATATATATATATATATATATATATATATATATATATACATATATATATATATATATATATATATATACATATATATATATATATACATATATATATATATATATATATATATATATATATATATATATATATATATATATATATATATATATATATATATATATATATATATATTTATATATACATATATATATATATATATATTATATATATATATATATATTTATATATTTATATATATTTATATATTTATATATTTATTTATATATTTATATATATTTATATATTTATATATATTTATATATTTATATATATTTATATATTTATATATATTTATATATTTATATATATATAATGTATAAATAAATCCATATGTGTGTATATGTATGATTTGTAAAAGGTGTAACAAACTTAATTTTTATTTATGAATATACAATAATGTATTATGTGAAATACATATTTCTTGAAATATGTATATCTAATATAAAATTAATAAAATGAGCCGTTCGCGAGCACATTCACGAGCCCTATTTTAATGTTAAACGAGACAAAAGTATTTGCTCAAGCTCAGTTCATTTCTAAGTAAGCCGAGTCCGAGTTGAGCCTTCAATGACCCAAGCCGAGCTTGTTCACGGTTCATTTGCAGCCCAACAGTATTATTCCTTAATAAAATCATGATATCAAAGAAAATGCCTAATGAGTGCAGGAAGAGTGTTATAGTACCAATACACAAACATAAACGTAACATTCAAAGTTAGAAAAATTATAGGGGTATCAAGTTAGTGAGTCACAATGAAACTTTAGGAGAGAATAGTTGAAAATACACTACGAGGGGAGACAACAATATTAGAGAATGAGTGTGGCTTTATACCATGAAGGTGAGCAATGATCGAAAAATATAGAAGGGAATTGGGCCAAGAGTTTTGGTAAAATCCTGGGGGTTTCGTGCAAAGTGCATGAAGATAAAATTGCAGAGCTGCTTCTGGACATAGAAAAGGGACGTAATTCCAGCATTATGAAGAAAGGGAGTCTCGGTGCAAGAGCAAAGGAAGAGTTTCTCGAGAATTGAAGAATATGTGTTGCAGTATCAATTTCGATGGCGTAGCTGGTAGGAAGGAGGAGGGTGGCAGGTTTCAACAGTCGTGTTAAGTTGTTTAATGGATTTTAAAAAATTATGTTGGAATGTTAGGGGTTTAAATGATAAGAGAAAGAGACAGGTGATCAAAGAGGCTATCAGACAATGGAAGCCTACTGTGGTTTGTCTTCAGGAAACCAAGATGGACTGCATGGATTTCAAGAGTATTCTTTGTGTGGGAGAAAGCAGATGGGTGGACTGGGTTCACCTTAGGGCTGTTGGGGCTGCAAGGGGGTGTTTTGGTGGTGTGGGATAAACGAATCATTTCGAAATTAGATGTTCAGGCTTCTCATTCTATTTCCTGTCTATTTAAACAAGAAGGGGACGGTCTTACGTGGGCATTTTCAGGAGTATATGGCCCATCTGCAGATGTAAATCGTTTGGTGCTTTGAGTAGTATTGAAAGCTGTGAGGAAAAAATGGAATTATCCGTGGTGCGTGGGTGGAAATTTTAATGTTATTCGATTCCCTCATGAGCGAGCAGGGTTGCAAGTAATCTCCAAAGCTATGGAAGAATTCAATGACTTCATTAATGAGGAGTTAATAGATTTGCCCCCAATCGCCAGCTCTTACACCTGGTTTAGAGGAGGGGGTAGCTACAAGCTACCAGTGCTTTGATAGATTTCTTGTGTCGCCTGACTGGGAGGATCAGATGGGGGAGTGTTCTCAGAAGAGTCTTCCCAGAGTTACCTCAGATCACGTTCCTATTATGCTGGAGAGGGGGGAGTTAATCAGGAGGAAATCTCCGTTCAGATTTGAAAACATGTGGCTCAAGGAACAAGGCTTTTTGGAGTGGGTTAAAGAGAAATGGAACTCGTATGTAGTTGATGGGAAGCCGTGCTTTAGGTTCGCGAAAAAATAAAAAATGCTGAAACAAGATCTTAAAGTGTGGAATAAAGAGAAGATCGGAAAGATCGAAGATAGAATTAAGAAGACTTTGGAGGAAATCGTAAATCACTTGCTGCTCCATTGTTCTATGGCTAGGGAGCTTTGGAACTCCCTTTTTCTCTCTGCTGATGTCCCGTGGGTTATGCCAAGGACTGTCATTGATACGCTTCGGGGTTGGCCTTCTTTCACCCGGAATAGAAGGAGTAATTTTTGGAAGTATGCCCCCTCAGCTATTTGGTGGACCATCTGGAAAGAGAGGAATAGAAGGGCCTTCGAGAACAAAGAATCTGATCTTGTAGAAATCAAAAAATCTTTTCACTTGTATTTGAGATTCTGGTGCTTAACTGTCGACCCAAATTTAGAGGATCCTTTTTGTAATTAGGTTGGGGTCTTTTGGTTAGTAGATTAGTGCATGTATACTTCCAGTGTACAAGATAGCGTCTTTTTTGACGCATGTTAATAATACTTATACTTTACTTATCAAAAAAAAAGAAGACTTTGGAGGAAATCAGAAATTTGGATGATCTGGCCAGCGCAGGGATGATGGGGGTGGGTGAAGCTGCTTGTTGAGAAGAGGTAAAGACGGAGCTTGAGAAGCTTTTAATCAGTGAAGAAATTAGTTGGAGACAGAAATCCCATGTTCTGTGGCTTAAGGAGGGGGATAAGAATACAGGATTTTTTCATCGTATCGCTAGCATGCATAAAAGTATAACCAGATCAGTAAGCTCAAGATCGGAGGCAGAGTTACGGGATCCTGGGCTTATCAAGAAAGAGATAGTCAATTTCTATGAAGGTTTGTACTCAGCAAGCAGGAGTTCAGATCTGGAGCTGGATGGGCTTTCTTTTAAGTCGTTATCGGAGATGGACAGAATTTCGTTAGAGGCTTAGAGTAGCCGTTTTCCAAAGATGAAGTTATTTCAGTTTTGAAGAATCTAAAAGGGGATAAAGCTCCGGGCCCTGACAGTTTTTCATTAACCCTTTTTAAGCATTGCTGGGAGGTGGTGGGTACAGATGTGATGGAGGTCTTCCATTCTTTTTTTGAGGAAGGAGGATTTGAAAGAAGCCTGAATGTGCATTTCATTGCCCTTATCCCAAAAAAGAAGGAAGCAGAAAAGTTAAAGGATTTCAGGCCAATTAGTCTAGTTGGGGGTTTGTACAAGATTTTGGCGAAGGTGTTAGCGACTCGGCTTCGGAAGGTTATTGGGAAGGTAGTTTCCGATTCCCAGCACACTTTTGTGGGAGATCGGCAGAATTTGGACGCAGCTCTGATTGCAAATGAGATGGTCGATGCTAAGGTGAAGAGTGGAGCCCCCGGGTTGATGTGTAAACTAGATATCGAGAAGCCCTATGACCATGTGGAGTGGGATTTCCTAATGTATCTTTTGTCGATAATGGGGTTTGGGGAAAGATGGAGGAGGTGGATTCTTTTTTGCATCTCCACGGTTAGATTCTAGATTCTGGTAAACGGGAACCGGAGGGTTTTTTCTCGAGCTCGAGGGGTCTCCGTCAAGGGGATCCACTTTCTCCTTTTTTGTTTCTTGTGATTATGGAGACGTTGAGTCGTCTCCTTGACAAGGCTGTGGAGGGTGGATTCTTACAGGGGTTCAGGATTGATAGAGGTGTCTCAGCCATTTGTATATCTCACCTTCTGTTTGCTGATGATTCCCTGGTGTTCTGCGAGGCAGAGAGATCTCAGCTTGGTTATCTTTGTTTGGTCCTTTTATTTTTTCAAGCGGTGTCAGAGATGAAGATAATTTTTTCTAAATGCGAGATCATCCCAGTGGGAGAGGTGGCAGATGTGGGGCAGTTGGTCACTTCTTTGGGTATAAGGCAGCTTCCTTGCCCTTTACGTATCTGGGTCTACCGTTGGGTGCTCATTTCACGAATGTAGCTTCGTGGACTTCGGTGATAGAGAGATTCGAAAGAAGATTGGTGGGATGGAAGAGACAACTATTATCAAAGGGAGGTCGGCTGACCTTGATTAAGAGTACTTTGTCAAACCTTTCCACTTATTTTCTATCCCTGATGGTGGTTCCAAATTCGGTGGTTAGGAGAATTGAAAAACTGGAAAGGGATTTTCTATGAGAAAGGGGTTCGGAGGAGCATAAGTACCACTTGGTTAATTGGAAAGAGGTGTGTTTCGGTGAGCGTAGCGGGGGGCTGGGTGTTAGAAATCTAAAGATCTTTAATCGTGCTTTGTTGGGGAAATGGCAGTGGCGATATATGGTGGACAGAGAAGCTTTGTGGAGAAAGGTGATGGTGGGAAAGTATGGAGAAGGGGGTTATTTTTGGTTCCCCAAGGTTGTTTCGTCTCCTCACGGATCGGGAATTTGGAAAGGCATCATGAATGAATGGGGTTCCTTTAAAAGTCATATTTCTTTTGGGGTAGGTAAAGGTGATAAGGTAAGATTTTGGAAAGACAAATGGTGTGGTTTAGGGAAACTTCAGCAAGTGTTCCCAAGGTTATATAACCTAGAAGTGGACTTTAATGAATTGGTGAGCTCTCTAGTGGCGCACAACAATGGAGTGGATTCCTGGAATCCTTTTTTTTGTAGAGAGGGGCAAGATTGGGAGACTGCTGATATAAACCAATTGTTTGAAGTGCTATATAGTATATGCTTTCAAGAGAAAAGGGTTGGGGGAGGATATCATGGTTTGGGACAGATCAAAGAGCAAGTGCTTCTCAATGAAGTCTTTTTATTCTCATCTAAATGCTAAGGACAGCTTGCCTTTCCCTTGGAAGGAAGTCTGGAAGACGAGAGCTCCGAGAAGGGTGGCTTTCTTTGTGTGGGAAGCTGCAAGGGACGGGGAAAAATCTGAGAACCCGGGGAAGAGTTTATGTCAATTGTTGTTTCATGTGTAAAAAAGAAGAAGAGACTGTCAATCATCTTCTTCTTCATTGCAAGGTAGCTAGGGAGTTATGGAATTACTTTTTTCTTTTTGCAGGCATTTTGTGGGTGATGCCAAGTTCTACTGTCCAGCTTCTGAGAAGTTGGTCCCTGTACAAGCATAAAAGAAAAAACTTGTGCTGGGACATAGCTCCCCCAGCGACTATATGGTTAGAGAGGAATAGGCGAATCTTTGATAACATGGAGTCTGATTTGGACACCATCAAGAAAGAAGTGGTTCAGTCTCTTGGTTTTTGGGGTTCGGAGCGAGTCTTGAGTATAGGGGATTCTTTTGTTAATATTATGGATAGTTTTTCGACTTGATTTTTCATTTGTTTTGTATACTCCCCGTGTACGAGGACGTGTTACCTGATTTGACGCTTTGATATATATTTACACTTATCAAAAAAAAAAAAAAAAAGATATAGAAAGGGAAAGAATGATTTACCGATGGTTTTCATTGACTTAGAGAAGGCGTATTGTACAGTTTCCACATAGTTAATTTGGTGTGTTAGAGAAGAAAGCAATTGATGAAATATATTGAAGTCATTAAAGATCTGTAATGGAGCTACGACGTTAGTTAGCTAAAGCAGCACCATGACAAACTTGTGAGTTCCCAATTACTATAGGATTACACCAAGCATAGGTGAAATTTATTGATGTGAAAGACATATATGATGGAGCTATGATGCCTTAAGCCCTTATCTTTTTGCCTTGATGGATGAATTAACCGAACATATACAAGATGATATACCATGGTGCATGTTAGCTGAAATCGATGAGATGAGAGAGAATGGGGTCAATGATAAGCTAGAAAAATGCAAAGTCAAAGGATTAAAATAAGTATGAGTAAAATGGAATACATGAAATAAAACTAGAGTGCTCGAAGAAGTATTAATGGAGGCAAAGTTATGTTAGATGGTCAAGAAATATCACAACGGAAACAGTTTCTACATTTAGGATAAAATTTTAATCAAGATGGGGAGATAAGACATGATGTTAGTCATAGAATAAATTCAAGCTTGGAAAATGGAGAATTGCATCCAGAGTGTACTGTGATTGACGTATACCCATTAAGTTGAAAGGAAAGTTTTATCGAAGAGCTATTAGAGCCGCTATACTATATGGAACCAAAAGTTGGGTAACGAAAGAACATGTTAACAAGATGAATGTAGCTAAAATGAAAATGTTAATACGGACTTTTAGTAAAACTAGAACATAGAGAAATCGTAGTGACAAATTAGTGAGACAATAAAAATTCCCCAACGGCACATAAAATGAGAGAAAATCTCGTAAGATGGATTGATCACACATAACATAGACCATTAAGTGCACCTGTTAGGATATGTGAGGGCATCATTTTCAACCACGCTAGAAGTAAAGGAAAGCCAAATTTAGCATGGACGTCAACTATAAAAAAAGATATGAATAAGTGTGGCCTGCATAATGACCTTGCTTTCAACCGAACTGAATGGCAAAAAAATGATTCATCTACCTAGCCCAAAGGTCCCAAGTGTGGACTAAAGTAGAGTTGAGTAGCAGCTTTATTCCACGAAAGAGAACTGATATTGTGTTATCTTATAATCAATATTTGGAGAAAAAAATTACATATAAAGTCCACCCATATATTGTTAAATTTATACATAGGACGCGTCACCTGTTATTACACTTGTTAATATATTTCTTTTTACTTATATATATATATATATATATATACTTCTGCACTTCATTGCCTAATTTTCTTTAGAATATCAGCAACTCCTTACCAACCAAATAATTAAGCTTTTTTTGTTGCCATGGAGATATCAGCATTATATAAAGCGTTGTGTAGTTAAGTACATAACAGAATAGAAGTACATGTTTGTAAGGCTCAAAGATGAAGTCAACTAGTCTTAGAATTTCGTCCTTGAAAGCAACAACAAAAATTAATTAGCAGCTATATCAAAATTACATAATTTAACTTTCAATATGATTCAACATGAAGATATTGAGATCGGAAAAAGACAGATTCATCTTTCTGGTAGGAAGACTTTCGACGTTGATAGACTTGGTAGAGAGAAGAGTTTCGAATTTCGGTTGACGGAAAGATACAGAGGGAGGGTTCATGAGGTCAGTGTGTCCTTCAGGGAGCTTTTATGGATATGTGAGTGGATGGAGAAGGCTCCGGACATTAAAGGAGGTTTTTGGAAAAAGAAGCAGGAACAGAGACGGGAAGTTATCGTAGCAAAAGAAACAAACCTTTTAGGAATTTTTCTTTGCATCACAGTTGCGGGGAGAGGAAGAGCTAAATAGGGGTGTAAGTCTGAACCACTGAATCGCAAATTGAATCGAATCAACCGGTTTGGTTCGGTTTTGAGCCCAGACAGTTCCGTTTAGGTTTAAGAAATTTATAAATCGATTGGCTCGGTTTGTGGTTTTTGGAGCCGAATCAAACCACCTATATATATATATATATATAGTATACACATATATAATTACATATTATAATTATTCAATAGTTCTAATTTCTAGTATTCTACATTTTCAAAAACAGTACGAAAGACCAAAGTAACCAAACTCTAATTCACATTCACAATCACACTTCATGCTTAGTCAACCAAACCCTAATTCACATTCACACTCCACACTTAGTCACTCACACATAGGGGTGTAAGCCTGAACCACCGAATCGCGAAATCGAATCGAATCGACCGGTTTGGTTCGGTTTTGAGTTAGGACAGCTCGGTTTAGGTTTGAAAAAATTATAGTTCAGTTCAGTTCGGTTTGTGGTTTTTTGTGCCAACCCGAATCGAACCATCATTTTAATATATGTATATATTATACACATCTAAAGTTGCATATTATAATTCTTTAGTAATTATAATTTTTAGTATTCTACATTTTACAAAGTAATACCAAAGACCAAAATAACCAAACTATAATTCACATTCACATATCACACTTCACACTTAGTCACACGCACCCCCCGTTTGTTTGTTGTTTCTTTCAAGCTTTCATTGTTTGTGTTTATTTGAAACTTGTACTTCAATTTGCAAGAGAAGTATAAAGGGTAAACACTAACCAGTATACATCCCTTTTGTTTGTTTGTATGTTAGTGCTACTGCTAGCCTTTTGGCTTTATTAGAAAAGTGACCATGTATTTAATTGGAAATGTGACTATGTTTATGTTGTATAAGTTGATTACATTAAACCGACCAAATCGAATGGTTCGGTTAGGTTTCAATCTTCGTGTGGTTCGGTTTGAAAGTTTTTGGAATCGATAGGAGTGGTTCAGTTTGCGATTTTGCCCAAAACCGAATCAAATCGAACCACTTACACCCCTACTCACATACCCTGTTTGTTTGTTGTTTCTTCCAAGCTTTCATTGTTTGTGTTTATTTGTAACTTGTACTCTAATTTGCAAGAGAAGTGTAGAGGATAAACACTAAACAGTTAACATCCCTTTTGTTTGCCTCTTAGACTTGATGAAAAATGATTGTGTTTAACTAGAAGTGTGACTATATTATTTTTTATGTTGTATAAGTTGATTACATTTCTTTATTTGAAACCATAAAATCGAACCAAATCGAGTGGTTCGATTCGGTTCCAATCTTTGTTCGGTTCGGTTTAAGAAATTTTGGAATCGATGGGAGTGGTTTGGTTTGCGGTTTTAGCCTAAACCGAATCGAATCGAACCACTAGCCTAAACCGGCTAGGGTATGTTGGTGGAGGAGTTCAGAAGATTTGCAATGGAGAAGAATGACGAAACAACGAAACCTCGTAAGTCGTTTGAGATGGTGGAGAACGATAGAATGTCACTTTTTCCGGGTGTATATGGCCCGTGTCAAGGGCAGTTCGCAGGGAGTTGTGGGAGGAACTTGCGATAGTAAGGCAGCGTTGGGATGCTCCTTGGTGTATAGGAGGTGATTTCAATGGTACAAGATTCTCTCACGAGCGTTCGGGTTCAAAGGGTTACTCTTGTGCTATGTCGGAATTCAATGATTTTATTAACAGAATGGAGTTGGAAGACCTTAATTTAGGAGGAGGCAGATTTACTTGGTTCAGAAACAGCAAAGAGCAGCAGTGTTCGAGGATTGATCGTTTTCTCGTTTCATTGAATTAGGATGATTTCTGTAGAAGTTCGTGGCAATCCTGTTTGCTGAGAATTTTCTCAGATCATGTTCCTTTGCTATTGGAATGTGATGAGGTTCCTTAGACAATCTCCCTTCAGATTTGAAAATATGTGGCTTGAGGAAGCTGGTTTCTTGGAGTGGGTAAGAAGCAATTGGGCAGACTATAGGGTGGTTGGAAAACCGCATTTCAAATAGGCCAGAAAAATGACTTTAAGGTGTGGAATAAGGAGTTATTTGGTAAGACTGATGTGAAAATTAAGAACTTGATGGAAGAGATCAGAGTTTTAGACGTCAAGGAAAGTACTGGTGGACTAAACAGGGAGGAGGATTTACATAGAACAGAGCTTAAAAAGAGCTAGGAAGACTTTTTGTTAGCGAAGAATCAGCTGGAAGCAAAAATCTTGAGTACAATGGCTAGAAGGAGATACGAATACAAAAAATTTCCATAAGATGGCTAGCGTGCACAAGAGGGCTGATCAGATCAAATCTACTAACATTGATGGTGCAGTGATGGAGGACAAGGAAGAAATCAAGGTAGGAATTGTGGAATTTTATCAGAATCTTTATTCCGAAGACAGTGAGTGGCAACCTTCAATTGATGGGATACGATTTAATACCTTGGAGCAGAATGATAGAGAATTTTTAGAGCATGCGTTCTCGGAAGAGGAAGTGGAAGCTCTTAATTCTATGAGTGGTGACAAAGCCCCGGGGCCGGATGGGTTCTCAATGGATTTCTTTCAACATTATTGGGAGGTGGTTAAAAAGGATATCATGGAAGTCTTCCAGCATTTAAACGATCACATGGAACTTGAAAAAAGCATTAATGCTACTTTCATAGCAATTACTCCGAAGAAAAAAGGTCCGTGCGAGCTTAAAGATTTCAGGCCTATTAGTTTGATTGGGAGTATGTACAAATGGATTACGAAAGTTTTATCATTTCGGCTTAGGAAGGAGTTAGATAAAATTATAACCTGAGTGTCAACATGCGTTTGTGGGGGAGAGACAGATTTTTGGACGCTTCTTTGATAGCAAATGAAGCTGTAGATGCTCGTTTGAAAAGTGGAATTCCAAGATTGTTGTGTAAGTTGGACATAGAAAAGGCGTATGACCACGTTAGTTGGGATTTTCTGTTTTATCTGCTGGAAAGGATGGGTTTTGGAGTAAAGTGGACAAAATGGATTATATACTGTATTTCTAAGATTCGGTTTTCAGTCCTAGTTAATGGTGAACCTGAGGGTTTTTTTGCTAGCTCGAGGGGTTTGAAGCAAGGTGACCCCCTGTCTCCTTTCCTCTCTATTCTCATCATGGAGGCGCTGAGCAAATTGATAGAGAAGGCAGTGCATGGAGGTTTTATTCATGGATTCTTTGTGGGGAGGGGCAAAGAATCGAGGATTATCGTCTCGCACCTTCTTTTCGCAAACGATTGTATGGCCAAGAAGTCCCAATTGGGTTATCTTCGCTTAGCCTTGCTATTCTTTCAGACGGTGTTGGGGCTCAAGATAAATATTTTGAAGAGTGAAATTATTCCGGAAAACATTGATCCCCTAGCTTCTTTTTTTGCATGTAAAATCATGTCTCTTCCTTTTTCATATCTGTGGGTCTGCCTATCAGAGCTCCATTCAAGAGTTAATAGATGTGGAAACCAGTGATAGAGAGATTTGATCGTCATCTGGCAGGATGAAGAATACTTTATCTAGCCTACCTACATATTTTATGTCTATTTTGGTGCTCCCTGTCTCAGTGCGAAAAAAGGTTGGAGAAGGCTGAGAGTGATTTCTTGTGGGGTGATCAAGGGGAGGTGAGAAAGTTTCACTTAGTTAGTTGGGATAAAGTTTGCTCCAATGTGAGGATTGGAGGCCTAGGAATTAAAAATCTCAAGATGTCTAACGAGGCATTGCTAGGAAAGTGGTTATGGAGATTTGCAATAGACAGGGATGCTTTTTTGAGAAAAGTAGTGGTGAGTAAGAATGGTGAAGGAAATCCTTTCTGGCTCCCAAAGAAGATTTTCGACTCTTAAGGGGTGGGGGTTTGGACATTGAGCTGAGGTATATGGACCAAACGTAATTGTAGAGCCTTTGAGAACATTGAGCTGAATGTAGACAGATGGAAGGAAAGCATTGTAGAAACAATCAGGTTCTGGTGTACAGATGGAGCACGAAGAGAGGACAGTTCTTTTGTTGAGTTCTTAGATAGATTTACTATTGTATAGTATTTTTTGTAGGTGCACATTGTCTGTATACAAAGGATGCGACACATGTTTTATCGCTTGTTTATTAATATATCTACTTATCAAAAAAAAAAGGGTGGGGGTTTGGAAAGGAATCAGAAACGGGTGGGATATTTTTCTAATGCATATCAAATTTGAGATTGGAGACAGTTTTGATGTTAGATTTTGGGAAGATACTTGATGCGGTGATGAGGATCTTAAGAGGACCTACCCAAAATTATTTGATATCACTACGAATAAAGGGATCCGAGTAAGTGCTGTTATGAAGATGACAGATGGTTCGATCACATGGGCTCCAACCTTATTTGCATGACTAGGAGCTTGAATCAGTTGTGCAGTTTTCTGAAAAGATGTTTTCTCAAAAAATAGAAAGTGATAGGGTTGATAAGATAACGTGGCAGGGGACAAAAGACGATAAGTTCACGGTTAAATCTTTTTATCAGATTCTGGTAAATGATCAAATGATTGTTTTTCCCTGGAAAGGTATTTGGAAGACGAAGGCCCCTGGGAGAGTTGCTTTCTTTGCGTGGGAAGCAGCAAATGAAGCCATTTTAACAGGGGATAATTTGAGAAAGTGTAGTTTAATCAATACTAATTGGTGCTTTCTTTGTAAGAAGAACGGCGAAAGTGTTAACCATCTGCCCGGTGGCAGCAGAATTATGGAGCTTTGTTTTCAATTTGTTCAACCTCACTTGGGTGATGCCGGCTTCAGTTAAAGTGATGTTTCTAAGTTGATTGCTTTACAAAAGAAGAAGGAGAAGTAGAGCTTGGGAGGCAGCTCCTTTCAGCGTGTGTTGGGTAATTTGGAAAGAGAGGAATCGAAGGGCATTTGATAATGAGAAAAGATAGATTGATTTTTTTGAATTTTGCTGAAGATCTTGTATTTTTGGTAAACGGAGTCTGGGGAATATTCTTCTTCTTGCAATTCTTGTGCAGACTTTGTGATGAGCTAAAATCTAGTATGACTTTTGTAATGTATACTCCTAGTGTACAAAGGACGCGTCACCTGGTTTGACGCTTTTTCTTATATGTACTTTTACTTATCAAATAAAATTTACAATTTTCTTTCTCATTTACAAATGTTATATGGAAAACTAAGTTCTGGCCAAGATCAAGAGATGCAACTTATGCTTGTACAATAGGATATAAGGAACTTTTTCAAGTGTAATAATTTTTAATGCAAGTTTTTGTTGCAAGGATTAAAACGTAATTGATTAGTCCAGTTTAGTTGACAGTATTCATGAATTTATGTAAACTTCAAGAATGTTGTCACTGTAATGAAACAAAAGAAAAACTAAATACTTAATGCTCCTAATAATTAGTAATTTTTTATTCTCCCCTATTTATTACTCCCTCCGTTCCCGGCAAAAGAGTCTCCGTTTGAAAGTCAAACTCTTTAAGAAAATGACATTTTTAGTAGGTTATTAGTAATAAAATTACACTTCTATGCCTTACCTTTTGAAAGTGGACTCTTTAAGTGAACATCTCAAAAAGGAATAGTGGACTCTTTGCTCGAAACAAAGGGAGTAATTATTAGAGGGACATCTGTATATCTTTGCCGCAAATATCAATAGTGCAAACCTGCTCAATAGTTGACCATTATCCACTCATAGAGGGGGTTACACAACAACAATAAAGGCCCCAGGACTGTCCAATAAACTGTTAACATGACTAGATTAAGCTATATGTGTCCAAAAAGGTATACAAGAGCAGGGGTCCAACAGATATTCAATCTATGACATATTATCTAAGCAACATAGAGAGCTACAACAAACTTTGATCAATACTAACCTGTTCTATAGATGGTAATGGATATTCTGAAACCTTTTGCGGTGCACCATCAGGAACACTAACAGAGTGAAAAATTCCAGCCTCCTCCATTGACAGCTTATCTGTTTCTCCTTCAACCTACGGTCACCAATGAAGTATTAATACTCATATTGATCATATACCCACAGAGAGTAGCTGTAATACAACACATCAAAGGGGTAGAGTAATTACAATGATTATTTCATCTGAATTTTTTATGCCGTCCAATCCGTACAATATCCTATCTGCACCCTTCTCCTGAGGATAATAGCAGATATTTTGTCAGTCAAAATAAGCCTAATTCTATTTTTTGATAAACAGTTTATCATGAAAATGTAAATGATTATAACATTCAGTTTTTTTGGAGAGTGAGCGGTGTGTGTGGTGACCTGGCTTTGGACCGAATTGGGTGGCAGAAAAGGATTCACATAGCCAATCCAAGTGATTGGGACAAAGGCTGAGTTGAGTTGAGTTTAGCCTAAATTGTAAAACAGTAACAGTCTACTAGCAATATCATTTAAAATGGAGGAAATGGTCAAGGATCGATTAATCGACTCATGTTGACTAATGAGTCAATCATGAGTTGATTAATCGACCATGAGTCAATTAATCGACCTTTGAGTCGATCATGAGTGGTTTTGATAAACTCAAGAGTCATTTAATGAGTCGATTAATCAACCCTTAAGTCGTTTAATCGACTCAGTAAGGGTATTTCAGGGTTTTCAATTCAAATCTGGCCATCTAAGATCATTTCAAATAAGTCAGGTGATGTTCATAACCAATGCCTTTGACCTGGCTTTTGGAAGAAACGCCTTTAAAATGAGAGAGAGAGAGAGAGAGAGAATTCAATAAAGGTTGTGCGTATGTCACTACTCATCCAGAAAAACCATAAATGCGGGTCTTAATTAAATACATACATGCTTAATAGAAAACCGTACTTATGTCAACACCAATCCAGAAAAAACATAAATGCAAGTCTTATTTCAACACATACAAGGTTAATAGAAAATACACCAATCAATTTCAAAGAATCGTAAAGAAAGAGTTAATTTGGCCACAGAATTCACAGTAGAGGTTTTTCAAATAGGTCAATTGCTTCTACTCATTGTTCTTACATGGTACAACTCATTAAGACTGCTTATATCATCACTGACCAAGAAAAACATAAATGTGAGATTCAATTCAATATGCTTTAAAAAAGGGAAAAGAGAATAGTATCTCCCACCACAATGTTTGGCTATTAACAGAATTTAACATTGTATATGAGCAGTTTAGAAAATGTTGATGAATGACTCTCGGAAAAAAAGTTGCTTGTTGATATAAGGTTTCATTGTTTCCCATTCCTTGGCAGGTTTTTGACACAATAGAACAACTGGCAATATTACCTTATAACTTTAAAAAAGCTATATTCTTAACTTACTATTTCCATTAAAGTTTCTAGAGCTTTGAGAGCTATAAATCCCAAATCTGTAACAATACCTAGCGTCCCAATAGATAAGACGTTGGGGCTACTCCTTCCACTCTCAAATGGTTTGGGTTGGATGATTGAATTCAAGAAATGGCGAGTTTGACACTGATTCAAAGAATTGACGGAATTTGGTCTAATAAGGAAACTTGTTGGAATTTGCTGATCAACTTCCTTGAGTGGTTAAGATTTCTTGCCTACTGCGTTCTTAAATTACAGAATATTCCTTGATGCATGGTGATTGGAGTTTAATGTGTCCCAAACTGCATAAAGTTTTGGGACTTTTCAAGCATCTATATAGAACGTCTAGGTTCTTGTATTGGGTGTGTCTTTTGGTACCAATTGGGGTTCTTCCTAAAAAAAGAAAAATGCTTCTCTCATGTGTGTGGGCACAACTGAGAGAGAGAGATAGAGTTTTGGGGGGATAATCTTGTTACTATCTACTTAGTCTTTAGGGTGGATACATTGTGAGGCCTTCTCTATAAGAGGGAATGTGAGGATATTCACTGGTGAGGACTTGGGTGAGCCCTCGAACGAAAGTTCTTGGGGAATATCATGTTTGGTATCACTCTTGTATAGATGAGTGTGCAGGTCTTCACAAGTTTATTGATAAAAAATTGTGTTTATCAGGGCTACATGATATCCTAGAGACGTTGCTGATTGTAGGGTGTGGATCTACCCTAACTAGCCTTTCTAAACATATTGAACCTCCCTTCTTGCCATCACAATCTTTGACCCCTTGTGTCATTATCACAACAACCAAATCCAAAGATGTTAACTTTGGCGGCATCTCCTTCCACATCGGAACCCTAGCTTACTTTTGTGGGACATTCCAGCTGTGACACATCAATTCTATACTGAGCGGTTAGTTGGTTATCTCTTCGACCTAGATCTGATCTATCCTAAGCTTGATTAAGTTTAAACCCAACCCGTTAATTTTGTAAGCAGCCAGAATATAAACTGGACAACTTGACTGGGCATTGACTTTTAATTTTAAAAAGATACAGTAAAATAGATAGCTAATTAATAAAGTCAAACATCTTCCTAACCAATTCTTGTTGCTTCTCAATGATTTATCCGTAGCTTAACCGCGGTGAATGCCAAAATGATAAAGTCAAGGTCGAATAATATTGAAGCATATTAAGTTACCAACTCATCTAAAAGTTTAAACTGTTAAAAGGGGCTCAACAATGTATATCAAGCTTAACACTCTCCATCACATATGACCCATCCACACGTGGAGAGATACACAAACATGCCTCACCAGAAGCATCACAAACCAAACAGAGTGCAACATGCACTAACAATATTACGGGTAACAAATGCAAGCGGGATGACTCGAACCCACGACCTTGCCAAAATACCATGTTAAGTTACCAACTCATCTAAAAACTTAAGTTATTAGATAGAGGCTCAACAATGTATATCAAGCTTAACAAAGCACAACACAGTTATAAAAAATGTGGAGGTTGAAAATGTTTACCTTATAAAAAATGAATAAATAATTTATAATATTCTTTATCGCGCATTAAATATTTATTTTAAAAAAATCTTGAAATTGGTATTCCTAGCTCTTTTAATGTATTTATGAGAAAAGGGTATTGTAATAATCAAAAGTTTATTAATGAATAGTTGTCTTTATGTTTTCAAGAAACTAAAGAAGCTTAAATTTTTGGTTTTTTGGCTTTGACTTTTTAATGCATAAGGGTGTTGTACCTAACTTATTGGCTTTTAGCTAATAAGCTAAAACAAGCACTTTAAAAATGACTTATTTTAAGCTAAAAGCCAAAAGTCACTCAAAAAAGCTGCAACAAACGAGCTAATAGATGGTTAGAGTCTTGAAGAAGACAGCTTATTTCTATAATATTGGCCTTAAAACCAAGTTTCATGGGTTGAGAATGTGCATTGCCATGTGATGTATGAGTTAAATTCATATCGCCTGTGGCTCAGCTACTTGGAGACTAGGAGACTACATATCATGGCTAAATGCCACTCCCGATAGCCAATCAAATGAAGAGGTTAAAGAAGCAAAATCCTATTAAGTCTCAGTGGACCCTACAACTAGAACTAAGGAGTGAGAGAACCTTTGAGGATGCGGAGCAAGGTATGGCTACAGAATCCTCAAGCTGATTCTGCCACTTCCTATAGATAAGCTTGTTCAACTACTTTCAGAATGAGAGAACCCTTGCCAGGGAAAGTTTTCTTCTGTTTTCCTTGATCTTAATTTTATACACTTTCATCTTCATTTGGCCACTTGAGTTTCCAAAAGTGCAGAATTTCCAAAGTAACTTTTGTTAAAGAAATGTGAAAGAGAAGGCATAAATTATTATCAGAGAACTGCTAATCTTTTTTTATCTTTTCAATAAAGGTAGAAATTTATTAGATCAAAAGAGGAATATACTAATTATAATACAATTATTATAATGCTGAGAGAGCTGCTACCATAGAAAAAGGTACTCTGCCGCAAGAGGAGAAGGAAGATCATATAGAGGTTGAAGGCGAGCTATCAGTTGGAGCTCAGGAAGGGGTCAACGGAGAAGAGGTGGATGAGCCGATAGCTTGCACCCCTATATCTGTAGTTCGACCTGAAGATTTAGAGGAGGTCAGACTTATCTTTTGAAGATAAGGAAAAGGAATTAAAGACTGGCAGGGAGGATGATGTTGAGAGAGCTGCTACCAGATAGAAAGGTACTCTGCCGCAAGAGGAGAAGGAAGACCATACAGAGGTTGAAGTCAAGCAATCAGTTGGAGCTCAGGAAGGGGTCAACGGAGAAGAGGTGGACGAGCCAATAGTTTGCACCCCTATATCTGTAGTTCGACCTGAATATTTGGAGGAGATAAGACTTTTATCTTTTGAAGATAAGAGGATATTTCGATATGGGCGAAACGGAGAGCAAAAAGTTTCGGAAAATTCTTGGGTGTTTCTTGTGCAAATTTTGAAGACAAAATTATGAAACTGTTGCTGGATATAGAGAAAAATTGGAAGTCTTCGGAAGCTTACAGCTGTAAGAAAGGTAAATACTCGAGGGAAAGGGGCAAGAGAGAATTGAAACAGTCATAGTTGAAAAAGGCGTGCACTTCAGCGACTGGTTTGGTCGATTCCAGGCGGTGAGCGACTTTCTGCGATTTTCAGCGACTTTTGCGCCTTTTTCGAAGTCAAAAGTCGACCAAAAAGCGACGGAGGCGCTCGGCGAACAGTTTAGACTAGGGTTTGGGTTTTTTAATAAAACAACACAGTAGGATACGGGGTATTAAAGACCTCTAACCCAGAAATATTCATCACGTACACGACTGCTATTCGACTTTGACTAAGATGAAGTCTGACGACTCTGACAAATCTGACGAAGACGAAAACTTCCATGAAGACTTCAAAGACGAAGACTTTCTTCCAGATTCCTTCCATATTTCTTCATCTTCAGTTCCAGATTTCTTCCAGGTTTCAACTTTCAACTTCTTCTGTTCTTCACTCTTCTTCTACATTTCAAGACTTCCGGTTCGATTTTTTTTTTTTATACGAATCACCTCTTGCTTCATTGTCAAGTTGTTTCGGATCTGTGGAATATGGTGCTAAGGTTGTTTAGAATCCAATGGGTAATGACTAGATCAGTGAAGGAGTTCCTATTGTGTTGGCCTGGTATAACTTACAGGAGGAGGAAATCTTTTTAGGGGGCAGTTCCTCTCGCAATCTGGTGGACAATTTGGGGAGAGAGATATAGTAGAGCATTAGACAATGTTGAACGGACACTGGATCAACTTAAGGATCAGCTGATGCATACTTTGAACCGTTGGTGGAGTCAGGGGTTTGAGGCTGAGTCTCTTGGGGATTTAGTGAATAGTTTCAGTTTGTTATAGTTTTGTTGTATACTCCTAGTGTACATGGACACGCCTTCGTTTTGGCGCTTTGTTTTCAATATATTTATTACTTATCAAAAAAAGATTTAGTTAGTTACTAGTTTCATAAAAAAAATAGAAACAATTATTATGCTTATTCATTAAAAATGGTGCATTCATTTGACAAGTTCATAGCAAGAAAAGGAATAGATTGACTCAAGCTAGATTAAATGATTTGGTCTTTTTGAAGTATAATAGAGCCTTGAGACAGATTTGATCTTCGAGATACTATTGATCCTATCATCTTGGATGAAGTTGATGATGACAACGAGTGGATTGCCGGTGAAGATGATGACGTAACCGAAGATGATGACATGTTTGATGATGGCCTCTCTTGGGAGCAAATTAGTAAAGTTAGTGGAGCTCGGGATCCTTTATATTCGACGAGATCTCACGTAGTTTCTTCGAGTGGTGACCGAGGTGGACCAAGTGGTGGACGTGTCGATCGACGACCACCTCTACCAAGTGGAGGTGCTAGTGGTTCAAGACAAAGGACAAGGACTGGAGGACAGATTCGGATTGACACTTCACGTACCCACCATCTTATAGATGACGATGATACAGACTTTGAGCCAATTAATCTTGTGAATGAGGATGATGAAGATTATAAAGATGATGATGAGATAGATGCTGAGTATTTTTAGCTTGTTGTTGTTGTTAGTTGTTAATTATTACAGTTCATGACTTTAATTCTCTTTTGCATGTCTTTATTTTCATTTGCTTTAATGACTATTTATTTTCTTATTTGGAATTTAAGTTAAGTTCATCGAATGCTTTGGAATTTCAACTATGAACGATGATATTTGTGTTATTAATATTATATTATTATGTTGTTAACTTAGTTTCATCACTCATGACATGTTTTATTGAGATTTGTTAAGATATATATATATATATATATATATATATATATATATATATATATTAATTTTTCCAAAATATTTGTTCCGTGAGTGCCTTTTTGCGCTTTTTTTGCGCCTCGCTTCTCGCCTCAAATTTTGACCTCTCGCCTTCCGCATTTTTCAACTATGGAAACAGGTATGCAGGAATTTCAATCTTGATCAATTAGGGGTTATGGATGGGGAGGGAAGGAGGAGAAGAGGGTCGAAATAAAGTTTCCCTATGCAGCTCAAAATAATTTCTTGGAATGTTTGGGGCTTGAATGATGTTAGAAAGAGGAATATTATCAGCGCATTGTTGAGAAGATGGAAACCTCATGTAGTATGTTTACAAGACACGAAAATGGAGATAATAGACCGGAAGGTGATTAATAGTTTAGGAGGAGGTAGATGGTTTGACTGGGATTTTCTTGGTGTGGTAGGATCAGCTGGTGCCATTCTCATCATGTGGAACAGGAGGGTGGTGACAAAGTTGGGGGTTGATAGAGGTTGCTTCTCGATTTCATGTGTCCTGAAAATGGTAGATAATAATTTAGAGTGGCTCTTCTCGGGAGTTTATGGACCTTGCTCTGATTCTAATCGTCATAACTTATGGGAGGAGCTGAAGAGGGTAATGAATAGTCGGAATGTCCCTTGGTGCTTAGGTGGGGATTTTAACGTGATTCGTTTCCCGCAAGAACGTTCTGGAGCTAGGATGTTTTCTTGGGCTATGGAGGAATTCAACGACTTCATTAATGAGCTGGAATTGGTAGATCTTAATCTCACGGGAGGAGAATTCATTTGGTTTAGGAAGGGTGTAAATAATCAGCACTTCAGGATTGATAGATTCCTCACATCTGCAGACTGGGAGGAGAGCTTTAGTGGTTCTGTACAGTCTTGTCTTCCTAGAGTTTTATCGGATCATGTTCCTTTATTGCTGGAGTGTGGGGGCTGTTGTAGAGGAAAATCTCCGTTTAGATTTGAGAATATGTGGTTCAAAGAACCGGGATTTGTGGAGTGGGTCAGATTGAAGTGACGATTGTATGCGATAGAAGGAAATCCTGGATTTATTCTGGCAAAAAAATTGAAACTTCTGAAGGCAGACATCAAAGTTTGGAACAGGGAGGTGTTCGTGAAGATTGAAATAAAGATTCAGGAAGCTGTTTGATACAGGGAAAGGTTTTAGATTAAACCCGAAGGATTAATCAAGGGCTCTTACTACGAGAAAACCCTTTAAATTAAGGTTGAACACGTCAAACCTTATTAATCCTAGAATCCACTAGGAACGAACAACACCAGAAAAAAAGGATTAAACCTGAACTTTATTCAATTTTCTGAACAATTTCGAAATGACAACAAACCTGTATTTGTAAGGTTCATAGCAGTTGGAAAGGAAGTTATAACTTCCAAAAAAAACTGCCCTAACTTATAACTTCCAAAAAAAAAAACTGCCCTAACTTATCTAGTAACCAACTAGGACTTTAAATTCATCAATTAGGGATCTAAATCTACTTCTAAATAAAAAAAATACTATCCTATTAATTACAAATTTGAAATTTATAATAATAGTAAAAACAATCAAACGTAAGAATAAACTGCTCCAATCTTGTCCCACATCATACACCTGTTCTTGAAAAGAACTCGTCCTCGAGTTCATACTAGAAACTTGATTATTTCCTTGCCAAAAGAAAGAGATATTTTGAGTAGCACAGGTTCTTCCGTAACTTTGATTCTTCAAAATCTTTGAACAATTCCGCAATTGAAAAGGACTCAAAAACTTGAAAGAAAGTAGAACTGAACAACCCTCTTTGCATAGGACATGGGCACACCATATCAGTTGCAATACCAAACAAACGTGGGCATTCCTTATCAGCCACGAACATATGCATATAATTTTGCAATCAGAATATCTTGTGCATCGGATACAAAAACATGATGTTCATAGCTTTCTTGCTCGATAAATAATTGAGCAACATCATCAGACAAGTCCCCAAAAGCAGCCACAAGAAAATTTATATTTTGATCTGATTTTCTAGTAATCTTTTTACCCCCATCCTTGCCATGTGTGATGCCTTGGTCAACCCGTGTGGCTTGCATCCTCGCCTCCTTTTGTTGAAGACGCTCAGCCAAGATTAGAAGCCTCGCAGCCATCTCCTTAAGCACTAAAGAGACAGCAACATCATCGTCACTCACGATAGAATCATCGTCTCCATCTTTGTAAGCCACTGCCGAGGAAAAGCCTCGCTCTGATACCACTTGATATGGGGAAAGGTTTTAGATTAAACCCGAAGGATTAATCAAGGGCTCTTACTACGAGAAAACCTTTTAAATTCAGGTTGAACACGCCAAACCTTATTAATCCTAGAATCCACTAGGAACGAACAACACCAAAAAAAAAAAAAGGATTAAACCTCAACTTTATTCAATTTTCTGAACAATTTGGAAATGACAACAATCCTGTATTTGTAAGGCTCATGGCGGTCGGAAAGGAAGTTATAAAAAAAAACTGCCCTAACTTGTAACTTCCAAAAAAAAAACTGCACTAACGTATCTAGTAACCAACTAGGACTTTAAATCTACCCTATTAATTACAAATTTAAAATTTATAATAATAGTAAAAATAATCAAACGTAAGAATAAACTACTCCAATCTTGTCCCACATCACTGTAGAAGTTTTGAAAAATCTAGAAAGAAAAGTTGAGTTGGGTGACCTGTCAGTGGAGGAGGAGGATCAACAGTCAGTTGCTAAAAGAGAATTGGAGCAGTTACTTCTTAGTGAGGAAATCTGTTGGAAGCAAAAATCGAGGGTGCAATGGTTGAAGGAAGGGGACAGGAATACCAAGTTCTTTCATAGGATAGGCAGCGTTCACAAGACTGGAAATCAGATCCGAAGTGTTTCGATAGAAGGAAGGTTATTAGAAGACAGAATGCAATTAAAAAAGGCCTTGTTGATTTCTACGAACGCTTATATTCAGACTGCAATAGTCGTCGACCTAAGCTTGGTGGTGTTCAGTTTAAGGTCCTTGATGAGGAGAAGAGGATGGTGCTGGATCAACCCTTTTCAGAAAAGGACGTGCTGGTAGCTCTCAAGTCTTTGAATGGAGGTAAAGCGCCTCTCGATGGCTTTTTATAAAAATTGTTGGGATGTGGTCAGGGAAGATGTTATGAATGTGCTTCAATCTTTTCATGAGAATAGTTGCTTCGACTTCGAGAAGAGCCTCAATGATACGTTTATTACTTTGATCCCGAAGAAAAGCGGAGCTTATGATTTGAAAGATTATAGACCAATTAGCCTCATTGGAGGTGTCTATAAACTGGTTACTAAAGTACCATCTCTGTGGTTGAGGAAAGTGATTGGAAAAGTCATATCACATTCCCAACATGCGACAGATCATTGATGCGTCTTTTATCGCAAATGAGGCGGTGGATGCTAGACTGCGAAGCAGAATCCCAGATTTGTTGTATAAGCTTGACATTGAGAAGGCGTACGACCAAGTTAATTGGGATTTCTTCCTATATTTGTTAGATATAGATAGAATGGGGTTCGGTGACAAATGGAAGAAATGGATGAAATTCTGCATTTCTACAGTCCGCTTTTCAATTTTGGTTAACGGTGAGCCCTTGGGATTTTTTGGTAGTTCTAGGGGCTTGAGGCAGGGAGACCACCTTTCTCCCTTTCTTTTCATCATCATTATGGAGGCGCTGAGCAGGCTAGTGGATAGAGCAGTCAGTGGAGGCTTCATTATTGGGTTCAGATTGGATCGAGCAGAAGGAACAGAGATTGTGGTGTCACATCTCTTATTTGCGGATGATACTTTCGTATTCTGTGATGCGAATGTTTCGCAGCTTGGCTATCTCCACTTAGTCTTACTGCATTTTCATATGTGGTCGGGTCTTTGAATTAATATCACCAAAAGAGATATCATGTCTGTTAGTGAGGTAGTTGATATTCAATTATTAGCTTCTTTTTTCGGAAGCAAAGCAGCAAGTCTACCTTCGTCATACCTTGGTTTGCCTTTAGGAGCTCCATATAAGAATAAAGCGATGTGGAACCAGGTTATTGAAAGGTTTGAGAAGCGGCTTTCAGGATAGAAGATGCAGATGTTGTCAAAAGGGGGAAGGTTGACTCTTATTAAAAACACTTTATCGAGCCTACCCACTTATTATATGTCCCTATTTGTGATTCCATCTTTAATTCGTGATAGACTAGAAAAATTGGAAAGAGAGTTCCTGTGGAAGGGTCAAGCGGAGGAGCGCAAATATCATCTTGTTAGGTGGGATAAGGTTTGTTCCAATTTACTGGAGGGTGGTTTAGGTATTAAAAGGTCGAAGAATTTCAATTTGGCTCTTTTAGGCAAATGGCTATGGAGATTTCTGGTTGCAAGAAATGATCTATGGAAGAATGTGGTGATTAGTAAATATGGCGAAGGGGATCACTTTTGGTTTCCAAAACCCATCATTATTCCCTATGGAGTGGGAGTATGGAAAGGAATATTAGAGGCTGGGAAACTTTCGCGAAGAATATTTCTTTTGAGATTGGGAACGGTTTTTGGGACAGATAAATAGTGTGGAGAAGCAGAATTTTGGAGATGTTTCCCTGATCTTTTCACTTTGGCAAGGGATAAAGATTGTTTGATTAGTTCAGTCCTTCAAATGAAAGAGGGCAAAGTTGTGTGGAATCCAATTTTTAGGAGTTTTCAAGACTGGGAGATGGAATCTTTTATGAGCTTCTTCGAAAAAATCCATGGTGTGCAAATAGGGGGAAGCGGAGTGGATGAAGTCAGGGGGGCTGGAGGAGGAAATGGGATATTTTCAGATTTGGCTAACCAGAGCCCCTAACCGAGTTGCTTTCTTTGCTTGGGAGGCGCGTAATGAGGCAATTCTTACGGGCGACAATCTACGAAGAAGGAACAAGATTTTTGTAAACAGATGTTATATGAGCAAATCTGATGAAGAAAGTGTTAATCATTTGTTGATTCAGAGCCTAGTGGCTAGGCATTTTTGGGATCTGGTTCTGGGAATGTTAAAGATTGCGTGGGTGATGCCAGAGCGGAGTGGATGAAGTCAGCCCAAGGTGGGCTGGAGGAGGAAATGGGATATTTTCAGATTTGGCAAACCAGAGCCCCTAACCAAGTTGCTTTCTTTGCTTGGGAGGCGCGTAATGAGGCAATTCTTACGGGCGACAATCTACGGAGAAGGAACAAGATTTTTGTAAACGGATGCTATATGAGCAAATCTGATGAAGAAAGTGTTAATCATTTGTTGATTCACAGCCCAGTGGCTAGGCATTTTTGGGATCTGGTTCTGGGAATGTTAAAGATTGTGTGGGTGATGGAGGAGGAAATGGGATATTTTCAGATTTGGCAAACCAGAACCCCCAACCGAGTTGCTTTCTTTACTTGGGGGGTGTGTAATGAGGCAATTCTTACGGACGACAATCCGCGGAGAAGGAACAAGATTTTTGTTAACAGATGTTATATGTGCAAATCTGATGAAGAAAGTGTTAATCATTTGTTGATTCACTGCCAGTGGTTAGGCATTTTTGGGATCTGGTTCTGGGAATGTTAAAGATTGCGTGGGTGATGCCAGAGTGGAGTGGATGAAGTCAGGTGGGCTGGAGAAGGAAATGGGATATTTTCAGATTTGGCAAACCAAAGCCCCTAACCGAGTTGCTTTCTTTGCTTGGGAGGCGTGTAATGAGGAAATTCTTACGAGTGACAATCTGCGGAGAAGGAACAAGATTTTCGTAAACATATGTTATATGTGCAAATCTGATGAAGAAAGTGTTAATCTTTTGTTGATTCACTGCCGAGTGGCTAGGCATTTTTGGGATCTGGTAGTGGGAATGTTAAAGAGTGGGTGATGCCTAGCTCTTTTAAAGATGTGCTGCTGAGTTGGTCTATTTATAAGAGGAAATGGAGGAATTTTTTTTGGGATACAATTCCTTTAGCTGTGGTGTGGACTATTGGGGGGAGGAAATAAAAGGGCGTTTGAGAATGAGGAAAGTTCTATGCTTAAGATGGAAGACACCATGCTTCGCACTCTATTTCTTTGGTGTTCTTAGTCTTTGGAGACTATTCTGACTAATTATTCTTTTGTAGAATTTGTTAATAGTCTTACTTTTGACTAATATGTATACTCCTAGTGTACAAAGGATGCGTCACCTGATTTGACGCTTTGTTTTATATCATACTTATCAAAAAAATATACAATTATTATTCTCTAGATTCCAGCAGTGTGCATAGTAACCCAGCCCTGCAATAGAATTCTACATGTCATGTTTTGATGGTGATGAAAACCATGCTGGATAAAATTTCTAAAGGTTAACACTTGACAAGTTTTAACACCAAATATTTAGGCTGAAAAAATTCTAGGGTTAGCAGTAAACAAGTTTAAGACCAAACGTGTCCGGCTCATTAGTACACAAGTTTATCAGGTGAAAAAGACAAGAGGCCCCACAATGCTTATCGATAGTATGCAATCAACTACACCATTAAAACTGGAATCCTGAGAAAAGCATAATTGTAAATACCTGCCAAAACTTTCTGCTAACGATGGTACGGTACTTGCAGTTGACTAGCCGTCCATGTCGTCTGTATGGAAAAGCAATGGTGATCTGCACAATTTCATGCATGTAAATTCTTTCTGGATGAATAAACTATGCAAAATGTTGTACTAAAGTGAAGGGAATATAAATTTGCTTGAAAATTACATAAGTAATGTAGCCTCCTAAAAAAGGGCAAGCCTTGTCGCAGCACAAGGGCTCAATTAACCAAGAGTTCCCAACCTACGAAACAACACCTCTGCAAGAAGGGGCAAGTCTATGCAAATTATACAATTTCCAAACCTGCAATAGTGGAAATTCTAGTGAACTGAAATTAATTTTTTTTAAAGGTTGGACAGGATATAAACCTTACCCCAATCCTTATTATTAATTAATGCCTTGAAAAGCTACAATTATGGCTATATGGTTCCTTTGGTGAAGCTAGAACAAATGGTGCACATTGTGAGGCTTTGAACACCCAACTTCTCTCTTGAGAGTAATGATGTACAAAAATGCCTCTCGTGGGGCTTGAACACTCGACCTCTCCGTTAAAAGAAGTTCACAGTACTAAATGGTGTCTTTGGTCGGCTTGAACAACAACCGTGCCTCTGCCTCTGATGACGTTGAACACCTGACCTCTCTCTTTAGAAAAGTGAGCATATGACTAGCAAAATAAGATCTTAGAAAAGCTGTCAGGAGGTGCAGATAAATTCGGGATGACCAAGACATCAGAGTGGTAAAATGACCACAATGCCACCGCATGTACGATATAGATCGTCTTCTCCTACCACAACGCCCCTCGCAGACATGTTAGAAAAAGGGGCTATGATAGCAAGGGGTAATTCTCTAAAACAACCACTTCAAACATTTCTGCAAGGGACACTATAGGAGAAGTTGAATATCCATATATTGCACGTATAGGGGAATAGTGGTCATTTAATAAATCACATAGTGGACATGTGACAGTTTCGTTAGTCTTACTAACAGTCTACCGACGGAAAGAGCTTATCTCTACAACTTTGTAGCACGGTGGGTTATCCGGTTCAGAAATTATCATTCGCGGGTCATCCAAAAGATGGAGAAACCCCGAGGGAGGGTTCCCGATAATTTTTCCTTCTTAAGTCATGACTACAAACCACAAAAATCCTTAACAAGTTAACATCTTGCTTAGATCAGGTAACTGAGCAAGGGATTCTGAATACTCTATAAGAAACTCTTGAATAAATGGAATTTGAAAAGTTTTGAAGGGTTTACAGTTGGAAATTGGAATCTGGGAGCCCAACATTCCAAGTTTTAACCGCTCGTGAGCAGCTGCTTTCTTTTTTTTTTTTGATAAGTAAAGAAAAAATCAATTTTGAGAAGGAAATAAACCATCACATGTGATCAGCATCGTTGGGAACATAACACCGACCAATTCCATTTTCCCAAGACACACACACACACTCAACCACCATCGCCTGTGGCATCATAGAAAGTGCAGCACTGCCCACTTTAGTGCCACCATTGAGATAGGAGAAGGTGAGGCTGGTTCTAGATCAAACATTCATCATCAAAACTTTCCCAAACAAGATTTTTCCAGATGTAGGTTTTCATACTGGACGAATTCTAGATCAAGGGGCTTCGCATTAATGGTATTCACAATAAACTCATAAAAACACACCCAAAAAGGTTCACGATAAAAATAAACCAAGTGGGCCATCATATGGTAATATCTACCTCATCATTCACTGTTTGCATAACACCATTTCTATGTAAAACTTCCTTTGATATCATTCGGTCGGCAAAGTATGCAACTACCTGGAGAAGATTCAGATTATGAATAAAATCAGGCAAAAAGAATAATAATTTACTCTTCAAATGACAGGGTGTATTGAATAAGACATGCACCGCATACAACATATGCTCCTACTAATTTTGAGGCATGTACATTTACCTTCTACTGTGACTAGAAAAGATTAGTCAGAAATTAGTGAAAATTTTGACTACGCAACATGATACCTGGACTCAAAAATTCAAAACTTAGTCCAATAATCTCCATAGTCTAACATCATGACTTTTCTCTTTTTCTTTTTTTTTTGATAGGTAAGTGTGATCCCTTGTTGGTATGGAGATTGAAACCAAGGACCTCAAGGTCTTTGCCTAAGTGCCCTTGCCATCTCTCCCACCCCTAGGGGACTTTTCTCTTTTTCTTTCACTATTCTCTTTTTAAAAGTCACAATCCAGTCACTAGGTTTTACTTCTTCCAATTTCAACCTAATAGAGCAAGATTTTTTATTTTTTTTTATCGAGCAAGATACAAGTTTCTTAACCTACAACATGTTCTAGTAATCTTGACAAAAGACAACGATAAGATAGTGATTCTCAATGTTCAATACCCCACAGTTGTCTCCTACGACTTCTCAGACGTTTTATTGTGGTACATGATTTTTCCATCGCAACAGGCATATAAAACATAACCCAATGCACATAGATACATGTGCAAATATATACCCTTGTGAAGAACTATACAGGCTTGGCCAATGGTAATCATAGCACCTACATATGTTCTTTTTTTAAAGAGTGATAAAGAAACAAGATAAAAATGATTGAATTACCTCATCTCCTGGTGGTTCTAATCGCAGATTCTCCTCAGTCAATTGCCTAGGCAAGCCGACTTCGCTAATTTTATTGGTGCTCTTTTTCTTTTTCTTTTTTTTAGGTGCCCTTGTTAGTAGGCCTGATGCCTGCAAAGACCTGCACTTTTTTTTTTTTGACAAGTGCAAAGACCTGCAATTATTAATAAATAACCAAGGAAGAATACGACATTTGAGATCAAGAATTTGAAGCAGGTGAATAAAACTTTAAACATATCATACTACCTGGCCTGCCCATCCACATTCCAAATGAAAGCACCTCCACATTGCCAAATCCCTAAAAGATAAGCAGAACGTATGAAGAAAGAGATTTTCAATTAATAGGAATTTAAATATAGTAGAACAGGCTTGTACAAAGATAGAAAGCAGCCTACACGTTTTGGTTAACATAAAAGGATAAGCTCCTCGTCATAGATCGCCCACCTTTACACTGCCAGAAGAAAACATGAATATCTAATTACAAGAGAAGGGAACATAAGTCTTATGGCTACGAAATTAAGTAGGGGAAATAAAGACACAAGCTAAGAGTGCCCTTTGGCACTCTATAAGAACCGTATTTATATATGTTCTCAAATATAACCCTACAAAGATCTTAAGAGCATTGCGACAAGCATAGTTTTATTTCTAATATGCAGTGACTTTCAGCACTTTGTGCCCATTGGATGCTAGTAAAAGATTTTTGAAATCTTTTTAAAAGACTTGCAAGAACCTACCGATAGAAAACTTGTACATCTATGAATAGTGAATTCTCTGCCTTTGTCAAAAAGACTCTTAATGGTTGCCTAGACAAAACAAGTAAAGTCAATTGCTCACCTGATATAATAAGGTCTTCTCTTCACTCTTAAAAACCAAAAGAAGAAATGAGGAGGGGAAGAGGGAAAATCTTCGGAAGCAACATACTATCTTCCTATCAAGTAAATAGTCCACTTACTATATTTAATAGCCAACAAGTACATCAAACGATTCAAACCAATACTCACATACATGATACATCTACTCAATTTAGGTGATACATTTTCGACAATTAAAAATACTATAGATTGCAACTTTCATAATTTGGTAAAGACGGAGTAAAATTTATATAAACGTTTGGTTGAAATTTAATCAAGTTTAATAAATAAAAAACCAAAACTGGATTGTTGACACAGAGCATGGGAAAATATTATTCAGTAGGATTGTAGATGTGGTGGGATGGGTGTTCCTCTTTCCTTCTGACACTGACACGTGTCAGTGTCACGCAATCAAATATATCAAGCACCATAGATCTAGGGTGGTATCAGGACAAGTCACACCAATTACCCCAAGTATTGGCATGCGATTGCTGTGTCATACCATATCACCCAAGTGACATGGCGTAACCATCCTATGGAATAACTTCTGTGACATTGGGAGTAGGAAATAATCAGGGTGAAAAACTCAAAAAGGTAGAGTACAAACGGGTTTTTTTTAATTTGGGTTGTGTACATTTTTTAAGCACATTACACAGTATACATTGGATTTCTTTTACAATTATAAAAAATTGGATGACACATGTAAAAAGTTTAATAGAGTATTTAATGTTCCAAAAAAAAACTTATCCAAACAAACTCAAAGTGACCCCTAAATGGCATACCCTTTTACTCTAAATCATAAACCCTAAAACCATAAACCCTAGACCCTAAACATTAAACCCTACATCCTAATTTTGGCTTTATCAAACTACTCAGGAACAAAAAAATATATATGCGACCCACATTGTATAAATAAACAAATAAGTACATTACATTTTATACTCCCTCCGTTCGTTCCACCCAAGGAGACCATTTTTTTCAAAGTCTAATTACCAGGTGATATATAACTAGCATTAGAGTTGGTGATGATTACAGGAATGTTTAAGCACGATTAATATGTTAATATCAAATATCGAGGTGATTACAAGAATGTTTAAGCACAATCAATATGTTAATATCAAATATCGAGGTGATTACTGGAATGTTTAAGCACATTCAATATGTTAATATCAAATATCGAGGTGATTAAAGGAATGTTTAAGTACAATCAATATGTTAATATCAAATATTGTGGGTAATGTTGAAATGTCATGTAGATTGTAAAGATGATTTTAGAAAATGGACTATTAAAGTGAAACGTCTCAAAATAGTATAATATAGTATACTCTTTGACCAGGACTGAGATTAGTATTTATTCCAAATAATTAATGTTACAGATAAATCTGAGGAAGAATAAAATAAGGAACCTTGGGACAAAACAAATAAGTGAATTGTCCAGGAGTATGAACACCGCAGTTAATCCCAACAGCCTCAATCTTTTGCTTCAAGCCATTCCATTCAGACAAAGAGAGGGTCTCCTCTTCCTCCTCTTCATGGTTATTGTCCAAATTAACTTTGGATAAAACAACATGAAACAAAAAAAGAATAATTAAGGAACCTGAGATGATTCTGCATTTCTGCTACAAAAATTCAAAGAAAAATGGATAAGACAGTAGGAAACCTGATGTCTTAACGACCCTGGCAGGAGATAAAACGAGAGAACAGGAAAATGGATGGGATTTGGAGATGGGTTTTGTTAAGAAGATGATGGGATGAGATTGAAAAAGGTAAAGGTTGGACCAATTTGATGAAGAAGTTGAAATGGAGGTGAGGAGAGTGGAAATTGGACGACGCTGACAGTCGTGCGGGAGACGCATTTTCCCGGCTCCCACACTTCTATCTTCTTCGGATGATAAGTTATATAGCGGGAAGGTGAGATAAGGTGGTAAATATTTTTTATTTTATTTGTAGAATGGAATCACCGCGCAATTCCCTATTTCTATACCTAATTTATCTCTATATTACGTTACTTTCTTACATTTCTCTCGATACCCACCTGACTACCCATTTTACCCTTTTATATTCAATTAATAATCCACCAACTTAATTAATTACTATCCTTTTTTCCTAACAACTTACAAACCCACCCCACCCCCTTCCTAACTCTTTTGAATACGAACAAAACTTATAACATAAACTCCATCTTCCTTTTTTTTGATACATTGTGCACATTTCCTTTTCTTCGTCCATGATCAAGCGAACACACGATTAACAACAAGAATAACTACATTGTGTTGAAACAACAACAATAATAATATTTTCATGGATAGATATGAATTTTAATTCTCCTTTTATATTTGAATATTAGTTTTAGGTCAAATTTAAGTATCAACAACAATGTAGAATTATTTCATTCATAATTTTGGGTTGCATTTGTCAAAAATTGAAATAAAATTGAAATTTTGAATAAAAGGCTCGGTTTGGACCTGGTTTGATGAACACGCTTAGTGGTGTTCATCTCATTATGATCGAACAAGACCATGTGTGTTCATCTCATACTAACTGCACAGTTGCACAGCCATTCATCCCATGATGGCCGAACATGCCCAAGGGTGTTCATCTCATGGTGGTCGAACACATGCAAAGGTGTTCATCTCATGTTGGCCGAACACAAGCATATTCATTTCGCTGAACTTGCCCTTGGCAGTCCATCATACACTGACCGAAACTCAGTCTTAACACATTTTTCTTGCGTTATTTTGTTGTTTTAGTCACTACAACCTAACTATTATTGTTTTTGTTTGATGTTTACAGAAAAAATTGAGGAAAATGTGTATGAAAGGAGAAGGTCGACGGCATCAGCTAGAAAAGAAATATTTTTTAATGTTATGACTTGTAAAACACTTAGTATTTGAGGTTATGACTTGTAAAATATTTTCTATTTGTGGTTATGATGGCTTGTTAAACATTCATGTATTTTTTTATGTTATGATGTTATGATTTTTTTTATGTTATGTTGTATTTTATTGTCAAGTTAAAAGCTTAAAAAATAAAGTTTTGCGTTCTTAGGGTCAAAATGAGTAAACGGATTCTAAATTAAAATACATGTCTACAAACATCATGTTAGACATTCAATTAAAATACATGTCTTTAATATAATACAAACATCATGTCAAACATTACTCTAAACTAGTTTTACACTCGTGCGTTAAACGCACGCCATATATATTTTTCTATCAAATTATACATAAGCAACATGAAGTAAAAAAATAAAATTAACCGTAAAGATTGTGAGTTCGATATGTACATAAACTGGACAAATTATTATAACACAGCGATTAAGAAAAAGTAAAATTATTAATAGAGAATACAATAAATAAATAAAATCTTTTATAAAATTTAGAATATTTTTTTAAATACAACATTTGTCATTAAATATGTGCGATTACTACTACTATCACTATGATTAAATATATACAATTACTACTACTATCACTATCACATAACAAAACTCATATAATCTATATTAATCAATGTATAACAAATTAAAATGACGATAAACCAAATAAAAGCAACTCAAATTACATACTTCATACGGTCATCCCTCCCCTGAAATGTCATAAATGTCCCCAACTCAAAAACTCTTTCATTAATAGTGTCACCCAAATGATGTGACACTGATAATATATGTACTTAATTATTATAACTATATCTACAAATATTTAAGCTCAATTCAATAGACAATAAAATAGACATTTAGACTATGATTACTCTCAATTCATTGTACCTCTCACAGAGGATGATATACTCGGCTACTCGCCCATATACATAATAACACCCTTCTACAGTCATCGTACATGTTCCCAGAGAAATTAAACTACGATTTACTTGTCCAAAGTCATCTTCCAATGTCAATGAGCAAAAATAGAATTCAGTAATGATGGTGTCGTCACCTCTCACCAGAACCTTATTGATCTTTAAAAGTCCACTCATCCGGTATGTCATAACTGATGCTACTACTATTACCAGTGAAATTACGTGGTTATAGACAACAAAAGCGGCCACAGAGCATTTATATTCAAGGAGAAAACACATTTATGGCTGAGTAAACAATGTTTGTTGAGTATCAAATTAGACATGACAAACTTTAAGGATCCATAGTTGTTCATCAAATTATTTTTCACTATGTACTTGTTCTTTAGCTCCTATGGATAGAATTTGTCTTTACAAAACTCACAAGTAAATTAATATTCAAAGAGAAAGTACATTTATGACTGAGTAAGCAATGTTTGTTGAGTTTTTAGATTGCTAGTCTTGTTTCCCTTGCATATTGGTAAAAAGAGAAAAGACATTCCTTCTTAGATTGATAGTATTTAATTTCTTAACAACTTCTTATGTTTTTTTTTATTTACTTATCAATACTTGTATATGTGTTCATATGTAAATAGTATCCTTATTTTGTAAGTAGTTACAGTAGTTATCTAGCAATCTAGAGATAAACAAATTACATTTGTCATTATATATATCTTCCTATTTTTGGCAAGTGCACTTTGAAGGGATATTGCTATATTTGGATGTGTTAATCACATCTGTCATTATATATATAAAGAACATATAACAAAACAAAGTGTTCCAATTTTCAATGCATTGTTAATTAAATGTTTAGTATAAAAACTAAGAAAAATGTAATAAAACAAAGTGTTTCAACTTCCGATGCATATTTGTGTTTTCATTTATGGAAAACATTTAGGCGAGAAAATCACGCTTGTTATTATATATATATATATATATATATATATATATATATATATATATATATATATATATATATATAGATGTATACTGTATGAACTACCAACAACTCTAGCCGTGTTTATAAAGTTACTAATTGAAAGTTGTCTATTAACATAAAGTAATTTTCACGCTTGAGCAGACGACGAGCAATTCTGATCACAGATCCACGGCACGGGTGCTAATGGGTAACCATCACGTAAAAAAACCTACAAATGAAAGCAAAGATGATTGTATGCCCTTCAAACGAAATGGACAGCCATATTTCTTTGATCCATGTTCTTTCTTACTAGCCATTGTTACTTTACTCATACCATCATTTACTGGACTAACGACACTGTTCTCGGTAGGAAACGTGTTTGCTTCCTGAAAATAAGTTTAAAAACATGTAAAATTGTTGAATATGCACTATTCGGTCAGTGTGTGATGAACAGTTGTGTGTGTGATGAACAGTTGTATGTGTGTTCGACCAGACTGAGATGAACGGCTGTGTGTGTGTTTGGCCAGGCTAGATGAACAAATGTGTAGGTGTTCAGCCAGGGTGTGTTGAACACCCTATGAGCTGTTCGGCCAGTGCTAGAGGAACAACCTTAAGAGTGTTCATCACACCAGAGTCGAACAACCGGAATACCCAGCTCGATTTTTTTTGCAAAAAACCAAATTTTAATCGAATAAAGTGAAATGAATACTTACATTGTCCGACCCCATGATGTTTTCTTTCACAATGTGATTATGTTTAGAGTTGGTTTTGAGAGAGTTTTGAGAAAAAAAATTGGAGGAAGAATAAAGAATGAAATGCATCGTATACCGTAATGTTGTTATATATTTTTTGGGTTAGGGTGTAAATATAACACAATGGGGCGTGGGTAGTTTTATTTGTCTTTTAGTATAAGGGTATTATAATAATTTAAATGGGATATAGAGATTAATTTATGAAGTGTAATGCTTGGAAGGGTGTATTAAGTCATTTCACTTAATAGCATTTCTGTAATTATTTCAAGTGGGGTTTAAAAATAGGATTTTAGGGTGTGGTTATCTCCTCCCTTTATTTATTTATATTTATTTGCATAAACGAAAAAATAATAATCGAACATAAGGGAAATTTGGTCAAGTCCATGAAAAAGTTACTGCGTTTAGCATTAACACTTCATTTTTAATGGAGGGGCTAACGACACCTCAATTTCCTTTCTTCACACCTCATTATTCTCTACACCCCACTCTTTCACATATCACTCTCTACACCATACCTAAGTACTCATTTTATCATTTTCCATTCAACTCAATTAATAACCCACCAAACGAGTTAATTACCTACCTACCCCTCCCCACCAAAGTTTGGACCATTATCAAAGTTTGATCGCACGACAAGCTCCCTCCCCCTCCTGCGCAAACAACTTCTCTCCCTTTGGTCCAGGAAGAAGCGAACAATGGCAGCAGCAAAACAACAACATCAACATTTTATCTCGGTCTCTCTTTCCCTCTCTCTCTCTATTTTGAAACTCATCAACTACAAGCTCAATCATAGGTATGAATTTTCATCATTCTCTAACATTTAAACACTAGTTTTAGGTCTAATTTAACTATCAATAACAATATAGGATTATGAAATGCATGATTTTGGGTTGCATTTTGTAAGTCCAGTAGGTAGAGCTGTCAAAACGGGTTGGGCTGACCCGTCACGCCACCTAAAAAAGGTGGGTTGGATTGAGAAAATATGAACTCATTAGGAGGTGTGTCAAACGAGTTGGGGCCACGATGGGTTGCGGGTTGGGGTGAGTTGACCCGCCATGTAAGTTACAAATAAACAAGTCACAAGTTTGAAACAATTAGTTTTAATCATTTTCGCTCGAAATGTGAGATTTATTTTTTATATCTGAAATATTAGTAAATGATTTTAAATTCGTACAAGAAGTGGCACTTATAGCAACTGAAGATGTCAAAATAATGTATATTAACAATAATATTTACAGAAAAAATTATTATAAAAACATACAAAAAGAGTAATGATAAAATAGTTTCTTACTTCTATTTTTTTCTCATTTTATACTATTAATATTAGAGAAAGTTGTTAGAAAACACTATTAAAAATATAATAGTAGAAAATATTTTTTTAATGAATTGTGACAATTTTTTTGTGTTATTTATGATTATTATTATTATTTTGATTAATTGAAAGAAACGTCGGTGGGTTGGCCCGCCTAACCCACAACCCATGATGGGTTGGGTTGGCAATTTTCCGGTCCACCACATTTCACGGGTTGGCCTGCCCCACCAGCTAAATAATTGGTTGTAACGGGTTACGGATTGGCCCGTCCCGCCAACCCACCTTGACAGCTCTATCAGTAGGTAACGAAATAAGGCTAGAGAGGGATGAATAGCATTTTAAAACATTAAGGTTATTTTTGAAAACTTTCAAAACTGGCAGCGGAAATAATGAGTTATCAGCAGATAGAAAGATTGTTTTATGAGCTAATGTCCAAAACACTTTGTGTCAGCTCTTGACACAAGTTTAAGTACAAAATGTTTTAAGTAGATCACTTAATATAAGAAATAAACGTAAAGACCATATATAAAACAAATAAGTAAATGATTCAAGAATGTAACTCACTAACATTAAAGTAGATTGAAGCTACTTAAGTGTGAGAAACAGTTCTATTAGCTGGAAGAACAAATGACAGAGTATTTAGGAGTGGTTCACTGTGTAAACTGCTGCATCCACTATCAAGTTGGTCAAATTTGGATTTTTAGAGTGCACTAAATATTATTGAAATTCAAAGTGATCACTAACGGATTTGTGTACAACAAAAACCAGTATTTGAAGAGTATGATTGAGAAACAATCAAACTCGTGTAACAATCAAAGGTTCCTTAAATATTCAAAAAACTAAATGAGCAATCTAAACAGTGATTGTTTAAATAAGAATTATAAAGTAATAAGAAGTGAAAGAATATCTAGTAAGTGTTTGAGAACCAGAACACATCAAGGAAATAATTGCTTTGAAGGAATAAGTTGAGTGCCCAGTCCTGGGTTGAAGCAGATCAAAGAAAGAATATCATGTAAGTAAAGAATGATAGCTTCAACCACTCTGTTCTCTATCCTTTATATCTTCCAACTCTTCTGCAATACTTGCTTCAAAGTTTATTTATAGACATCTTGAATAATAGCTGTTTGAAAGAGCAGGGATGATTTTTGAAGAATGATGAAGAAATCTAACATTTAATGCACAAAGATCTTGTAGAGGATTAGATGATATCTCCTAGCATGAAATAATAAAAAGGGTGGTTAGCTAGAAGATATGATATAATGTAGAACGTTTAAGAAAAACATAAAAAGTTTTCATATGAATAGTTCTACGGTTGAAATACGATGGCCAGATAATAATTAAATATTTGAGAGTGAAGGCCACGTGTTTTTCATAGATACTGCTAGGAAAAAGTTGAAGAATTTAAGTCTTCTAGATTTTGGAGTAATTTTCCAACAATATACAGTCACTTAGATCTCAAGTTGTTAGTAAATATTTAGGAAAAAACTTAAAGTTTTTAAGTGTACCTAGGCTATTCAACTCTCCCTTCTACCGTAGTAAGTGCCCTTTAGAATTAACAATTGCTATTAGAGCCTAATTTTTTGAAAACTAGTTTTTCCAAGACTAAAATCTTGTGAGACAGCTCCAATGGCACAACAACAATATATGCTACCTACATCTAATGTGAACCATGTCTCAATATTGGACGAATGTCATTTTGATGTTTGGAGGGACATGATCATGCGTTACATGAACTCTGTTGATAACAAATTATGGAAATGCATAATTGAAGGACGCAATTTCCCTATGGAAGCTAATCTTCTTGCAGAAGTAGGTCGTGGTCCACCGGAGATTGAGAAACTTGAACCTGAGTGGAGAGATGATGGGAGAAATCTTGTAGATCAAGACAACATAGTGGATACAAACACCTACCAACAAATCATAAGGTGCACTTGATATGATTCTGACCACCAACCACAAACCAAGATTGTCACAAGTAAGGCAGAGGCATTGGAAGCATGTAGATCAAGGTTTGAGGGTTCATATGAGTATGGACAGGGCCGGCCTTGGGGGGTGGCGGGAGGGGCTACTGCTATGGCCCCCAATTTTTAGGGCCCAAAATGTTTGGGTACTACCTTATATTTAGTATATATATATATATATATATATATATATATATATATATATATATATATATATATATATATATATGTCAAAAAGGTTTACAATTTATTGATTTCACTTGGTGGTTAAGATGTCCATGATTTATGGTAGAGGTCCCAGGTTCAAGTCCTGGGTTGTAATTTTTTTTAGTTTGTTACTTTTTTAGTCTATGAACTACATATAAGTTATAACGTGTTGATTAGTTTAATGTAGAATAGATGATTCAATGGTTAGCATACTTGATAGATTGTTAGAGATTAGAGATTTTGTGTTCAATTCTTCCTATAAACTTTTTACTTTTCTTTTTTCCAATACTTTAAATGATTTCATTTTTATATAGGGCTCCTTTTTTTCTTTTTTTTTTTTTTTGCCATGGGCCTCTCAAAACAGGGCCGGCCCTGAGTATGGAACGAGGTTCAATGGTTCTAAAATGCATAGAGTATGATTGGAAGATTCAAGAGTTATATACAAACTTAATTCATGGATTTATTGGAGATTCAGGCTATTACAATGGCTACTCTACAAATTCAAACATGTCTTGTGAAGCCTTATATCTCATGGAAGTTGACTTGAAGACTCGAGAAATGTTCGTTAATGTCATACAATGACTTTGGAAGCTTTTAACACATAAAGGAAGACTTTAGGGGGCCAAAATGTAACTTTGAAAATTAGGTATTTGCAAAAAAACCGGGATTTGTTGATTTTCCTTATTTTGGGGGATTTACGTTTCTTAAATAGATTAGGTAACTTACCTAATTGTTGCCTACATAGATTAGGTAAGTTGAGTAGTTTCCTGAGTTGATTTTATTTAGTTTCCTAAGTTGATTCTAAGTAGTTTCCTAAGATGATTCTACTTAGACCTTTCCTTTTACTTTTAAGTTTAGGATTCACAAACCATATAAATAATGGTTGTGGCTTATTGTTTTGATACAACTTTCTGATTATTGATTAATATAGTTTTTGAGTGTTTTTCAAAACCTCATTGTTCTTCATTGAACTTGTGATTATTTGGTGAAAGGCTAAGTAATCAAAACCCGAACTTATCAATAGGATAATTCATCCCTATTGTGGCGTTCTTTCTTATACCAAGGTTCGTGTTCGTCTCGTAATTGGATCGCGGAGTACCACATTCAATAACGGATCGTAGCATTGGGTCAAGGTGTCACAATCCATCAATTCATTGACGTTCTTCGTTTGTCATGCTGCATGCTATTTGATTCCTCCATCGCGTGTATGCGTCTAGGAATCATATCAACACTTATGCAAAGGAAATGTGGGAAGCTCTTGTGAAATACTTGGAAGGAGACCAAGACACGAGACACAACAGAATATACACTTACATTAAAAAAATCGATTCCTTCAATAAAGATCCAAAGGAAACATGGAGCGGGCCTACGATGGCTTCAGTGAGGTAATAAATTGTTGCTTCTCTTTAGGCAAGATATATAGAACGAAGGAAATGAACATAAGGATCTTAGCTTCTTTAGACCGTCTATGGCATGTCAAGACAACGACCATGAAAGAATGCACATACTTAAACAACATGACTCTACGTAGTTTGTATGCAAGTCTTACGGTTTATGAGCTTGAAGTAAACCAAGCTCGAGAATTTGACACACCGTTTAAATTGTTGTTCTTGCTAGCCTTAGTACATGAGGTATCACATTTTGGTGAAAAAGAAGTTTGATGGGACTGAATGCCCTACCTCCCACTTAAAATCTTACTCTACCGCTATGAAGTCAAGGGGAGCTAGCTTCGAGGCTATGACTTCCAATTTCCATCTAACTTTAGTGGGGGCAGCAAAGCAATGGCTTGTGTTAACAGACATTAGCACATTAAGTACTTGGGATCAAATAGCTGAGGAATTCCAAAAGAGATACAAAGACAACAGTAGCTCTGAGAATAAAAGGGAACTTGAGGCATGCACCCAAAAGGAAAAAGAAACATGTGCAGATTTTTGCAGCCAGGTGGAAGAGGAAAATAACCCAAACACGAAAATAACCCAAACATTGGATAGACCCGATCTATCTTAATCAGCACAATTGTTTATAAAAAACCTCCAGCCAATTTATCTTGAACGCATGAGGTATCTTCCCTACAGTGATTTCAATGCCATTGTTGAAATAGGAAATTGTATTGATGAAGAAGTATGTACAGGGTTCCTAGAAATTGAAACACCTCCTTGTTCATTCTGTTACTCTGAATCAGAGGAAGCATCTACGAAAGAAATCAACGTTGTTGAAAGAATTCCAACTAATAATTACAATAATGTATCTTGGTCTTATGAAGCAGATGAATCTATAAATATTGATAGAAAGGACATCAATATCAGCAGGCATACAAAAGGTCCTCACAACAAACGACATTATGATGAACTGCATGCTCCAATTTCATTGATACTACAAGGGTTAATAGTACAAGAAGCCCTTAAGTCTCTTGAGAACTACAAACCTCCAAACCCATTACCCACCAAATGGAGCCACAACAAGTACCATGAATACCACCAATTCAGTGGTCATATCACCGACAAATGCTTCTCACTCAGAAATGTTATCCAAGACCTTATCGATGATAAAATCATTGAGAAGCAGAACCCAATGCCACATAATGAGCAGGTCAACATGATTGATTCTGATGAAAAGTGATCAAGCATCACCCAAGGAGCAACATTGAGAAAAAAATTAGATATTGTTGTTTCTCATATGTATCTTGATTTGCATTTGTTCATTCATTACATTAGGTTCTATACTTAGTGGCTAAATGAGCTGCGTACCAGTTAGCGTGGCAACTGTGTATAACTTTACCTTTAGAATAGTTTTAGACTTCACAGGTTTAGGCAGAAGACTTCGGCTGAAGGCTTCACCGACAGACTTCACCAGCAGACCTTGTCTGCACTCAGACATCATGACGTGTCCAGCTCATCAGGATATCAAGCTCAAGTGGATCACTTAATTCAGCTATTCTTGGTTTGAATTTGAATTAATCCATCATCGTCGCTCCTGACTTCCAAGGCACGCCTTTCCAGCTTTTCCAAAAAAGCATGAATACTTTCGCCTCCTGTACATGGCAGAGCAGGTGTACAGTTTGACACTAACAGACTGTACCAACTACTGCAGGTCTACAAACTATGTTTGTCGCCCACCTGCTAGTTGCTGCACCTACTCCTCTCCATACCATGATCAGTCCCAGTTGAAGATGAAGTCAACAAAGTAGCTCCAAGCATTTAACGTAATTAACCTAATAGAGTTATTTCTCACTTCGTCTTCCCCAACGGTCTCAAGGATGCTCATATATAAATACTACCATTGAAGACTGAAGAAAACAATGCTCTGAATCTATTCAACAACATCAAGAATTTATACTCAGTGCATTCAAGAGATCATTAACTGATCAACGAAGTCCTCAACAACAACAAGAAGATTTGCATCAACTCTTAATCATTTGCTTCTTACTGTTGTCCTCCTTAACTATTCTTCTGCACATTGAATACTCTGTTTTTCCAGATATTCAATTCCCCACCCCCAAAACACAAATCAAATATTTTGTACACATCCATTAGATAATTCTGTAATAGAACTAGTGGAAAATATTGTGTACATTTAAATCCAAGGTTGACTGCCTTGGTGGTGGGCGTAACACTCATTATAGTGCGAACCATCTCAAAATTCTTGTGTTCATCTTCCTCTGTTGATTACTATTTTATACTGTCTTTGTTCTCTTAACTTATTCCTTTAGCAGCAAACTTAAGTAATCAGCTAAGTCTACCGTTCACCAACAGACTTAATCTATTTCTCCTTACAAGTCTTCCGCTACTTCAATCTCATCATTAGATTACAAGTACTTGTTTTAGGAATTTTTACGAAAAGTTTTAAGTGTTTAATAAACTATTCAACCCCCCCTCTAGCTTATTATTGTGCCCTTTGGGACTAACAGATATGACAGAACATCAGTACTAGAAGTTGTTCGTCACTCAGGGAAGGATAAGTGAAAACCTTTTTAAGCTCATAGAACCTTAGAATACCCTTTTGTATACACTTCCAAAAAACCTCTTTACCTTTGAACCTCCTTTTGCCAAATAAAATCTTCAAGAAGCAACCTTTTACTTTTTCTGAAATCAACCGGGGGTCAGTTTTCATAGATTTTTCCTTTTTAAATTATCGTATCTTTTCAATTCAGATCACCTATTTCCGAATATCCCTGGACATGTTTTTCTTTTCAAGGTTGATAAATTGACTCACTTAAAAACACCTAAATCTACACGAGTTAATAATGAGTCATCCAGAAGATATAGACTCGCAAACTATTAAGAGCACATGAAATCCAAAGCAGGCAAGTCGTCTTGACTGGAATCACCTTCGACCAATTGCGGCCGAGCTGTTAGTAGCATACTGTGGCTTCCCACCATACACCAAAACCCCTCCAAAAACCTGAAACCCTTTTTAAGTCCATCATATGCCAAAATCCCTACCGAAACTAAGACCTTCCAATATCCCCAGCCAAACAACTATCCCCATGCTCTAGTTTCCCAAAACCGAGGCTGTTTTACCTTTTTATCCACCAAGAGTGGTTATCCTTAGCCCCAAAAGGAGAGAGGACATTCCTCAACTTCTATTATAATGCTCCGAAAAAAAGAGAAGAAAAAAAGATATAAAGAAGAAAAAAAATCTCTCTTGAGCAAGTCCATCATTTGTCCATCTCTCCCTTACACAAACTAATTGGGGCTTCTTAGGGAAAATCAACACATATATACTTTTTAGACTTGGATCGAAGAAAAAAGGCCCACCATACCCAAAGCCAAAGCTATACCCAAAGTCAAAGCCGAGAAGCCTACTGTTAGTCCCAAATGGCACAATAATAAGCTAGAAGGGGGGGTTGAATAACTTATTAGACACTTCAAACTTTTTTTATAAATTCTTAAAACAAGCACTTACAATCTATTGAAAAGATTGAAGTAGCGGAAGTCTTGTAAGGAAGACAGTTCAAGTCTGCCGGTGAAGCACTACCGATAGACTTTGCTAGCACTACCGGTAGACTTTGTTGAATACTCAAGTCTACTGTTTGAAGCGATAAGTAAATAGATATGAAACAGTTTAAAGCAGTAAGCAACAGTAATGAAAGAACACAAGTATTTTGAGATGGTTCGCACTATAAAGAATGCTACGTCCACCATCAAGGCAATCAACCTTGGATTTAAATGTGCACTATATTTTCCACTAGTTCTATTACAAAGAATTCCAATGGATCGTGTACAAAATATTTGACTTGTGTTGGGGGGTTGGGAATTGAATATCTGGACAAACAGGATATTCAATGGTGTAGAAGAATAGTTAAAGAAACAACAATAAGAAGCAAAAGATAAAGTGTTGATGCAGATCTTCTTCTTGTTGTTGAGGACTTCGTTGATCAGTTTAAGATCTCTTGAATGCACTGAGTATATAAGACTTGAAGTTGTTGGAGAAATTCAGAGCATTGTTTTCTTCAATCTTTAATGGCAGTATTTATAGCTGGGGCATTCTTGAGACCGTTTGGAGAAGACGAAGAGTAACAACTCTATTAGTTTGAATGCATTAAATGCATGGAGCTAACTTTGTAGATTTCGTCTTCATTGATACTGAGCAGGGAATGGTGCAGAGTTGTTGCAGTAGTTGACAGGTGAGCAATCAGAGTTACAGACCTGCAATAGTTGGTACAGACTGTAAGTGTCAGTCTGTTCACCTGCTCTGTCACTATTCAGGAGGCGAAAGTCTTCTTGCTTTTTGGAAAGCTGGACATGCGTGTCTAAGAAGTCATGTGTTGATAGAAGATTGGTTTAATTCAAATTCAAAATGATAAAGGTCGAATTTAATTAATCCACTAAAAGCTTGATGACTGGACACGATATGCTTGAATAGGTGCAGACAAGGTCTGTCGCTGAATGTTGTATGAGGTCTTCCGATGAAGACTTCAGCTAAAGTCTTCCGCTGAACCCGTGAAGCCTAAAAAAACTATTCTATGGCAAAGTTCTATACATAGTTGCCACGCCAATTGATATGTAGCCCAATTAGCCACTAAGTATAGAACTTAATGTAATGTATGAACATATGTAAATCAAGATATAAATGAGAAACAACACCTACCATTCTCAAAACCAATAACAAATTGTCCATCTAAAAACCCACAATCTAAAAAAAGCCAACCAACGATCAAATTGTTGATTGCCGTTTTTTAAAGAAACCAATTTCATAAAGAGACCTTCTAACCAGAGACCAAATCAAAACCTCAAAACCAGTCCCCAAAAACTTAAACGGTACACCCCGAACCAGTCACGATCAATAGCTCTGCTTCAATCCGTTATAACGTGATATGAGTCAAAGATGAAACTCCTTGCTAAAACACATACAAACATCAAAATATAATTACCCAAGTAGGGTCCATAACTCACCAATATGGTGATACTTGGTAATAAAGTGAACTCTGGATCCCGTCTCTCTTTCTTGTTCAGTAGAGTCATCATCACATCCTTTACCTTTAATTTTATCTTTAAATAAAGTCTACCTGGGGCTGTCCCTCCATCCACATCTTTCTGGGGTTTGTTGTTCATAAGAACGTGTCGTTTGAGTCTGCTAGGGGCTTTTTTTTAATCCCATCTTGAAGAATTTGTTGATTAAGACACCCTGGGGCTTTTCCCACTGAACTCACGAGGCTTGTCCATGTAGTCGCCTTTCTCATGTTCCCCGAGCCGTGAATTGTTGGTCATAATGAAAGATGCTCAGGTTAGGAAATCTTTGAAAATTTGAGTCTCGTTACAAGCAAGATAAGAAAAGTTATTCTTGGACTTAGTATAAAGAGAAGACATTTTGGAAACATATACTATATCAACCGAGAAAGTTTCTGACTTGGCCTTACTGGGCAAGGACTTCTTAGGATTAGATGACAAGATCACTTATTATGCTTAATCCCCATCTGAAGTCAAGAATGTCACAGATAACCTGTTGCAAAATTGGTACATTACTACAGTGTCCCTCGTGATTTCTGCGAGCCTGGTTGATGGTTTTGGATTCACTTTGCCCCTACCTTCCTTTTGATGCTAAACTGGTTGTCTACCAATTTCTGTCCAGGATACCAAAGGTTGGGAACCTCACTTATAATATTGGACTATTTGTTTCGCTTTGGCATCACGCTGGTTTCTCTAAGTTCAATCAGATATTGCTGCTTGACCGTCGTGTTATCTCGTCATATGGGTCTGGTTTTTGAAACCCCTCATTACTTTCTTTGCCGAAAACCATGATATTTGTTATCAAGTCAAAAGAAAGAGACGGGAGACCTCCATTAAATTTTTTCACTAAGAAACCCCACCAGATACCAGAAACCAAACAACATATATGCATCACATCTCCTACGATTATGGCCAAAGCTTCAAGTGAACCCAAACAAAAACAACAACCTCAGCCATTTCACTCACTAGCCAAGAAGTACAGTGTGTTTATAAAACATAAATTAGTTTTGCTTAAAAAGTCAATCGTGTACAAAGTAATATTAACTAGTGTTTGCATATAAACTAAATTGCAAAGTAATGGAGTAAGTATTTCAACGACATTGTTTCGCGCCACTATATCTGATCTTGAAACTTTTCCCGCACATATTACTGACCTCATCATCATCCTTGCATTTTAGGAACATCGACAGCATTCCACCACAAGGCTTCATAATCATTGCTTCTCCTATGCTGGGATAAGCGCAAAAAAAAAAAAAAATCACATCACTTTCCCTATTCTGGGTTAAGCGCATTATTAAAAGCAGCATCGCTTTTCCTATTCTGGGTTAAACACATTTTTTTAAAAATCACATCGCTTTTCCTATTCAGGGTTAAACGCCTTTTTGAAGAGCATCATCGCTTTTCCTTTGCTGTGAAAAGCCCATTTTAAAAAACATTTCTTTCCCTATTCTGGGGGGAAACTCATTTTAAAAATCACATCGCTTTTCTTATTCTGGGTTAAGCGTATTTTTGAAAAACAACATCGCTTTTCCTTTATTGGGATAAGCACATTTTAAAAAAATAATTAAAAAAAAATTGCATCGCTTTTCCTATTCTGGGTTCAGCGCATTTAAGAAAAGTAGCATCACTTTTCCTTTACTGGGAAAAGCTCATTTTGAAAACAACATTTCTTTTCCTATTCTGGGAGAAACACATTTTAAAATTGCATCATTTTCCCTATTCTGGGGGAAACGTGTTTTAAAATTGCATTGCTTTCCCTATTCCGGGCGAAACACGTTTTGAAATTGCATGATCGTTTTCCTATTCTGGGAGAAACACATTTTAAAATTGCATCATTTTCCCTATTCCTGGGGGAAACACGTTTTAAAATTGCATTGCTTTCCCTATTCTGATGGAAACGTGTTTTAAAATTGCACCGTTTTCCATATTCTGGTGGAAACACATTTTAAAATTGCATCACTTTCTCTATACTGGGGGAAGGGCATTTAAGAATCTCATCACTTTCCCTATTCTGGGGGAAACGCGTTTTAAAAAAAAAATTGCATCGTTTTCCCTATTATGAGGGAAACACATTTTAGACATTGCATCACTTTTCCTATGCTGGGTTAAGCACTTTTTTAACATTGCATCCATTTTCCCTATTCTGGGGAAGGCATGTGTTAGACATCCCATCGCTTTTCCTATTCTGAGTTAAGCAAACTTTAAAAAATGTACTGATTTGCCTATGGTGGGCAAAACATATTTGAATTTCATCGTTTTCCCTATTATGGGGGAAACACGTTTTTAAAGTTGCATCACTTTCCCTATTTTGAGGGAAGAGCATTTAAGTTGCATCATTTTCCCTATTCTGAGTGAAGGGCGTTTAAGTTTCATCACTTTCCCTATTTTGGGGGAAGGACCTTTAAGAAATTGTATCATTCTTCCCTTTTTCTAGGGAAAGTACATTTTAAAGGTTGCATCACTTTTCCTATGCTGGGTTAAGCACATTTTAGAAACGCATCCGAATCCCACCAGTTTTGCCTACGCTGGGCGAAACGCATCTGAATCCCACCAGTTTTGCCTATGCTGGGCAAAGCGTATTTGAGTCCCACCAGTTTTGCCTATGATGGACGAAACACATCTGAATCCCACCAGTTTTGCCTATGCTGGGGGAAACGTATCTGAGTCCCACCAGTTTTGCCTATGCTGGGAAAAGCGCATCTAAGTCTCACAAGTTTTGTCTATGTTGGGCGAAGCGCATCTGAGTCTTACCAGTTTTGTCTATCCTGGGCGAAGCGCATCTAAGTCTCACCAGTTTTGCCTATGTTGGACGAAGCGCATCTGAGTCTCACCAGTTTTACCTATGTTGGTGTAGACGCCCCAATTTTGTACCCCTGGTATGTGACTCTGACATGTGATATCAAGAACTGTTCAAACTTAACAACTGTCAAGTTACAAGAGTCAAAAATTAGAAAGAGAAAGCAGGATGTGCAAAACAGTTAATCGCGAGGGGTGAAAGTGCCAAATTTGAAACTTCAATAGTGACTTGGCGCGGCCTAAAAGCTTGCTGGGCGCCGCGCCAAGGGAGGGATGTGTCGGCGCCAAGGTCCTCAATGTAGCACTCAGACTTAACGCATAGTGCACCTCGCGAAGCCCGGTGTACAATCGAAGGCAGCCGGCTGAGAAATCAGAAAATCCCCGATGAGTCCTCCATTCCTCCTATAAATTGAGGTGCCGGGTCCCCTTTCAGAGACAACATTTTCATCGCAAAGAAACACTAAGGAATTCTCTCTGCGTTCCTTCGAAGCCATAGTTACGAGAGGTGCGAGATAGGTGTGTGTAGCCCACCAAAGACTCCAAACCCCGTCCAAACTTTGCCAAAACTTAAATCCACCGGTTATAAGTGATCCCTAGCCTAGTAGTTAGGTATCCACCTTACTTCCCCGGCCCAAAAATCCCATAGTAAGCCGTTACTCTGCCCGAGTAATGAGCTGAAAAACACAAAAACTAAGCCGTTATTCCGCCCAACCAAAAAGGCCAAAAACCTTCCGAAATAAGTTGTCACTCTGCCCGAGTAGACAAGCCAAAAGTCATCAAAATAAGCAGTCACTCTGCCCAAATCAAAACAACAACCACAAAAAAAAAAAGACTCTTTCTCCCTGAAGGATAGAGCGAGCACACTACCGCTCTAAAAGGTAAAAGCTTTTAAGGGCGTTTTCTTTTTATTTATTTACCCGTTCATTTATTTATTATTTAAAGTTGTTATTTAAATCTGGCACAATGTAGTCAATATAAGCCGTTGTGCTGTCCGGATTAGAATATGAAATATTATGTAAAAGAGCCGTTATAATGGCCAAATATTTTTAAATATATTTGTAATTATTGTAAGGAAATGACTGCAAGTCCGAAAATAATGTAGCCACGGATGTATTTGTTTTAATTTCTTGTCTTTTAATGTTTTATTCATTTGCTAAATAAATATAACAATAAGCATACTTCAGCCAAAAACTACTTTTGAGACCGAAAGGGCGAGTTGGGTGCCTAGCACCTTCCCAACTCGTAACTTAGCCTCCGAACCCGTTTCTTTTTCTCCGGTTTATTTTTCTTTTTTCTGGTTTTGCTTTATTTTTGCCTTAAAATAAAGATGACGACTCTAAAACTTTTTGGATCCAGTGGGGCCTCGCAACACTCCTTCTTTGCACTTTTCTGTTTTCCCCTAAAAAATGGAGAATAGGAATGGAAGGGTGATGTATTCTCATATCCTGGTATCCCCTAGACAATGGATAACTTGATGCGGGAAACCCAAAGCTCCCATAGTGATCAGAAACGGGTCATAAGGTTATTTTTAATAAAATTCATAGTGGGGGCGTCGCAATATCCTTTTTTGCACTTTTCCGTTTTCCCCTAAAAAAAGGAAAATGGGAATGAAAGGGTAATGCATTCACATATCCTGGTATCCCCTAAAAAAGGGATAACTTGATGCGGGAAACCATAAGTTCCCATATTGGATTAAAAATCCACTAAAGGCAAACGAGGCGCATTCCAACGCGCTATCATAGACAGCACTCCTCTCGTACTTTTGATTTCGTCTTCCCCTAAACAAGGGAGGGTGGAACGAGAGCAGTGGTGTCCCGCATCCGCACGTATGCGCACCCCTAACCAAGGGCGCGCGGGGCGCGGGCGCAGTCCCGGGAGCCCACTGTGGCGACTCTGCTGGGGAGTTGTTTTATTTTAAATAAAATGGAGGGCTAGACTCATAAAATAAATTTTTTTTGTTTTTATTTGTTTCTGGCAAAAGTATGCTTGTTATATTAATTTATGCATTTGAATATTGCGTTCCTATACATCTGTGCCTATATTTGTGGATATGATCCTCCATCTTGCAGCAGTTTCGTTCCGATAACTATTACAGGTGTCTTTAAAAATATTCTATAAAAAAAATTCGAAAAAAAACATTCGAAAAAATCAAAATATATATATATATTATATATGTTACAAATAAATTCCGGGCAGCACAATAAAAGGGCCGGGGCTTAATTATTGCTTTATTTCTGGCTCTGTATTATTATTTCTTTCTTTTCTTTTTTCATTTTATTCTGTACATTTACACATATCTGCATTCATTCTGTCATTTTATTTTGGGGACATAGGACCAAAATTGTAATTAATAGGGATAGATAGTTTCCACGCTCTTCTTTCTATTTCTTAATATGATGTGCTTGCTTGCTCGCGCTCAAACTAAAAAACCAAGAAAGTCCACACATAACAGCAAGACAGGTCATATCTGTTTTATTTTTCTGTTTATATATCTGAAAATAAATAAAGATTTTACTGCTTTCTAGATATCGCGACACACACACACGCATATAGGTATATTCCGAATTGTTACCCTACACCATGACCAGCCTACCCCCTGCATAAACCAACGCTAGAATGCATATAGCTTCTCAGGACACTTCATAGACCGACCGGTTTTTGCATCTTCGAATTGAGAGTCAGCCACTGCCTAAAAAAAATCATAAAAAAAAACAATATACAAAGAAAAAGAATGCGCAAGTTAGAAAAAATAAATAAGTGCGCACAAAAAAAATAAAAATAAACAGGGGCTGATTTATCATTCTCAGATGCTCGACCTAGACCGTTTCGAATGGTGGATCCTGGAAAGAGTATAGGCCCTTCGCCTAGGACCAGTCCAGTCCTGGGGAGTCGAAAGACAGGTGGAATTCGTTGGTCCTATACTCTGGATAAAGAATCCACTGTTCCAGGGAAACTCCTGAGACTGTCAAAATAAAGTGGGTGCTTATCCGGCCAATTGTATGGAACAAAATAAAATAATAATAAAATATACTAATAAAAGGCATGCTGTACTCCAAGCCCAGAAAGCCTTCAGCAAGCCTTCTGATACCTACAAACCCCATTTTCCTCAGAAACCTGGCCCGAATTTGTAAAAGCAGAGATAGTACTGGCCTGTTGATACGGAAAAGTAGTGCGTAAATCGATCGAGGGTATCGGGCCAGATCGAGGCGAATCGAGGGTACAGATCCGGCGGTATGGTAGCGTAAAGTGAACAAATCGGCTATGGGTACGCATTCGGGCTCCAGGGTATGTTCTGACTCCGGCAATGCAGGAATGGTTTGACCAAAAGTTGGGTGCATCGATGAGTTAAATGGCTAGTCTGGTACAAAGCTTAAAATCTAGTGGTGAGGTGAACTTGAAAGAACGCGATGCCACGGATTCTCGATATGGGACGATGTTACAGTCAATGTTGCAGTGAATGTTGCAACAATGGCTGTAACAATGTGAACTAAAAGTGTTTCACAGAAAATTGCAGCGGAAGTTTTGTTGTCAGATTTAAAACGCAATGCACATAGAAAGACGTAAAATCACACAAAAACAATCTACAAGTATCAAACTTGTAGATCAAGCCTCAAGGCCACACAATTTATATAAAAATCAACACTGTTTTTGAATCTAAACACAAAACTCTCACAAGATATAGAATCTTGGAGAATCACAAAACCCACATAAACTACTAGAACAAACGTGGGAAGAAAGACTTAAACACAGCTTCCAAAACAACAAATCAACCGGAAGCACAAATCTGAACTTTCAGGAAATACAAGCCTGTATTCCTGAAGTTTTTGAGCAGCAGCAGGTGTTTTCAAGTCTTCCTGCAGAACGGTCTTTTTATATGAGGTGTCGATCTCTTCTCTCTAGCTCGGCACACAAGAAAAACTGGATCAACTCTCTCTTTTCTGCTCACAGCACTTCTGATAAATCTCGCCTATGCTCTCAGTTCTCTGTATCAAGCTGCTCGACTTCTGGCCTTTTTATAGACTGCCAAGCTTGTAAACCAAGACTTCAAGAAATCCTGCAAGAATACGGCCAACAACCAAATCCTACTAGGAAACAGATTAGACATAAAATTATACAAGATTTTGTTTCCTAATTAGACTATAATACTTGGAATAACTAATTTATTTACATAAATCTAGATACCAAAAATATGTTGCCTAAATCTTTAAAATCTTTTAAAAGATTTAGTTACCAAACATGTATAACTAAATCTCCAAAATCTTTTAAAAGATTTTCCTAAAGATTTTCCTATCAAAAAACACACCAATCTACCAAAAATAATCTAAACAAAATCTAACTCCTAAAATAAACATTGACTAAATTAAAATCCTTCTTTGACCAAGAAAGGTGAAAACAAGATAAAATAGGTCATGCCTATTTTACCCTTACAATCTCCCCCTTTGTTGAACCTTTCTGGTCAAATCAAAATACAAGTGTTTATTCAACACCAATCAAATCACCTAACCTCGCATTGGTTAGAAAATCTCATCTCCTCGAATTTGTGCAAGGAGCACAAATCAGAAATCATCATCACCATCACAAGAAACACTTGATCACTCTCCCCCTATTTGACCGGAAAAGGAAGAGGGATACACAAACTTTTAGGAACTCTCAAAAATCCAAGATTTTGAAAAACACAATAAAGTGTTCACCAAGATTTGATCACACCACTTAGCAAAAACTGAGCACATCATATCCAAATTCAAAACCTCTTAGTTTCACACAAAAATTAGACAACCACTAAATATTTTTCAACATGGAGATTTTTTGAAATTGATTTGCACAGTTTATATTAGGACAAAATTTCACCAAGCTGATATCATTGCCAACAATGCATGTCCTAAAATTTTATGCCTAAAAACATGATGACTAAAAGCTAGGCAAAAGAAAAATAAAAAAAAATGCAATCACACACAAGTGATAAAGACCAGATCAAATGATGTAGTTCCTCATGTAGCTGCATTAGGAGATGCATTCGCCAAAATTGTGATTTTATGATCAATATTGCATTTTTTTTTTGTTTTGTTTTCTCAACCAGATTTCTCTCCCAAGATCGTAAATTTTTCACAACAAAAATCCATAGGTACTTTATTTCCCTAGGAATATATAGCTCTACTTTATTTCAAGCTATAAAAACATGCCACTTGGAACCTTTCACACTATTTACCAAGGGAAGCAATTTTGCATTTTGATCAACCCATGAAATCCGAAGATTCATAGTCCCAAAAGAAAGGTGCCACAACCTTGTTCATAGGTAGCTCTTTTCCGTTAGGTAGCTTTCACACTTTTTCAATTAAAGGGAGTCAATTTACTCAAGATCAACCCATGAGAACCTAAGTTCCATAGTACCTTGACAAATTGCAGCATCCCAAAAATTTCAAAAGGTAGCTCTTTCCTTTGTGGACTTTAAACATACTCAAGAACTGGGAGAGAGAGAGAATCATAACAAAAAAATCACAACTGATTTTGAATGAAAATCCCAAGCAACCACAAGAGACACATACATGTGAGTCAATTGATCTAGAGTGCCCTCTAAAGACAAAATGCAATCATGCCTAATTTTGATTTTTTTGATTTTTTTTTTAATAATTAACTAAGTGTAAAATCATATGGCACACAAAACACAAGAGATTTCCAAAGATTGAAAAATCTCTCAAAAACAAGACACTTGGCAAATATATCAGCAAGATGATTTTCGGTCCCAACATGTTCAATGCAAACAATTTCCATAATCAACCAAGTCTCTAAAAAAAATGGTGTCTTATATAAATGTGATTAGTTCGAGAATAATGAACTGGATTTTTGTGCTAAGAAAAATGCATAGGTTATATAAAAAAAAACAAGGTTAACACATCAATGTGAACACATAATCTTTGATCATTTGAAGCATCCATAAAAGATTTAAGGCTTCTCTCAAAAATATTTTGATAAGCATGCAAATTTTTGAGATTCAACCTTACTTCTTCTCCTTGTGTATATCCCATCATGAATATCACCTATCACTTGAGAGATTGGATGGTTTTTCTGAATACGGCTAGGAATATCATGGCTGCAACCATTCAAATTTGATGATTTTCGAATGTACAGGACGATTTCGAAAGTTCGGGACTGTTTCGAATCGCCAAGTTTACGTCAATGTTGCTCCCATTGTTGCAACATCGGGTGAAACATTGGGTGACACATTGTGAATCACATTGGCTGAACTTTCGAACATGCAGGCTGTCTCGATCATGTGCAGATTTAGGTTTCGATCTTTGGTTCGAACATTTTGGAGGAGATTCATCATAGGGACGGCTTAGAACCGGGACATATATCAAAGGGTTCACAATATTTGGACTTGCCTTTGTCATTACTACCCTTAGGAACCCACATCTGTTTAAAAACTTTGGGTTGGAGATTTTTGAAAAATTTCTGATTTGTCTTTGAATGAGGCTTCCAATGTGTCTGCCAATGTTGCAACATTGGGGGCGCATTGGTCGCTCATACTGTTCTCGCCTAATGAGTTTTTTCAAAGAAATCTTGCCTCATTTCATTCTCATACATGGCCTTTTTCAGAAAACAAAAAGGTTGTATGTGACCAGGCTTATGGCAGAAGTGACAAACATAATTTTTCTTTCTTGTTCTCGGTTTTTCAAAGAAGGCAGTTTCTTGAAAATTGTGTGTGGGATGTTTTGGTTCAGTAGGCATACCTTCACCTTCTTTCACAAACATCTTGGGCATGAATCCAATACCAGACTTACCAGAATTATCAGAATTCAACATCTCATCCATTTTTTGTTGGCTTGAGTTCCATTTAGCCATGGTTTCATTGGCTTGAATGAGCTGCTCTTTTAAACCTTCAATCTCCACATCCTTCTTGGTCAACAGACTCTCCATCCTTGTAATACACTCCTTCTGTTCTTCATTAGCTTTCTTTAACAAGTCATTTGCCTTTTTAAGCAACTTAACTTGACAAACTCTCTTTTCCCAATCATTGTACAACTCCTTATATGCATCCATCAAATCGATTACGATTACGCACCATCTTTAGAGACGAAGAGTTAACGCAACAAAAGTCATTGTATAAACCTTTCTTCTTCAAAGTATTAGGACAAACAAAATTATCAAATTGAGAATCCATCATTGCTACTAACAGAATCTACTCTTAGTGATGTCAAGAGGAGGCTCTGATACCAATTGAAAGAACGCGATGCCACGGATTCTCGATATGGAACGATGTTACAGTCAATGTTGCAGTGAATGTTGCAACAATGGCTGTAACAATGTGAACTGAAAGTGTTTCCACGAAAATTGCAGCGGAAGTTTTGTTGTCGATTTAAAACGTAACAGACATAGAAAGGACAGAAAATCACACAAAAACAATCTACAAGTATCAAACTTGTAGATCAAGCCTCAAGGCCACACAATTTATATAAAAATCAACACTGTTTTTGAATCTAAACACAAAACTCTCACAAGATATAGAATCTTGGAGAATCACAAAACCCACATAAACTACTAGAACAAGCGTGGGAAGAAAGACTTAAACACGGCTTCCAAAACAACAAATCAGCAGGAAGCACAAATCGAACTTCAGAAATACAAGCTTTGTATTCACGAAGTTTTTGGCGGCGGCAGTGTTTTCAAGTCTTCTGCGAAGCGGTCTTTTATATGAGGTGTCGATCTCTTCTCTCTAGCTCGGCACACAAGAAAAAGCTGATCAACTCTCTCTTTACGCTCACGGCACCGATAAATCTCGCCTATGCTCTCAGTTCTCTGTATCAAGCTGCTCGACTTCTGGCCTTTTTATAGACTGCCAAGCTTGTAAACCAAGACTTCAAGAAATCCTGCAAGAATACGGCCAACAACCAAATCCTACTAGGAAACAGATTAGACATAAAATTATACAAGATTTTGTTTCCTAATTAGACTATAATACTTGGAATAACTAATTTATTTACATAAATCTAGATACCAAAAATATGTTGCCTAAATCTTTAAAATCTTTTAAAAGATTTAGTTACCAAACATGTATAACTAAATCTCCAAAATCTTTTAAAAGATTTTCCTAAAGATTTTCCTATCAAAAAACACACCAATCTACCAAAAATAATCTAAACAAAATCTAACTCCTAAAATAAACATTGACTAAATTAAAATCCTTCTTTGACCAAGAAAGGTGAAAACAAGATAAAATAGGTCATGCCTATTTTACCCTTACTGAACTCTTCCCCTATAATCCCCCAAGAAGCATCCACATCTCATGTGCCTCCAAACCCAACTCCCCAGCCAAACACTAACCCACCAAATACTACCGCTACCCCAAATCCCAATCCTCCACTAAGTCCCTACTATCCAAATATCAACCCTTACCCGTCCTATCCACCATATCATCTCCCAAATACTCAGAGCCCAAATGACCTCCCTTTTCCCATGATTAACCCACTCCAAAATAGCCCACATATGGATGCAAAAAGCTATAACCCATCAGGCCAAGTTACTACATACTTACCTTTCAATGACCCTGGTCGCCCGGCTGGAACCATCAATAACCCACTAACTCAGACTCTATATACTACCCAAAACCCACCAACCTAGAATCCCTATACTGTCCAAAATCCACCAACTCATGACCTTTATCCAACCCAATACCCATATCCAGCCCAGAGTCCTTATAATACCCAATATCCATATCTAACCCGGAATCCATACACTGCCCAAAACCCACCAACCCAAAATCCTCACCAGACCCTTCGGCCAGAAAATAACCCAGCCTTCCCTAATCCAGCCAGTATTTACCAAAAGCCAACTCCCCCAGCCACCAAAATGGAGGCCGACATGGAAAATATGTCTAAGTTCTCAAAGAACAAAAAGAGTTGAACAAACTCACACAACTATCATTCCAAAATGTCTGATCTTCAAGGCTTACATGAGAGGCCTATTTATAGGCTAATGTAGTGGAGAATACAATGTCCATGATGTTATCAATGAGGTCAGCGATAAGCTAATCCACTTATTTATAAGTTGTACTAGCTATCATGATTAGCTATCAAAGACTCTTGAGTTCTCCAAGTTCATGAATGGATCCAACTTGTCTTGAATGAAATTTTCTAGATTTAGAGAGAAAATTTGGATGCCTCCTTTGATGACTTTGAAAAGGCTGAATTTTGGTCTTGTTTTGGGCTCAAAATGTACTCCTTCTTTGGGCTAGAGTTCCATCTCCATGAGACTCCATTTTGCACTTCATTCTGCCTTATTTGTTGTGCTTTTGAGCTAGACCAAGCCTAGTCTTGATTAATAACTTGGACTAAAAGGACTTGATTTGTTTGGATTCCTTGAGTTGTAACTTGAGCTTGAACCCAACAAGTTCCCATTAAACCATTGATAGTATTCTTGATTTCTTTGGACTTGGACCTAGTGATAGGTACAACTTGCCATTTCAATGGGTCTTGTTCTCTTAGAGTTGAGCTCTCGGATGGAACTACATCACTATCCTCCTGACTTAGACAAAAGAGGAAGAGTCTCCCTGCAAAGGTGGGCCTCCCAATTCCTACTCAGCGGTGGCAGCCTGTATAAGAGACACTATCAAGGCCTCAACTTAGTATGTGTCAATCAGGCCAAAGCTGAGCAAATTATGGATCGACTACACGGTGGTACCTGCGGGCCCCACATGAATGGCCATATGCTATCCAAGAAAATCATCCGACAGGGGTACTATTGGAGTACCCTCGAAACTGATTGTATTCGGTGGGTGCGACATTGCGACAAATGTCAACATTTTGCCAATATGCAGCAAGTTCCCCCACATGTCTTATACAACTCCACTGCCCCCTGGCCCTTCTCAACATGGGGAATCGACGTCATAGGCCAAATTCACCCAAAGGGATCCAATGGCCATGAATACGTCCTGGTAGCCGTTGATTACTTTACAAAGTGGGTGGAAGCCTCTTCCTACAAGATCCTGAATGCCCGAAAGGTGTCCGAGTTCATACGGACCAATATTCGCTATGGGGTACCTTTCGAAATAATCTCCAACAACGGCTCACATTTCGAAGGGGACGTGAATCGTCTACTTGACGAGTTCAAGATCCAAAGACACAAATCCTCCCCCTACCGGCTGCAAGCCAATGGTGCCGTTGAAGCAGCCAACAAAACTCTTGAAAACATCATCAGAAAAATGGCTAACACAGGGAGAGACTGGCCAGAAAAATTGTCGCTAGCCCTCTGGGGCTATTGTACTTTAGTATGCACACCCACCGGACTACCCCTTACTCTTTGGCATATGGCATGGAGGCGGTACTGCCGATAGAAGTGGAAATTCCATCATTAAGAGTGATGATGTAATTTGATATAGCAGAAGTTGACTGGGTCAAAGGGCGATGCGAAGAATTGGCCCTAATTGATGAACGACGCCTGTTAGCCTTGGAGCATACCCGGGCATATCAAAGGCGCATCACCCGAGCGTTCAACAAAAAAGTCAAAGGTCGTGATATCCAAGTTGGGGACCTCGTACTTCGAGAAAACCCCCCAATTACGTTGATACTAGGGGAAAATGGAAGTATCCCTCGATGGGACCATACATCGTTAAGGAGATCCGATCAAGAGGTGTCGTGCTTCTTACAAATCAGGATGGGGAAGATCTTGTCCAGCCCTTCAACCTCGACAAACTAAAAAGGTACTATGCCTAAGTCATTTCTTTCTAGTAAATGTTTCCCTCTCCAGCCCGCTAGGCTGAAAACCCGAAAGGGCGACCTAGGCAAAAGTTAGGGCCTAAAAAAAATAATTAAAAAAAGAAAATAAAAAGGAGAAATAAAGGCTCACTAGGTTGAAAACCCGAAAGGGCAGCCTAGGCAAAAGTTAGAGCACAAAAAAAAATAAAAAACAAAATAAATTATTAATAAGGAGATAAAAAGGAGAGGGAAGGCATTATTTGAAGTCCTCAGCATGCTACCTCCAAAGTCTTCAGTGCATCAGAAGCCCGACTGACAGAAGAGGAAAACCACGACAAGAAGCTCACATTAAAATACTAAAATATAATTTTACAAGTCCTAAGGTGCAACTTAGGAATATTTACTAAGACATCTATATTATACATTGATTGCATTGTACATATCTATATATATACTGCATGTACCCCCTTTGTTGCCCTAGAAACAATTCCTTTTCTTGCAACTTTAGCCCCAAAGTGGTCTATCAATGTCTACGGCGTCCACCGAGCCGAGCCCATATACTCCTTCTGCGAGGCACGGAAGAAGCCCTAGACTCGCCAGCATGTGAGCCACCAGAGGTGTCTCCCTCTTCATCGTCAGCATCTCCGTTCTCCTGAACAGCTGTATTGCTCGGACCAGCTCCATCATCTCCGAGACCAGTACCCCATACAGGTGGGGGAGGAGGAGCAGCTATCTCTTGCTCCCATGGATTGTCCTGCTGCTGCCATGCCATTACCGCCAACTCGAGCCGTGCCCCGCCTGCAGGCCTTCTTGTTCCCATGGGTTCATGCTCAATCGTGGGTGCATTCTTTGGGCCGATTCTTCGGTCAGGGCGTTCGGTATCAAGGCCATGTATTCAAGGCCATGTATGCCTCGCGCCTCCAGCCCGAGGAACAACTAACCCTGAGCTATCAATGTCCTCGCCTACCTCCATCAGGCGAGCATCCACTCCGTTAGTAATATGACGACCCAGAAAGTGTCTTAGTCTACGCCGGATAGTGCGAGACGGCCCCTCAGCAGCTACCATGATCCATGGAAAATACCCAAGGGACAGAAGCATATAGTCAGAATATGGATAGGCTGCCTCCAGCCTCTCAGAATCTCTGAGCCACATGCCCTGAATAGTGGGACCCAAACCCTCGTCCGTAAGCTCCATTCCCATGTATATAGGACGAGCGGTGTCCGGGATCACTTGCTCTCTCCCGAACTACCGCAAGATCCGGTCCAGGTGATAAAAAGAGGTCCGATGAAGACCCAACATGACTACTTGGCTATATTCATCGGAATGTCGAAGAAAAAGCCGGATCTCCCAGTGACGAAAGACCCAGATTATGTCCATCGAGCCCCGACGATAAAAGTGATAAGCCCAATCAATCTCAGAATAATTGGTCTGAGGAAATTTCCATCGCATGCCATAAAGTGATGGGTCATATGGTGCTCCATGCAGCACGGGAGCCTGAACCCAGAGAAAATGCTCTTCTAACCACTTATGAAGCAGAATGGGGCTACCGGTAGGGAACAATTCATCACCAGTAGCAAAATCACCGGGACAATGTTCAGCCGGCGATCTCAAGCCTGTAATGCCAGGTCAACAACCCGCACATCGACAAATCCGGGTAGACCTACTACCAAGTATCTCCCTACCAAACAGAGAAAGAGCGCCGTCAGCCTACGCCGTAGATAGTCTACATCCTCCTCCCTGTATTACGTGAAGGCTCCAGGAAGAACCATTAATTTAAAATTTTCCCCATTGAAGAAACACAGAGTAGCCACTGGGTAGAATTAAAAAGCTGATAGCCATATATGGACGCCCGTGCACCGCGATCCGACGAGAAGGTGCCACCCCAAAGATCGCTGAACTCCTCAAAGTAGGACACATCTCATTCATGCCGAAGTTAAATAAATGGTCCTAAGGAGACCAAAACCTGGCGGCTCCCCTCAACATGTCCCAATTAATAATGACATTCTGACAGAACAGAAGGCACCTGAACCCAAAAAGATGATCAAACCAGTCTCGCTCGTCAGATCGCAAGGATAGAATCTAAAAATCCAGGGCATTCTCGTAAACTTCAATTTCTAAAGCTGTGGGAATACGTGCGGCCATTTATAAGAGAGATGTAAAGGATTTTATACGGCTAAAGAGAGCAACGGCAGGACAGAAAAGAGCTGGTGAATTGTAAAAGGCAGGGATGAAATGAATTGGTATGAAATCAGGCTGGTCTCCGTCTAAATTTATATCGAAAACTGAAGAAACTGACAGTTCGGTGCACAGTGCGTGAATACTAACAAACAGTGGATGCACTGAAGAAGCCATGGCGCCATCCATAGAGCCCCTTGGCGCCGCGCCATACCCCCCATGTGGCCGCGCCAAGTTCCCTCTACTATGCTGAGAATTTCGGTATCTGGTTTAATTGTCCGGCCCACCGCTCCGCCGTCGATCGCGAGAAAGAAAAGAAGGGCTATGAAAGTTGGCTACGAACACGGGTTCAATAGCCACAGGGCACCCAAATAATAAGGGAAGTGGTCGTCTTTCTGTTCCGGTATCACCCGAAAAGCCCACTCCGATCCAAAGGTGTTCTCATAAAATCCCTTTCTTAAAGTACAGCGTGCCGTTACCTTTTAGATGTCTGGTATAGCTTTATTTTCTGTGTGAATTTAGTTTTGCATGTGTAATATACTGCATCATTTACATTATATTGCATTACATCATAATGTCTGTATAGGTTGCTGTTAAAATATATATATATATTAAAAAAAAGAGAAAGGACTAATATTCGCAGGAATCCGAAGCTAATGTGCTCGGGACGACTGACTCCTATTAAGGCCACCACCCATGACCCAGGGACCCGTTGTGCCACTAGCTCTGTATCCCCGACCTCTGCCCCGACCGTGGCTCGACCCGACATCATCATCATCATCATCGTCATCATCATCACCTCGACGTCTGGGCCGCCGCGCTGTGCTGCTCCCCCTGCAAGAGAACTCATCAGCAAGTTTCTGATAAAGTTTGCTGATACTGAAAAAGACCCGCAACAGCTTCTTATAGGTAGACACGTTCACCTATATAAAAAAAAATGTGTGTTAGTTTCAAAAAAAATATATATATATATATATATATATATATATAAAGAAATGATGAAAAAATATATATACATGAGTGCATAAAAAATATATATAGGTACAAAAAAACAATAAGAAAGATAAAGAAAGAGAGACAATAAAGGTAAGTGTGTCTACCGAACGAGCCTGCTCCGGGACACGGCGCTCCTCGGGAATCTCGACATCAGGAAGAACCTGCTCTACCATGCTACCACCCCACTGATACTGGAAGGTAGATAAGATATCATCAAGCTCTGTAAACATCAGGTTCTCGTCGAGAGATGAAGTAGACGGCCCTGGCCTGGCAGAAGCATCAGAATGCCGTCTGGGCACGACAGGAACAGGAAAAGGGGGATGCAACACTAATCTCAGGAAATCCTCATACGCAATCATTGGATAATCTGTCACTGGCATGAGGTATTTCGCCAGGTATTGATACATGTTTGGTAATCGATCGGGCTCTATCACCCAGAAAGGAGGCCGAGGAGGCACCACTGGAAGCGCTAAAACGGACTGAAGCTGACGGTTCACCCGCTCGCCCATGTATAAAGAATCCACCATAATGGAAACCATCAGTATCTGGCAGCGGCTAAGCGCCAAAGTAACTGCATAATGCCCCTCCAGACCCTCCCAAGGAAGGAAGTGCACTGTACCAGGACTCGAGCTAACAATTTGTTCCAGCACTCTTTCCCTATCTTTGCAACCACCGTCCTGAGTCGGATAAACCCTGTTATCATCAACATACTGGGACAAGTATGGAGGCTGGTGAACTCGCCGAATGAGAGGACACGGCGAAAAATGAAAAAATAAGAAGGCCCAGATCTGCAAAAAAAAAAAAAAAGAAAAAAAATATGTGTTATCAATAAAAAAACAAAGGGAGAGCAAAAGAAAAATATGTGCTGAAAAAAAATAAAAAAACAGTATACATAAAAAAAAGAGAGGAATCAACAAAAGCAGGAAAAGGCATATACCTCCCACGCCGGGGCAAATCCATTTAGAGTCGGCGAATCATTTCGGCAGGACCTATCCATGGAAGCATACAATTCGGCCAAACCTGCCTGTTGTAGACACCCCAATTTCGTACCCCTGGTATGTGACTGACATAAAATATCAAGAACTGTTAAAACTTAACAAATGTCAAGTTACATGAGTCAAAAATGCGAAAGGAAAAGCAGGATGCGCGAAACAGTGAACTGCAGGGGGGAAAGTGCAAAAAATGAAAGTTGAATAGTGCTGCTGGTGCCGCACCAAGGCCCCTTGGTGCCGCACCAAGGGTCTCCTTGGTGGCACCAAGCCTTCCACTGTAGCTTGTCTCAGATTGAAAATGTAAACATTTGAAGCTCAAGGTACAAGTCACTGATGCAGGATGAACAAATCTGAAAATTCCAGCCGTGTCTTGCTCCTCGACTATAAATAGAAGCCTCGGCCTCTCAGTTTCAGTGTTCATTTCCGCGATCAAGAATGGCAACGAAGCTCTGTCCCTTCGTCTTCGACGATAATATTAGTACGAGAGGTGCGAGATAGGTGAGTGGAAGCCCCTAAAATCTCCAAACCCCGTCCAAACTCCGCCAAAATAAAAACCCATAGGTTATAAGTGATCCCTAGCCTAGTTGTTAGGTATCCACCTCACTTCCCCGGCCCAAAAATCCCAAAGTAAGCTGTTACTCTGCCCGAGTAACGAGCTGAAAAGTCAAAAAACTAAGCCGTGGTTCCGCCCAACCAGAAAGGCCAAAAGCTACCCAAATAAGCTGTCACTCTGCCCGAGTTGACAAGCCCAAACTCTCAGAAATAAGCAGTCACTCTGCCCAAATCAAAACAACAACCACACAACAAACAACAAAAGACTCCCTCTCCCTGAAGGACAGAGCGAGCACACCGCCGCTCTAAAAGGTAAAACCTTTAAGGGCGTTATTTATTGTATTTATTTAATTTTTTGTCTTTTTTCATTTTTTTAAAATTGTTATTTAAATCCGGCACAATGTAGCCAATATAAGCTGTTGTGCTGCCCGGATTAGAATATGAAATATTATGTAAAAGAGCCATTATAATGGCCAAATGTTCTTAAATATGTCTGTAATTATTGTAAGGAAATGGCTGCAAGTCCGTAAATAATGTAGCCATGGATGTATTTGTTTTAATTTCCTGTCTTTTAATACTTTATTTATTTGCTAAATAAATATAACAATGAGCATACTTCAGCCAAAACCATTTTTGAGACCGAAAGGGCGAGTTGGGTGCCTAGCACCTTCCCAACTCGTAACGTAGCCTCCGAACCCGTTTTCTTTTTCTCTGGTTTATTTTTCTTTTCTTTGGTTTTGCTTTATTTGCCTTAAAATAAAGATGGCGACTCTAAAAACTTTCAGATCCAGTGGGGCCTCGCAACACTCATTCTTTGCACTTTCCCGTTCTCCCCTAAAAAATGGAGAAATGGGAATGGAAGGGTGATGTATTCCCATATCCTGGTATCCCCTAAAAAAGGGATAACTTGATGCGGGAAACCCAAAGCTCCCATAGTGATCTGAACGGGCCATAAGGCTATTTTTAAGAAAATCCATAGTGGGGGCGTTGCAATATCCTTTTTTGCACTTTTCCGTTTTCCCCTAAAAAAGGGAAAATGGGAATGAAAGGGTAATGCATTCCCATATCCTGGTCTCCCCTAAAAAAGGGATAACTTGATGCGGAAAACCATAAGTTCCCATATTGGATACAAAATCCACTAAAGGCAACCGAGGCACATTCAAACGTGCTAACATAGACAGCACTCCTCTCGCACTTTTGATTTCGTCTTCCCCTAAACAAGGGAGGGTGGAACGAGAGCAGTGGATGTCCCGCATCCACACGTACGCGCACCCCTATCCAAGGGCGCGCGGGGCGCGGGGGCACACCCCGGGAACCTCACACCTGTCCCCAATCATAAGAAGGGATCCGATCAAAATCTGCCAAGCAAGCCAGGACGGAAACTCTCAGGGTGGTAGAGGAGTTGGCAAAGAGCGATGTGCCAAGAAAGAAAAATAAGAACGCTCTAGCCACTCGAGTCACGGTAGTATATCATCGGCCGGCACCCGCCCGGCATTGCTCAGAAGCCATCTCCGTACTTTGCCAATAAAAATCTCATCCGTCGATTTGAATTCCGGCTCAAAGCCCAGGAGATCCACCACCTCCTCCCTACGCCGATGGAGAGTAAAGTCAGGAGCCAGGGTCTCCCCTATGCTGGTAGGATTGCCCGTGATCACGACAAAGTCACATGGGGTCATGGTCGCCTCCCTGCAACTGAAATGGAAGGTATGGGTGGTGTCCCACCAAAAGTCCCTGAGCACATCAAAAATAGGCAGATAGCTCGTGAAGTGGCTGAAAGAATGCATAAAGACACTAAAACCAGAGCCCTCCACCAATAGATGCGCTGCCTCAGGCAACATGCCATAAATCTCAGTAACATTGGCGCGTGATGCCTGCGCCTTCTGGAATTCCCTGCGAATCTAAAAAAAAGGGGGGAAAGGAAGGAAAAGGTAAGTCCACTATCCTTATTTTTCATTGTACAATCCTTTAATAGATAAGTATGAATAGATAATAAACATGTTGCATGCATTGTACTTCATAGAAAAAATGCAGCATGCTAAAAAAATCAATCAAAAATCAATTTTTTTGTTTTTTTGTAAATAAACACTTACCATTTTTTATATACATGTACATAAATTCACATGTAAATAAACATTTAATTTCATTAAACATAATTTTTTTATGTGAAAAACAAAAGGTATATAAATAATAAAAGATGTATATTTTATAAATATATGCCACATTCTTTTACATTCTTTCGATAAATAATAAAAATACATTTAAGACTATATTTCAAAAAAAAAAAACGAAACAAAAAATTATATGCAAGTTGTTTTGCATGTAAATAGTTATTTTCACATCCTAAGCATCATAGAAATGCATGTTAGACTGCATTTATCATGTACATAACAAAATAGGAAAATGTTCATACGTCATCCCATAATTGTTCTGTATTACATTTGCATCAAGTAAAGTAATACATGCATCCATTATGTGTATTTTATTGTCCAATAAGCTGCATCGAGGGTGCACTAAAAAGAAAATAAAATGCCGCCAATCATGAAAATAAATATTTTTATGGCATTTACTATGTCCCTGCAGCATAAGCATGCATGAAAAATGAATTTAAGGGCATAAAATATATCTGTTTTGTCCCATATTTATCCGAAAATATGTCCGAAAATACATTTCGGAAAATTTAAATTGTATTCCGAAAAGTCCGTCTCGTGATTCTATTACATGCAAAAATATGTTTTAGTGTAAAACATGCATCATATAGCCTCATTTGCATTTATAATATAAATCATGCATAGTAGGGTCAAACAGTGACCACTAGTTCAATCATGCATCGCAAAAATAAATCATATAAATTTCATGCATCACTACTCCATTACATCATTTAGACATAAATAGGACATGCATAAACATCATTAATAAAGACATAAGTGCTCCAAAAGTTCCAAACAGTGCAGAAATTTAGCAGATCTGAAGTATATCCAGGAAAATCTCGAAAAAAAAAAAAAACTTACAGCGGTGGGAGGAAGATTGGACGCGTGAGTGTTCCTGTCTCGCAAGATATTGCCCCAATCATCGGTAGAGTACCGATATCTGAGCTTATTCCGGATCAAAGGAGGAAACTCCTTCCTCCTCTCGTTAGATTCTGGGTGCATAGGAGTCTTCCCCTTCCTAGATCGAGAAGAAGATGCCATCTGCTAAACAAAACACTGAAATTGACGGAAGAAAATTGAGAAATGAGCAAAATAGAAAAAATAAGAAAAAAAAACAGACAGCAGCAACAATGGCGCTGAAGAGAAAGGAAGAAGAAGAAAGGAGCAGTAAATTCCTCTCCCGCACTCCCGTCCACTATAAGGGTGAAAATGATTTTTTTCCTTTTCACCCCTCAGAAGTTTGAAGCTGCGACACTTAAGTCCCCAAGTTTCAAAGTTTCCAAAATGGTCCCTGAGCTTAACGAAGGGTTAACGAAATTAATTTTGTTAACCAAAAATTGACGGCCATCCATCCGAGGACAAAATAAAATATCCCCAGCAAGTCAGCCACAAAATCAAGACAAAAAAATTTGAAATATTCAGCGACGGAATTTCCGTCGCTGACGGTCACCTTTCGCGACGGAATTTTCCGTCGCCGAAAGTTTTCAGAATTTAATTTCAGTTTATTTTCAGTGACAGAAAATTCTGTCGCTAAAGGTCACTTTTAGCGACAGATAATTCCGTCACTAACAAATTTTGTCGCTGATGTTCAATTCCGTCGCTGATGCTCTATTCCTTCGCTGATTCAGTCGCTAAAGGTGACCTTCAACGACGGAAAATTCTGTCCCCGATTCTCAATTCCGTCGTTAATGCTCAATTTCCGTCGCTGAAGGCACGGTTTCTAGTAGTGGTAAATAATTATCATAAAATATTTGCATTTTGCAAAAGAAATTTTTTTATTTCATTCTGGCATGCATATAAAAAAAAAAGAGAAGAAGAGTATTTACATTCAAAAATTAAAAAAAAAAAAATAGTATATTGCATCTTTGCATTCAGGAAAAATGTGTTTCACATTAAAAATAAACAAATGTTGCATTTTTTCGCATTCAAAAAAAAAAAAAGAGAGAAAAAATATATGTTGCTTTTTTCTGTACACATTGAGAAGAAAATAATAATACCAATGCAACCCTTTTAACAACCATCTAAAATTTTCTATGTTGCATTTGCATTCCCATGCATAAAATAAAAATGATACATGCGTTCATAAGCCAATCATCATTTCTATTCATTTTCCAAATAATTGCATTTTACCATTAATAAAAAAAGTTGCAAATATTTGAAAAGAGAATATTTCTATTGCATTTAGCATTTATCCTTGCAGCATGTGCGTTCGCAAAAATATATATTATTGAATAAAATATTCCTATTATATTTTGCATGCATCCAAAAATATGTTCGAAAATATATTCGAAAAAAGCATCTTGTGTCCGAAAAGTCTATTTCATAGGCACGCATCATAAAAAAATATTTTTCAATTCAAGCATGCATCATTTAGTCAGATTATATCAGTTACATAAAATATGCATCGCAGAGTTAAATAGTGCCAATTATTCAAATATGCATCGCAAAAATAAATAGCATAAATTTCATATTTTGCCATGAATAAATTGCCAAATTGCATCATTCTAGCACATAAATTGCATGCATAAATATCATAAGCAAGAATAGGTATGCTCCGAAAGCCCAAAACAGCAGAGAAATCTAGCAGATTTGAAAATTCAACCAAATGGGTTTAAGAAAAAAGAAAACTTACAGCGGGAATCGGAAGATTAGACACATTTGTGTTCCAATCACGAAGGAGGTTGCTCTAGTCATCCTTCGAATAAAAATATCTGACGTGATTCCGGATAAAGGGAGGAAGTTCTTTCCTTTCTTCGCCCAAATCTGGATACATCGGTGCCTTTCCCTCCCGAGATCGCGAAGAAGAAGCCATCCTCTTAGGAAAAACACGCAAATTGGCGGAAGAAAATCGAGAAAAGGAGAAGAAATGACGAAGAAAACTTCGTTGGCAGTGAAAATGGCAAAGGACGAACGAAGAAGAAAAGGAAATAAAGCTGTTGCTTCAACCTTCATTTCCCGTCACTTATGAGGGAAAGAAAGGGAAGTTTCCACTTTCCCCCTCCGAAGTTCAAAAGTTCAGCACTTAAGTCCTCAAGTTTCCAAAGTTGCAAAATGACCCTTAAAGCTTAACGAAAAGTTAACAAAGTTAGCTTTGTTGACAAAAACTGACGGCCATCCATCAAAATTCAAAAAGAAAGCTCACATCCCCAACAAGTCAGCCGCAAGATGATCAGGAAAGCAAGAAAAACAGCAGCAGTGCAAGAAGAAGCAACATCAAAGGTAAAATGCAGCAAAGAATAAAAAAAAATAAAAAAAGCAAACAAGAAGAAATAAAAAAAAAAGAGGAAATAAATGTGTGTGCAAAAATGCAAGAAGCGCAGCAAGAAAGAAACATACAAAGTAAAAAATGCAGCAGCGAAAGAAAATCTCCAACAAAAATTAGAAATGCGAAAGCAGCAGAAACAACAAAAGCAACAGAAGCAGTAGAAGCCGCAAATGCAGTGAAAGCAGTAAAAGCAAGGCAATGGTAAGAAAAGGTAAATTATTTTACCTTTTGGCATGAAAAATGTGTTCCACCATCGCATTTGACGAGGGATATCCAAGCCTGAGGATGCGATGTTTTCCTGCTTTATAGGAGTTGCATAGGATCACCTCGTCACGGGGCGTAACCCCAAGACGAGTGATCAACCCATGATGTGCTCCACCATCGCATTCGACGAAGGTTATCCACGCCTGAGGATGCGATGTTTTCCTGCTTTATAGGAGTAGCATAGGATCATCTCCTCACGGGGCGTAACCCTGAAACGAGTGATCAACCCATGATGTGCTCCACCATCACATTCGACGAAGGTTATCCACGCCTGAGGATGCGATGTTTTCCTGCTTTATAGGAGTAGCATAGGATCACCTCCTCATGGGGCGTAATCCCAAGACGAGTGATAAACCCATGATGTGCTCTACCATCACATTCGACGAAGGTTATCCACGCCTGAGGATGTGATGTTTTCCTGCTTTATAGGAGTAGCATAGGATCATCTCTTCACGGGGCATAACCCCAAAACGAATGATCAACCCATGATGTGCTCTGCCATCGCATTCGACGAAGGATATCCACGCCTGAGGATGTGATGTTTTCTTGCTTTATAGGAGTAGCATAGGATCACCTCCTCACGGGGCGTAACCCCAAGATGAGTGATCAACCCATGATGTGCTCAACCATCACATTTGACGAAGGATATCCACGCCTGAGAATGCGATGTTTTCCTGCTTTCTAGGAGTAGCATAGGATCATCTCTTCGCGGGGCGTAACCCCGAGATGTATGATCAAAATTTGAATTTGTGTTCAACCTTTTCTACGAGGGGGCATAGACCCCGGGCTAGTTAAAAGGCTATTGTACTCCGACGAAGGGCCCTGCCCTGAGGAGGCGATCTATCTCACTATCGTGTTCGGCAAAGGGTTCGACCCTTTGAGGATACGATGTTTGATTTGATTCCATCTGAGTTGTTCAGCCTTTTCTGCGAGGGGGCGTAGACCTCGGGCCAGTTAAAAGGCTATCGTACTCCTACAAAGGACCCTGTCCTGAGGAGACGATCTATCCCACCATCATGTTCGACAAAGGGTTCGACCCTTTGAGGATGCGATGTTTGATCTTGGTATTCCACCCAGCTTTGTCTGTTTGCATCGGGCCGAGCTACGTTTGGTCTAATTCCTTTTATTAAGGGATACGTAGGCAGCCTACTTCGGTAGGTCCAACCATCAGAGCACTTAATTTGCATATCTGCTTAAAAACTACGATAACCTGCTATAATCGACTAAATATGTCTAGGATATGTGAGATTTGGTATGCATTATAAACTGTTGCATTATAACTGCTACCTGTTGCATCATTCCCCATTATAATTTCCACTAAATTAGGGAGTCTATTTCTTATCAATGATGTTCGTTTACTCGGTAAGCTGCGGGTTACCCGTACACTCCATCGTTGAGGGGCTCTGTAGACACCCCAATTTCATACCCCTGGTATGTAACATTGACATGCGATATCAAGACCTGTTGAAACTTAACAAATGTCAATTTACATGGTTTAAAAATGCAAAAGACAAAGCAGGATGCGTAAAACAGTGAAATGTAGGGACCAGAGTGTCAAAAAGGAGGCTAAAAAAGACTCCAGGCGCCACCACCAAAGGAAGCAGGCGCGGCGCCCAGAGCTCAAACATTACTTTACGATTTGAGAATTAGCACAAGCTCTCAAGCGCGCGGTACAAGCTGATGCAGCACAAAGAAGAAATTTTAAAGACAGCGGTGTCCTTCCTCTCACCTATAAATAGAGGTGTCCGGCCTCAGTTTGTGAACAATCTTGTGACAGCTCGACCCGGACCCAAATGCGGAATCCCAAGTCGTGCCGTCCAAGTGGACAAGATACAATCATGCACAAGTAGGAATATAAAATTTCATGTGGCGTAACATCGCAAACAATTAACAACTCGGCTACACTTGGCCGGAAAATAACAGAAAGTAAACAAGTCATCGGCGACGTTACAACCGGAACCCAACAACTACTCCTACAATTTTAACACATGCATATAATGACCTCAACGCCACAACATGCCGGAGACAACAACAACAATACTATAAAAGAGTAATAAGCGGAATAAGCTGTAGTGAACCATATCATATAAACAAGCTCGACATATAAGTCGGCATACAAAAGATTATAAGTCTAGAGTATTCAAGTTATACAATAACAACAAAACCCCAAGTCAAGTCTAAGTGACTTGCTTCCCGTCGTCCTTGCCAAAATAAAAGTCTAACTACAAAGTCCCAAAAGAGCAACCTTAAGCTCACAAGCAACCAAACGCGGGTACGGGGAATCTAGCGTGAACCGTCTCCTTGGCCCGGATCTAAGGAAAACAAAACAAACAAATAGGGTAAGTCATAAAGACTTAGTAAGTTACTAAAAATGCATGTTCATGTCATAGAATGACATTTATCACAATTATGGTACATGATCATCATATAGCACTTAGCACATTATTCACGTAAGTGCGGAAAATAAATCATACAAGTAGGATATGATATAGGCCGGGCCGCTACGTAGCTCCTGTAATAAACTGTGTTAACTGGTTCGTGCCATCAATGTTTTGTGAATTCATGGACTCGTATCGAGAACCGCCTCGATTTAATTAGCAAGCCAATGCGACACGTATTGATACGGCATAGGGGCTACTTCCCCACTGTGGCCCACAGTGGAGGCGTGTGTGTGGTCCCAGGTGGGGCGATCCATAGCGAGCACGAATCTCACAATTTGTGAAGGCGATGCATCGTCCCTGTAACGACCCAAGCCCGAGAGCTCGGTCTGCTACGTGTAGCCCACACACTGGCCCACTGAGCACGCATCACCTTGGGTCATCAAGCCCACCACAAGCTGACCAAAAAATCCATGGATGATGTTGGTGCCCAGTAGTAGCGCATGGCTATCTTATAAATCAAACACAAGTCCCACATCTACCCGATGTGGGATTGGGGTATTACAATCTCCCCCACTCAAATCCTTGACATCCTCGTCAAGGCCAAATCGTACCCCGGGCGATGCAGGAATGAAGAGGTGGCTCGTACGGGGATCAAGAGGTGGCTCTCACCTTCTGCGGTGTAGCACTTTGGCCCGTACAACACTTTGTTCCCACATTTTCAGCCGGGACCCGCTCTGATACCATTTGTAACGCCCTGAGCCCGAGAGCCCGGTCCACTACGTGTAGCCCACACACTGGCCCACTGAACACGCAGCACCTTGGGTCATCAGGCCTACCACAAGCCGACCCAATAGTCCATGGATGATGTTGGTACCCAGTAGTAGCGCATGGCTATCTTATAAATCAAACACAAGTCCCACATCTACCCGATGTGGGATTGGGGTATTACAGTCCCACCCTGACGTATAAAACAAACCAAATAATGCCAGCTGGACTCAATGTGATGCACAAGTAGATATTTACTCGTCATAATCAAAAAAGGATCAAATTCGACAAGAGCGAACTCATCCGACTAAGTAGGTTATTAATCTCTACATAATTCACATCAAGGCAATTAATTTCTCAAAACCAATCATTCATAACAACTTGTTTGCAAACAATTAGGCTAAACTTATATTTGAGTAAACCCAATCAAACGGTGTGCAAACTTCGTAGGGATTGAAATTAGTGTTCAACATGTTCAAATCTTCCCTAGAGTCGACTCTGTTGAGTCTTTACTATAAATTCCCAATTTTGGGGTAATTGAAGCTATGTGCTTCATAACCCAACCTAGGCCATTACTAAGTTCAACTAGGTTATAAATTCTCCAAGGCATTACAATGTAGTTCATATTCATCATAGAGTCCAATTTAGAGGATAGAACACATAACAGCATACTAACATATCATGTAGGCTATAATTAGGGTATTCTCATATGGCACCACTTCAAGCAACACATATAATTAATGTTTCTAACATGTTCATAATACTAAATATACAAGATGAAAGAGCATTTCAATCTTTAATAACTATAAAATCATCCTACACATGCTCCTACTAAGTTTACATTTCCAAATCACAAGATGAATGTATATAAAGCAAGCATGTGTACTCATTGACCTCAAAAATCATAAGCTTTGTTTTCCTTAGGGTCAATGAGAACTAAAACAAAGAAGAAGAGAAGTAACTTACTTGTATTCTACACCCAAGAAAGAAAATAAGAAAACTATTCGGTGGGAAATGATCTACTCTTCAAGCTCTTCACTTCTATGGAGGTGGCTTGAGCAATGGAGGAAAGAATCATGGAAGACCAAGGGGAAAGCTTCAAGAAGCCATGGGAGGACCTTGAGGGAGATAAATCCCGTTTTTGGAGAGTGAGGGAGGGAAATGAAGGTCAAACAATCAGATTGTGGTGTTTAAAGGTTTAGAAACTTAGTGGGACAAGTGTCAATATGATGTGGTCTCTAAAAATCTGATTTGGGGCTTGGTTTAATCACTAAAGCACTCACTAATCCACTCTTAAAACAAGTTACTAATGTTAGGTCATGAGTAATGAGGGTTAGGGAGGTTTAGGTGGGGTTTGGAAAGGGTTTTGGATAGGGGTTTAGGTGTAAAAATCACAAAGCAGCAAAACAGAGCAAACCAGTCTCGGGGGACCTTGCGGACACAAGGTCCTTCCTACCTTGCGACCGTAAGCTACTTGCATGCCAAACACTCCGTTTTCTGGTTACCTTGCGGAGGCAAGGCCATTCCACCTTGCGGCCGCAAGCCCGGCAGACCCAAAATGGCTCAAAATGCAACCTAAAAGACCCCAAAACACTTAGCCAAATCAATGAGGATTCAAACCCCATAAAAAATGAGTCTAAAACTCATCACAAACACCCTCAAACCACACCCGAACAATCCAAATATAGGAGGGAAAGAAGGAGAACTAAATAAGCGATTCAACTGACGATTCAACAAGCATGCAAATGAGATCCTAAGCATGTTATGAGCAATATGAATGACTTATAAATGATTTTAAAACATATATAGAATAAGTAAACATGCTCATGAACATCAAGAATGCATGAAGGCAAGCACACAATGCTCACACAAGAATCCGGAGTGTTACACTCTCCCCTCCTTTAAGGAATTTAGTCCCTAAATTCTTACCAAGTCCATCAAACAAATGTGGATGCTTCTCACGTATCTCCGCCTCCGTTTGCCAAGTTGCTTCCTCAATGTTGTGATTTCTCCAAAGGACTTTAACTAAGGGAATCCTCTTGGTTCCTAGAACTTGCTCTTTGGTATCCAAAATCTTCACGGGCTTTTGAACAATGGACATATCCGGTTCAAATGTTATCTCCTCATATTCAAGTACATGGGACTCATCTTTCAAATACTTTCGCAACATGGAAACATGGAAGACGTTATGAATCTCCGAAAGTGAAGGTGGTAATGCAACTCGATAAGCAAAAGACCCAACTCTCTCAAGAATCTCAAATGGGCCAATGTATCTTGGTGTAAGCTTTCTTTTCTTGCCAAATCTTTTCGTACCCCTTCTTGGTGACACCTTCAAGAATACGTAATCTCCCACTTGGAACTCAAGATCTCGTCTACGATTATCCGCGTAACTCTTTTGTCGACTTTGAGCGGTGTGTAATCTGTTTCTAATTATCTTTACGCTCTCAACCGACTGTTGTACCAACTCGGTACCCCAAAGTTTTGCCTCTCCAACTTCGTCCCAACAAATTGGTGATCTACATTTACGCCCATACAATGCTTCATACGGCGCCATCTTAATACTTGACTGATAGCTGTTATTATACGCAAACTCGGCTAAAGGTAAGTGAGAATCCCAGCTTCCTTTAAAATCCACAGCACAAGCTCAAAGCATATCCTCTAAAATCTGAATCAACTGCTCGGACTGACCATCTGTTTGTGGATGAAAAGCTGTACTCAATTTCAAATATGTTCCCAAAGCCTCCTGCAATGACCGCCAAAATTTGGATTTGAACCTCGGATCTCTATCGGACACAATACTCATTGGAACGCCATGAAGTTTTACGATCTCCTGGATGTACAAGGCTGCCAACTGAGTCAATGAATATGTGATCGCAATCGGTATGAAGTGTGCAGACTTAGTCAATCTGTCAACTAGAACCCAAACTACATTAAATCCTCTATGCGTGCGCGGTAACCCTGTCACAAAATCCATAGTAATAAACTCCCATTTCCGTTCAGGAATCTCAAGTGGTTGTAGAAATCCCGCAGGCCTTTGATGTTCAGCCTTAACCTGTTGACAAGTCAAACATCTAGACACATACTCCACAATTTCCCTCTTTATGCCTTTCCACCAAAATTGTTGTTTCAAATCTAGATACATCTTCGTGCTCCCCGGGTGAATGGTGTATCTCGTTTTATGAGCCTCATCAAGAACTTGCCTCTTCAATTCATCACTAGCAGGAACACAAATTCTTCCTCGAAATGTCAAAGTACCATCATTATTAATCGCAAAATCAAGTGATACATTCTCAGCCAATCCATCAATTATTTTCTTCAACTCCGGATCATTCTCTTGCGCTTCTTTAATCTTCCCAAATAAAACTGGCGTAGCACGAACATTCGCAAAAATCACGCCTTTATCATAAACACTAGGACCCCAATCTCGCAAGTCTTCCAACATCTTCCATTCTCTAACCATTAGATAAGACATGTGCACCTTCCTACTCAAGGCATCCGCTACCACATTTGCCTTCCCCGGATGATACAAGATGCTACAGTCATGATCCTTTAATTTCTCCATCCATCTCCTTTGTCTCATGTTCAACTCTTTTTGAGAAAACAAATACTTCAAGCTTTTGTGGTCGGTAAAGATCTCAAACTTAGCCCCATACAAGTAATGCTTCCATTTATGCAACGCAAAAATAATCGCAGCCAACTCTAAATCGTGCGTTGGGTAATTCTGTTCATGTGTAGACAACTTCCTCGACGCATAAGCGATAACTCTACCATTTTGCATCAGCACACATCCCAAACCTTCCTTAGAAGCGTCGCTATAAATCACAAAATTATCCCCTCCATTAGGCAAGGCCAAAATAGGTGCCGTCGTCAACCGCTTCTTAAGCTCTTGGAAACTAGCCTCACATTTCTCGCTCCAAACAAATGGTGTGTTCTTTTGTGTCAATCTAGTTCATAGGAGTCACAATCCGAGAAAATCCCTCAATAAATCTTCGGTAGTAACCCGCTAGACCCAAGAAACTCCGAACCTTGGTAACTGAACTAGGTCTCTTCCAATTCATCACCTCTTCAAACTTAGAAGGATCAACGGCTATCCCGGCGCTAGAAACGATATGCCCCAAAAATGATACTTCCTCTAGCCAAAAAGCACATTTACTAAACTTCGCATAAAGTTGTTTCTCCCGAAGAATAGACAAGACAATCCTCAAGTGTTTCTCATGCTCCTCCCGAGATTTCGAATACACTAGGATATCATCAATAAAGACTATCACGAAACAATCAAGATATCTATGAAAGACACGGTTCATCAAATCCATAAACACTGCCGGTGCATTCGTTAACCCAAACGGCATCACCACAAATTCAAAGTGCCCATATCTAGTGTGAAAAGCCGTCTTTGGAATGTCTTCCTCTCTAACCTTCAATTGATAATAACCCCATCTCAAATCAAGCTTAGAGTACACAATCGACCCTTGCAATTGGCAAAGAGATCATCGATGTGGGGTAGTGGATATTTATTCTTAATGGTCACCTTATTCAATTCTCGATAATCTATGCATAACCGCAAACTCCCATCTTTCTTCCTCACAAATAAGACCGGTGCGCCCCAAGGCGACACACTCGGTTTAATAAAGCCAATCTCTAGAAGTTCTTGCAACTGAATTTTCAACTCCTTAAGCTCCGTGGGTGCCATCCTATACGGTGCCTTAGAAATTGGTGAAGTCCCCGGAATAAGCTCAATACAAAATTCTATCTCTCTATCGGGTGGCATAGCATGATTGGTAGAAAATACATCGAGAAAACTCACATACTATCGGAACCTCTTCTAACCGGTGAAGACTTCTTCTTATCAACAACACATGCAAGATAAGCCCGTACACCCATGTGACAATAATTTTCTAGCCCTTAGAGCAGAAATAAAATGCACAACCCACTCATTGCATGATCACCCACAAATGTAAATTCAGGCACACCCGGCATAGAAAAAGTAACCCGCTTTTTATGCCAGTCTACTAAAGCATGATAGACACATAACCAATCCATTCAGAGAATCACATCAAAATCACGTATAGGTAGAACTACCAAGTCCACATGCAAAGTGTTGTCACCCACCAATACATCACAAGATTTAAACACTTGGATGCGAGCATATATTCCCCAAGCGGGGTAGATACTTTAAGCAAATAAGGTAAAGGTTGAGGCATCACACATGGGTTCTCAACAAAATGCGAAGCAACATAAGAATGTGAAGACCACGGATCTTTGAGAACTCGAGCCTTATGATAAAATATAGAAAAGAGTACCTCCTATCAGCTGCGTAGACCACGAACCTCGCGGCGATCAAGCGCAAACAAACTGAACCTTAGGTCTACCATCCCGTCTCTCTTAGCCCCAGGGCTGGCGGCCGTGTCGATTAGCCTTAAGCTTTGGACAATCTTTCTTCAAGTGAGTCCGTCACCACAATAATAACATTTCCCATTCTTTCCCCGGCACCTATCAGCGTGTGTCGGACTTCTACAGACAGAATAAACAAATCATAGTCTCATTCACGCGATCCTGTTGCCCCGAGAAGAAGAAGTGTTGCTATTGCTATTACGCTTTCATTGTGGCCTACCTTGGCCTCCACCCTCTATCTCGGTTGCCTTGGTATCCTCTCACATTACCGAATTATTACCTTGGTGTAGGCGTGTGCATTACGAATTATTACCCTTACCGTGCTCCTCGATATCCTGCTCCACCTCATAAGCTCGGTCAACTGCACTCCGATAATCTGTAAGCTTAAGTGCTAAAATCTGCTTCTAAATTTGGTCCTCAACCCTTAACAAACTTATGTGTTCTTCAGGTGCTTGGTAGGTATCAGAAATGCATACAATAATGGCTCCAACTCGGTGAACTTCGCGAGAATACTCGCTATAGTCATACTACCTGCACTCAAGATCATAAAATTCTTTCTCCCTCTTGTTGCGAACTACCTCGCATATACTCATTATTAAACTCCATTTGAAAATTAGCCCGAGATAGGAACTTGTTGCATCTCCCAACTTTCCTTCAACACATTCCACCAATGCTCGGTGACTCCTTTGAACTTGAATGTTGCCAACATAACTCTCTCCTCATCGGTACATCCCAACATAGATAATAGTTTGATCATCTCTTCCATCCACAACTCGGCCTCCCTAGGTTTCGGCTCCCCAGCGCTGGGCTTCAACTTAAGGAATCTCTCTAGAAGGGTGGTGTCATTCCTCGGTCTCGGTGGTGGTACTACCTCCTTTTGTGGTGGTGGTGGTGGTGGTGCTCCCTCGGCTTGACCTCCTGGCCTGAAAAGCCATCAATCTATGATGTAGCTCGGCCATTGCGCATGCAAACCCACTGGATTACTGCGGCGATGGTACCTCGGCCTCGGGCTCGGCCAGGACCTCTCTCTGGGTCTACCTCTGACGGCCATTGCCATCCCTAGGATTCATCATCGAACCTCTACAAGAATTCACTCGGCGTTAGAATCAACACACAAATAACCAACCCACCTAGGCCATGGAACCTATCTGGCCGACTTCTATAGCTCGATACCAGCTGTGACACCCCAGGCACGGATTCCAATGCGAGAACAGTCGGACCGCCCAATATAAACAAGTAAGCATGCGCTTAGTAGGAATATAAAATTTCACGTGGCGTAACATTGCATACAATTAACAACTTCGGCTACACTTGGCCGGAAAATAGCAAGAAAATAAACAAGTCTTCGGCGGCGTTACAACGAGAACAACAACTACTCCTACAATTATAACACATGAATATAATAACCTCAGCGGCCCAACATGCGGGAGACAACAACAAAAATAATACTATAAAAGAGTGTTAAGCGGAAAGCGTAGTGAACCAATAATATATAAACAAGCTTGACATGGAAGTTGGCATACAAAAGATTATAAGTCTACGATAATCAAGTTATACAATAACAACAAAACCCAAGTCAAGTCTAAGTGACTTGCTTCCCATCGTCCTCGCCAAAATAAAAGTCTAACTACAAAGTCTCAAAAGAGCAACCTTTGAGTTCACTAGCAAACAAACAACGATATGGCGAATCTAGCGAGAACCATCTCCTTGGCTCGGATCTAAGGAAAACAAAACAAACAAATAGGGTAAGTCATAAAGACTTAGTAAGTTACTAAAAATGCATGTTCATGTAATAGCATAGCATTTATCACAATTATGGTACATGTTCATCATATAGCACTTAGCACATTATTCACGTAAGTGTGGGAAATAAATCATACAAGTAGGATATGATATAGGCCCAGGCAGCTACGTAGCTACGTAGATCTGCAATAAAGCGTGTTAAGCGGTTCGTGCCATCGATGTTTTGTGAATTCATCGACTTGTATCGAGAACCGCCTCGATTTAATTAGCAAGCCAATGTGGCGTATTGATACGGAATAGGGGCTACTTCCCCACTACGGCCACGGTGGAGGTGTGTGTGAGGTCTGAGTGCGGCGATCCATAGCGAGCACGAATCTCACAATTGTGGAGGCAATGTATCGTCCCACCACGGACGTATAAAACAAACCAAATAATACAGGTTGGACTCAATGTGATGCACAAGTAGATATTTACTCGTCATAAACAAATAGGGATCGAATTAGACAAGAAGCGAACTCATCCAACTAAGTAGGTTATTAGTCTACACCATAAATCATGTCAAGGAAATTAATTGCTCAAATCCCAACAATCATAGCAAACTTAATTGCATACAATTAGGCTCAACTTATAATTGAGTAAACTCGATCAAGCGATTGTCCAAACTCCGTAGGGATTGAAAATAGTGTTCAACGTGTTCAAATCTTCCCTAGAAGTCGACTCCATTGAGTCTTTACTACACATTCCCAATTTTGGGGATTTGAAGCTATGTGCTTCATAACCAACCTAGGGCCATTACTAAGTTCTACTAGGTTATAATTTCTCCAAGGCAATACAATGTAGTTCATATATAACATATAATCCAATTATAGGCTAGAATACATTCAAACATAGCAACATACCAAATAAGCCCTAACTAGATACTTTCACATAACACTATTTCAAGCAACACATATAAAGAATGCTTCTAGGATGCTCATACTCCTAAATATACAAGAAGAGAGAGTGTAACAATCTTTCATAACCATAAAATCATCCTACACATGCTCTAATAAGTTCACAAGTTAAAATCACAAGATGAAGGTATATAAAAGCAAGCATGTGTACTCATTGACCTCAAAAATCATAGGTTTTGTTTCCTTAGGGTCAATGATAACTAGAACAAGGAAGAAGAAGAGTAACTTACATGTATTTGCACCCAGATATCAAATGAGAAAACTATTCGGTTGGAAATGCTCTACTCTTCAAGCTACATTTCTATGGAGGTTGTTTGAACAATGGACGAAAGAACCATGGAAGACCAAGGGGCGAAGCAAAGCCATGGAGGAACCTTGAGGATGACAAATCTGTTTTTGGAGAGTGAGGGAGGAAAAGTAAGGTCAAATTTAGATTTGTGGTGTTTAAAGGGTAGGAAACTTAGTGGGACATGTGTCACTATGTTGTAGTCTTTTAAAATCTGATTTGGGCTAGATAAATTCAGTAATGCACTCACTAATACACTCTTAAAACAAGTTACTAATGTTAGGTTATAAGTAATGAGGGTTAGGGAGGTTTAGGTGGGGTTTAGGAAAGGTTTTGGATAGGGGTTTGAGTGAAAAATTCGTAAAACAAGCAAAAGCGAGCAACCCGGTCTCGGGGGACCATACGGCCGCATGGCCCTCCCTAGCATGCTGAGCGCATGCTACGATGTCTCAACACTCCATTTTCTGGTCACCTTGCGGAGGCAAGGACATTCCACCTGCTGACATGAAGCCCGGTAGAACCAAAATGGCTCAAAATGCAACCTAAAAGACCCCCAAACACATAGCCAAATCAATGAGGCTTCAAACCCCAATAAAATTGAGTCTTAAACTCATTACAAACACCCCCAGACAATATCCAAACAATCTGAATGAAGGAGGGAAAGAAGGAGAACTAAACAAGCGATTCAACCGATGATTCAACAAACATGCAAACAAGATCCTAAGCATGTTTAGAGCATTATGAGTAACTTATAAATGATTCTAAAACTTACTTAGACTAAGTAAACATGCTCACAAGCAATATGAATGCATGAATGCAAGCAATGAATGGCTAGAGTGCCACATAAACACCATAATCAACAAGAATTGAATGAATAAAAAATAGATTAAAGCATAGATTCGATACAAGTTACCTCCCAACTCCTAGATTAATGGATGTTTAGTTCATCCTTGAAGATGAACAACATGGAGATGATAGAATACATGGATTGATCTTGAAACTTGTAATTACACCACTAAACTATGTTATACACTCTAAATCCTATGCTAGAACTATCAAAAACTACTTCTTGGACGTCCTTGAGCTCTGGCTACCGTCCTTTATTTATACCATGGAGTTGTAGGGGGTTTAGGAATTTTAGTCTGGCTTGAAGACCTCCAAAAGTCGGTTCGGCCACCTTGCGGCGCAAGGTCACTACCCCACTAGGTCCTTGCATGAGGGTCTTGGCTTCAATTCAGCTTCTTTGGAGTTCACTTGCACCTTGCATGCCGCAAGGTCATCAGAATGCACCTTTTGCCGTTTCTTCTTCAATTTACACTTTGGCCTCTTCTTGGAATATTCGCACAAAAAAACCTTCTGATTCATATAATTTCACCTAAAAGCCTGAAACTCATAAAAAAAATAAAAAAAACACATATCAGTAGCCAAAAGCCTCGTGTACTCGCTCAATTTAAGTCATAAAAGTACCCAAAATCGACGTATAAAATACATCGATCAAATACCCCCAAACTTAAACTTTGCTCGTCCACGAGTAAACAATACTTATAAATACAAAAGCAATTAAACAAAACAAAAAAACAAAAATCTTTTTGGAGGGTGACACTATTTACACTCCTCTAGAAACCCACAAACTCAAGGAGACTCTTACGAGAGACTCGACTATGCAGATAAATACAAAAAATAATAAATACAAAAGTAGATAAAAATTAAACGAAAAACAATAAAACAAAAACAAAAAAAAAATTTATTTTTTGGCTTCAAACTCAAGTCATAATAGCATGGCATACCAAAGTAGTCTCAGTCAGATGCTCACCACATATATGCAGACTAATCACATAAAACCAACTGACCTATACTCAACTGCTACTAGTCTTAATTTCTCCATGTGTGTGTGATCACCAGTCTTAAAGAATATCTTGACTAAAACAATTTTATTAAGTTAAGCACCACATTCATATGAAAATCAGAGTTTAATTAAATCCAATGCATCATAAAGTATGAGATCTACCATCCAAACCCGGTCTATTACAGAAAGAGAGATCACCAAGGATTTTAAAAACTTATGCATCCATCCCATGCACTTCTATGTATGACATACAATGCTCTCCTATCCCAATTACTTGTAATAGCTAAGATTATGCTAGCATAGTGAGCTTGCGAATAATGTGATTATGAAGTTTTAGATCAATTCTACATGCATTACCATCAAAATAACAAACACAAGCATTGGCAAGAAGATCAATAGGTCTTTAATAGCTTGTAATGTAAGGCCAAGTTGTTGGGGGATTTGATGGAAAGGGATTAGAATTCAAAGTGAGAGAGCCATACTACCCTTCACCCCTAATACTTCCAAGCAAAAGGAAGTTTTTCCCAATTAGGCTAGGACCTGCAAAGACCACAAGTGGGTATTTTATTTTTCTTTTACGTTTTTTCTTCCCCAAAACTTGTTTTGTACAATATATCAAGCTAAAAATATCTCATCATTTTTCTCAGTAGAATTTTTCTAACATATTTTCTCTTGAAAGCTATGCTTTCATTTGAATCTTCTTGCACTCTTCTTCTTCCGTTTCATTTTTCGTCGATCTTTTTTTTTTCATTTTTTTTCATTTTTTTTAACGGGAAGAAGAAGTCTTCAGAAAACTTGCTTGACTAAAAAATGGTCCCATAAAATTAATTCCTCACCCACATCCTACTCTCTCAAAGGGTAGGCTAAAAGTGTATAGGCTTTTAGGGTTAAGTTAATGTGGGTAATAGAAACGATGTCGAATGGGGGTTTAATGTGTGCTTAGCACACTCCATTCTTTTTAATTAAGCTCAAAAGGGGACACTAGGGATATTTTTAGTAAAGGTCAGGGAATATTTAGGCTCAAACGATCCAAAGATGGCCTAAATCATTTCTTAATGCCAAATGCTCATGCAGTTTTTAAGAAGGTAAAACACATATAATATCATATCAACTATGGGAATTATGGGGTTGAATGTTTAGCATTACTGGTGTTGATACTTTTGTATTTAGATTTATATATGCTCATACATTACACTAGTTTTATACATCAGTGACTAATTGGGTTGCGTATCGATTAGCGTGGCAACTGTGTATAGAACTTTGCCAAGTATAGCTTTTATAGGACTTCAACAGGTTCAGTGGAAGACCTCTTTAAAGCTTCACCGGAAGACCTGCTTTAACATACAACGGCAGACCTTGTCTACACTCGGTCAATCATGACGTGTCCAGTCAAGCAATTTTCAATGGATCAATTTAAGTTTATCTTTGTCAAGTTTGAATTTAAATGAGACATTCCCTGACATCTCAGAGACCATTGAAAAGCTTCCGAAGCAGAAGACTTTCGGTGAGCGAGGCGAGGAAAGCGATGTCAGCATGTAACAACTCTCAGCATCGACATCGGATTGCCCAACTTCCGATCTCGTGAAAGATCTACGTACTCATTTCTGCTTTCGATATACGTGAAGAGCGAAATTCTTGATTGTGACTCCATGCATTTAATGCATTCAACCTAATAGAGTTGTTAAGTCTTCGTCTTCTCCAACGGATCTCCACAATGCTCCTGCTATAAATGCTGTCATTAAAGACTGAAGAAATACACTTGATGAATTGCTCTGAAAATCTAAAAAAAAATCTAAAGTCTTAATACCCAGTGCATTCAAGAGATCCTAAACAGATCAAGAAGTCCTCGTCAACTTCAAGAGGCTGTGCATCAACATTTATTTTTGTACTTCTTATTGTTTTCATTCCAAAGCTATTCTTCTGCACTAATTAAATATTCTGCTTACACAGATATTTAATTCCTTAACCCCCAAACACAAGTCAATATTTTGTACACGATCCATTGGGAATATTCTTTGTAATAGATCTAGTGGAAAACATAGTGCACTATTTAAATCCAAGGTTGACTGCCTTGGTGGTGGACGTAACACTCTTTATAGTGTGAACCATTCCAAAATACTTGTGTTAATTCCTTTACTACTTGTCTACTTATTGAACTGCTTATCACTTTATTTATCTTTATCCTTTACAGCAAACTTAAGTAACCTGTTAAGGTCTACCGGTAGTCCTTATCAGCAGACTTGAACCAGCTTCCTTGAAAGACTTCTGCTACTTCAATCTTTTCAATAGATTGTAAGTACTTTTCAAATAACTTACTTAAAAGTTTTAAAGTGTATAGTAAGTTATTCAACCCCCCCTTCTAGCTTATTATTGTGCCCGTTGGGACCTGTAACACCCCGCTCCTTCGTTAGCTCGGTTTGCGTGCTATACTTGCACTTCTTCCTTTGTCGACTGTATGTTTGGTTTGTGAGAAGGTCTAGATATGTTTGAGAGACCATATTAAGACCAAAACTGTGAGAACCCAAACCCCATTTCATGTTTGTCATCATTATGACATGTTTTTAATATGCCTTGACATATTTGAGACTTCATTTCATTCATATCGTGTTGGCATTGAGTTGGTTGAGATCATAATAGAATAATGGTCTTCCATGCGTTGCATGCCTTGTTGTTGTTGTTTCGGGTGTTCGTATTAACGTGTTAGCACCTTAATAAGTTTCATGAGAGTCTTAATACATTGCATACAAGATTTACAATGTTCATCTTAGTTGTTTCATGCTTGGTTGGGAGTTTAGAAGCTTCGTTGCCGTTTGTGTTTTAATGGTTTAACATCATTGCTTGTATTGCCTTCATTTCGTCCCGAGAGAAGTTCGGTTGAGTTATAGGCCTTGAATACAAGCCATAACCATGTTTAAACAAGCCTTATACATGTTCATAGATTGGTTGCATTTGGAAATATGATGATCAACTTATTACTTCACAGATGCAGTCCAGTTTTTGGGCGAACTTCGGAAAAATTCTGGTACCAATCTACTAAAGAGAATTTTCTAAAAATTTAGTATGTTCTACCTAAATATGTTAGTATACTCCCTGTAAAATATGGTATTTTTCCAAGGGAAAATAAGTACCTCATTTAGGTCTTGACTTACGGCTGTGCCAGAATTCTGTTTTCAGGAAATCAGCTTTTGTACTTGAACTTGTAGTAGCCATATTTTGATGACTATAAGTCCAAATTGAGTAATTTAAAAGGCTAAACTATAGTTTAAATAGTCAAGTTTGATAAAAATCAATAATCACCGCATTTGGAGGTGTGAGCTATTTATGGTAGATTTTACAAAATTGACTATCATTTGTCGATTTTACGCATTTTGTGAGTTTTGAGTGGATTTGGCTAATGACTCTTGAACCCTTTCCCCTTGGCCGACCTTGATAACTTGAGGCCACCGTTGTTGACTTGTCTAACACCCTTTTAGACCCTTGGATCATGGCTTATCAAAGGCTAGCATGCCTTGGCCAATTAGAAGTCTCTTAAAGCCTTTCACTTGGATTAGGGACATAGTGGGAAGTATATAAACACAAATATTCAGCCTTCCAGCCATTTTTGTCTAACAAAACCAGAGAACCAGAAGCTTGAGCTCCAAATTCGTCCATGGAGGAGACCCTAGGTTGAAGGACCATTTCCCGGAGATCCAGTGGTCCGATTGTCGAACCGAGACCACCAAATCGAAGCTCTTGATCATCTCTACAAGAATCATCTCTTTAATCAACCTTTCCTCCATTAATCATAGGACTAAGGTGAGTGACAATTCCCTGAGATTTTCATGTTAAACAAAATAGCATGACCCCTTCATTACATTGTTTTAATGTTGATTGTGAACATCTTTTTGTGAAGACACAACCTTCAATTCAACATATAAAATGTGAGTATGATTTTATGAAATCTCTATGAAGTTATGATTTTGACATTTATTAAAGCATGAATGTTGTTTGTATTAAGCTTGGGAATAACTCTTGTGAAAGAATTCGTTCAATTCAAGGTTTAACAAAATCACGAAACTAGGGTTTGAAACTCGAGATTGTGTTTAAGGCTGGTTCGAGGACATGAGCGGCTTAGTTATCAAGTTCTAAATGATCGGAGAACTTAGGAGAGGGCAATGTGATACATATAGTGTCGTGCTCTTCTTGGTTGAATTTTAGTAAAACTCACCGGAGTTGAAATTAGGGAGTTATGAACAATGCACAGGCTCACAATCAATCCCTACGACGAATGTAGTTCGTTAGACTAATGAATTAGCTTTCGATACTTTGAGATGGATTGATGCTTATGCCTTGAGGTTTATGTGCTTTTAAAAGACGATTGAGTTCTTATGCGGTTTATGTGATGTAAATAAATGCATGATCGAGAGCATGTTAGAGAATGATATATCTATTTAACATGATGAATTTAGTGCGTTAGACTAATGAATTAGCTTACGTGACTTTGGGATGGATTGAAGGGCATAATTGAAATGTGTGCTTATAAGACTCGATCGAGTTCTTATGTGGTTTGTGTGATCGTGTGAAGTAAATGCATGATTGAGAGCATGTTGTAGAATAGTGTACCTATTTGACATGTAATTCTTATTTGATTCCTTAAATGAGTAAACAACTACTTGTTGAATAAGTTAAGCTCTTGTCGAACTTATTCCTTATTTGAATTTCATGACCAGTAAACATCTACTTGGCATTGCATGAGTCCGGTGGCATATTTGATTGAGTCGTTGGTGTGACAATGCCGCCGTCACAGTTATGGGGCTCGTGATAGTGATGGGTTGTTATCCGAGGTTTTTATCACACACGCCTCCTTTGGCCCTGATGGGAAAGGCACCCTTTCTGTAACCAAGAGAGCACATTGGAAGGTCTAAGTACCAAGGAGGAGCTTGGTACCCGGAAACTTCGGTACTCGAGTAGAGAACTCGATAATTTTGATACACTAATCACGGGTATCATTAGCACAATGTTATTGCGAGGAGCTACGTAGCGGCATCGGTTTCATATCATATCCTCCGTATATGTGGTTTACCTTTATAGCACTTATGTGAAACAATGTGCTACCATGGATATGTGTTTTAAGTGTTTATTAAATGAGCGCTTTGATTGACTTGATATTAAAAATGATATCTTGATATGTATCTTTGCATGATGCCATGACATGCATAATTGTTAACTCACAAAGTCTTTATGACTTACCCCCTCCCTTCTTGCTTTAGATCCGGAGCCGTTCAGTCAGCTTGTTGAGGTGTTGCGGGATTTGCGCTTGTCGTGATCGCACTTGACGAGGTTGTGGTTTTTGAGTATCCTTATTTTGTTACTTTTTGTAAGGGCGTTGGGTATAACAAGTCATTTAGACTTCGCTTGGAAATTTGGTTTTGTTGTATTTGTGTCTATACTTTGTATTCTATTTTGAGTGCCTGCGCATGTATGCGAGCCTTGTATAGGCTGTATTATGGTTCATCATTTAAAACTTCCGCTGGGCATTACTTTAGCTCTTATTTAAGTATGTTGTTCTCGGCATGTTATAGCCGTCAAGTATATTTGCATGAGCGTAGTGTTGGGTTTCAGTAGTAAAAGTCGCGGATGATTTGGTATAATTGTATTAATTGTTATATCGGTGTAAAAAGTTTTTAAAATTTTTTGGTGTAGAGTCGCTTTCATCACGAAATGTTGCGTCACGTGGTTTTCAAAGCGAAGTCTTTGATTGTATTGTTGTCCTATTTGGGCGACTTGACTTGTGATTCCATCTCGAGGGTGGGTCGGGATTAGTCAGGTTGAGTATCAGCTTTATAGGTTAGCTATCGGCGGGATAGGTTCCATGGCCTAAGTGGGTTCGTTCTTTGTGTGTGAATCTTGACGTTGAAGGTGTTACGTTTTAGGTGCCTTATTGGCGATTCTTAGCGAATGACATCTCAGGCTTGAATTTACTAAGTTCGTTTGGTTTAGATTCTTGACAATTGAAGGTTTGTGGCTAGGGTATTATATTTCTCATATACTTCTTGAGTTGCAGTTATACCAAGAGTGGGTCTTTAGCGTTGCGGTAAAACATTGTTCTGGTTTCCATTTTTAGGAATCGGAGAAGCTGGGTGTGGATTTCCCAAGGGTGAAAATTGAGTGTTAATGTC
>CM028379.1:31112988-31164925 GCA_013146195.2 Codonopsis lanceolata
CACACCTGTTGCTTGTACCAAATCTAGGAAACAGCCGAAGCCTTACTTCCATCATATCTTTAATCCAACCTATCATCCCAAACACTCTCCCTACCTTATAAATCCTACTCACATACCTGAAATTGGATATTTCCAATTGATCACCTTTCATACTTCATTCAAGCCCTTCTCTCCTTTCATGAAGAAAATAAGGAAGCAAAACCAAATGTTGATCTGTTCAAGTATGTGGATGACAACAGAAACAGGAAGCAGCATGTCCCATACCACAAACCTTCTAAAGAAATGAACTCAAAAGAGGTCATTCAATTAAATTATGGTAAATATTTTGACCATCTACCTCTTCAATGGAATGCCTTCTACCATGCCCAAGACAGATTTGTGCAGGATGAGCTGGTGATGAAAGTATGGGATATCTTCAATTCTGCTTACAGGCTACCAATGCCAACAGTAGATGATCCCTACTTAGTTGGAAGAGAAGTCACTGAAGATGACCTACCGGATCAAGTATTTGGAAGTATGCCTCACATCAATCCAAACAAGCTCAAAAGGATTCATGAGCAAGATATGGAGTACATTCATACATCAGTAGATATGGCTCCTGCTAAGTATCTGTCTCTCTTAGAAAAGAGATCCACAAAGGTAGGAGGAGCTTTTACCTCTACCCAGCCATCCCCTGAACCACATAAAACCCCATCTCCACATGTTTCTCCTTCACCCATTAAAGCTCGACCCATCTCTATGATTTTTCCAACAGCAGATCATACCAAGTCACCATCTCCATTTGATCTTGACCTGAACAAAGTCAAAATCCCTATGACTCCATCTACTTCCAGTTGGGAAAGTCAAGAAGCAGTTGATGAAGCCACTTCTACTGATTTAACTTCTCTTCTTCATCTACATCTACTGAAGACAGTTCATCCTCAGAAGAATTTGTGCTTCCAAAGACTACATCGGCGAAGCGTACCGGCAACCGCCCTTTCTCCAACCCATATTCATGCTTATAGGCTAAGGAAGACAGAAAAGCTATTGTTAAACTAGCTATTCTTCACCCTACCGGAAGAAAAACAGTATTCCCTCACGATGACACCCCTCTTCCTCACCTACAGATGTTCGCTTCTTACAACTTCAAATGCTCCACCACCAATTACTCCTACTGCTCTTTGCTCCGCTTCCACCAACTACTACTGCTGCTCCTACGCATCCTTCTACTTGACCCTGGCGCCTCACGGTAATCTCTTTCCCGAAGGTGCTACTTACCATGAAGCACTAGATATTGTAAGAATTACTCAGGTGCACATCAAAGAAGATCTCAAGGACATGAACCATCAGCTGAATCAATAGATTCAGGAAGTACAACAACAGATCAACCAATAGGTTCAAGGTTTGCAAATGCAGATTCAAGCTCTTCTACCCTCCATACAGGACTCCATATCTATTGCAGTTCAAGCTGCATATGCTGCAGGTGAGTCTGCTGCACTTAAAGCATTCAAGGAGGAGGAAGAGAAATAAAGAACTAAGATAAAAGCAAAAGCCTTAGCACTCAAAGAAGCAGAACTGAAGCAAAAGGCAAGAGCTGAAAAATCTGAAGCAAAGGCTGTAGCTTACAAAGAGAAAATCTCAGGCCTAAAACAGAGATTAGGCTTTGCAGCTAAACACCTAGGAAGAGCAATAGAACAAGCTGTTAAAGCTTTAAATGAAGAATCTTCTGATGAAGATACTGCACAAGATTGAAGAGTTTTAGAGACACACTAGCAACTCTATCTATCCATCAAACTCATTACATTCGGTGTACTTGAATTTTAAATGTGATAAGTTTACCTCATATATTGTTCTACTAATACCTGCTATAGAAACAATTTTTCTAAGTTTATCAATGGTTTATCAATAAACCAGTTGATAAACCAAGTGCATTTTCAAAGGAAAAACCAAATTATAACATAAAACCTACATGGTTTATCAATGGTTTATCGATAAACCAGTTGATAAACCAGTTTCCTAAACCAATTTGTGAACATGGTTTATCAATGGTTTATCAATAAATCAGCTGATAAACCATGTGCATTTTCAAAGGAAAAACCATTTTTGACACTTCAAACCAAATTATAACATAAAACCTATCTGGTTTATCAATGGTTTATAAATAAATCATTTGATAAACCAGTTTCATAAACCAATCTGTGAACATGGTTTATCAATGGTTTATCAATAAACCAGCTGATAAACCATGTGCATTTTCAAAGGAAAAACCATTTTTGATACTTCAAACCAAATTATAACATAAAACCTACATGGTTTATCATAGACCAGTTAAATGTGAACATGGTTTATCAACTGGTTTATTGATAAACCAGTTGATAAACCATGATGCATTTTCAAAGGAAAAATCATTTTTGACTTGGGAAACTGAATTACAACATAAACAAACCTGGTTTATCAATAAACTAGTTGATACACCAGTTGATAAACTAGTTTCTATCAACATGGTTTATCAAAAAAACCTGTAAAACCACACACATAAACCAAAACCAACATAAACCAGTTGAATAAATCAACATAATAGGAAAGGATTGTGTTTGCAATTACAACATAACAAACTTTGTACCAATATTTAAGTACCAATTACAACAATATAACATAGTCTCTACCAATACCAAAGTATGCAATTGAATGATTAGGTAAAACAGGTTTAGGATCAAGGTTTCGGCGCAGGCGTAATGTAGAGAGAAGAGATATGTGCAGATGTTTTTTTCTCCCTCTTTCTCTTTGATTCCAAAATATTGTCAGCCTCAATACCAAGGAGACATTTCCTTTTCCTGCCCTTAACCTTAACCTCATTTATTTTTCCCTGCTTATCCTCCGCATCTTCACCTGCTTCAAATGCAGATACTTCTTCCAAAAGATCATCCAAATCTTCCAACATCCCTATCACATTTTCACTTTTTTTCTACTCTTCTTCCTTTGGAAGACACTTTCACTCTTCATCGCAAAGTAGTAGGAGATGGATTGGTGGTAAGGAGAGTAGAGATGGTGGGAGTGGTGGTGGAGGTAGTGGAGATGGGAATGGTGGTAGGGGGAGTAGTAGAGATGGTGGGAGTGGTGGTGGTAGGTAGAGTAGTGGAGATGGGAGTGGTGGTAGGAGGAGTAGTAGAGATGATGAGAGTGGTGGTTGTAGGGAGAGTAGTGGAGATGGGAGTGGTGGTAGGGGGAGTAGTAGAGATGATGGGAGTGGTGGTAGGGGCAGTAGTAGTGGAGATGAGAGTGGTCGTAGGGGAAGTAGTAGAGATGGTGGAAGTGGTAGTGGTAGGTAGAGTAGTGGAGATGGGAGTGGTGGTAAGGGGGGTAGTAGAGATGATGGGAGTGGTGGTTGTAGGGAGAGTAGTGGAGATGGGAATGGTGGTAGGGAGAGTAGTAGAGATGGTGGGAGTGGTGGTGGTGGTAGGGGCAGTAGTATTGGAGATGAGAGTGGTCTAGGGGAAGTAGTAGAGATGGTGGGAGTGGCATTTAGGATTCTGGAAAAGGCACCAAAACTTGGAAAAGTAGGAGAAGAGTAGCATGTGGGAGTCCATGTCAAACTGGGGGGTGATGCTTGTTCTCGAGAAGGACCTAAACTTGTTTTTAGATCATCCTTTCAATTCAAGTAGGTAAGTAAGTTTAGGTAAGTATAAACTAATTAATATCACAACAAATTACTCAAAATCAAAAGGTCAAATACTTTACCACTTCAGTCCTAAGATGGTCAATCTTTTGGTCCATATGGTCAATCTTCTGGTCCATCTTCTGCAATAAATCAAAAATTGCACTGAGATGAGGAGTGTTGGTGTTGCTGGTGCTAGTGCTAGTCACAACGGGAGAGGGATAGGGATGTTGTCGGGAGGGGATGCATGGTGGGGACCGACGGCCTTCATCTTCAACATGTTCAGCCCCAACATGGAAGGATGTGCTCCAATCAGCGCCAAACAGATGCTCATACTCAACAACGTAGCGCTTTTGTTTTTTGGCTTCGGTGGGGATCAGTGGAACAAGCACTTCATCCTGTCAATTGAGCAAAATACTAACTTGATTAATAAATAAATTATATTGGGCACTCTACTATTTATAAAATAATATAGTTTGGATTAAATAACACAACAAATTTATTAATCAAACTCTACATTTACCCTTGGGTTATCCAATATCTCCATGATTTCCTCATAGCTTGGATTTTGGCATGACTTCCAATCGCACATTCTATGTATTTTGGGCTCTTCATTGTTGATTTTTGATAGCCCATATTGTTCTTTAAATCCAGGAAAATCTTGGAACAACTCAAATACCCAAACCTGCATTTTCAAAATGTTACATATTAGAAGCATATCAAATTGAAAAAAATCATCTAACCATTCAATATAAAAATCAGCTACAAATGGTTACCTGTAATGCCAACTAAAGTCGTTGCATGTAAGTCTTAACACCGTAACTAGCCATCTTCATCACCGAATTGAAGGTGGGTATAGGACTTTGTTCCCCATGGATATTTATTGAACAAATCCAAGTTCTCAACTATACTCAAAACACCCATATCAATACCAGTATTAGGTGATGCACCCCTCAGCACATACTCCCAAACGCTTAAGACCAATCTTCACCTTATCATCCATGTCAGTTATCTCTCTAAATATTTGCCTTAACTCCTCAGGCTTCACTGTTTTTCCACTCAGTCCAGGAATATATTTCTCTACTAGTTCCTTGGTAGTAGGGATATCAGGGACATAATCTTCCAATAATCCAGGTTTTAAACCTATGATTAAGGTATAGTCCGAAAAAGAAAATCTAACTTTTTTACCACCTATACAGAGCCATATTTAATTTTTATTGTTTCTAGGTGACTCAATCCTAAAAAGTGCCAAAACATGAATCAGCACATTGCTCTTATTAATATTTTTTCTCATCCTATACAATTTACCAAAAGCTGATTTCCTGAATATGATTTTGTGTGCACGATCTAATGCTTTATATACCTCATCTAATATTAACAAATTGCATCTTGTAGTAACCTTGCATTTGTACCAGTCATCCAGTGAAACAATATATGCCATCTGTAATAAAAATATAAATTAAACATTAAAAAAAGGAACTATAATATACGACTATTAAAACAAGGTTTTCTTCCATGGTTAATTCAAGTGATCATATGAAATTACACATGGTTTACTCACATGGATGATTCATATATCAAGTTATAAAACACATGGTTTTCTAACCTTAAACAAAAACTGTTGATTCTTATGTTAAATTTATATAGGTTCAGTACATTACATTGGTTTTATACTTCAGTGGCTAATCGGGCTGCGTATCGATTAGCATGGCAACTGTGTATAGAACTTTGCCAAGTATAGTTTTTATTAGGACTTTACAGGTTTAGCGGAAGACCTCCTTACAGCTTCACCAGAAGACCTGCTCAAAGGTTACATTCGGCAGACCTGGTGTCCACCTGGTCTATCATGACGTGTCCTATCCTTCAACGATTTGTTAGATCAGTTTGAATTTAACTCCTTACTGTTTGAATTCAAACTAAGACATTCCCTGACATGTCAAGCCCGCCGAAAGCAGCTTTCCGAAAAGCAGGAAGACTTTTCGCCCTGAACAGTGAAAGCAAGAAAAAGCAGGCTGTCTCCTACTGTCTGTAACAACTCTCAGATCTGACACATAAATCGCCCACTTTTCGAAGATCTCAGAAATCATTCCCTGCTCTAGATATCTGTGAAGACGAATTTTCTTGACTGACAGCCCCATGCATTTAATGCATTCATAAAAGAGCTGTTGAAGCCTTCATCTTCTCCAACGGATCATTTTGACTGCACCTGCTATAAATACTGTCATTGAAGACTAGAGAAAATAAAACAAAAGAAAAGAAGAACACTGTACAGAATCGATCGAACACTAAAAGATTGCTCTGAAACTCGATAACTCCAAGTCTTACAACTCAGTGCAGTCAAGAGATCCTCAACAGATCTAGAAGTCCTAGTCAACAACAAGAAGTTGTTCATCAACACTTATTGTTTTAACTTCTTGTTGTTTACATTCATTAACTATACTTCTGCACAAATTAAATATCTTGTATTTACAGATATTTAATTCCCTAAAACCCAAACACAAGTCAATATTTTGTACACGATCCATTAGGAATATTCTTTGTAATAAATCTAGTGGAAAACATAGTGCACTATTTAAATCCAAGGTTGACTGCCTTGGTGGTGGACGTAGCACTCTTTATAGTGTGAACCATCCCAAAATACTTGTGTTATTTTCTTACTGTTTGTCAGCTATTTGAACTGTTTAGTACTTTGATTATCTTTATCCATCTTACAGCAGAACTTAAGTAACTTGTAAAAGTCTAGGTAGTCCTTATCTGCAGAACAACTATCTTGAAGGTCTTCCGCTACTTCTATCTTTTCAATAGATTGCAAGTACCCTTCAAAGAAATTACTAAAAAGTTTTAAGTGTACAATAAGCTATTCAACCCCCCCCCCTTCTAGCTTATTATTGTGCCCATTGGGACCCACAATTGGTATCAGAGCCTTACTCTTTGAAAACAAGTTTTTCCGAGATTAAACTCTTGAGAGATACGATAAAATGGCACAAGCACACTACATGCTGCCTAAATCTATTGCTAACCACGTCCCAATATTGGACGAAGGTCATTTTGATGTATGGAAGGATAAAGTAATGAGATTTATGAACTCTATTGACAACAGATTATGGAAATGCGTTACTGCAGGTCAACATGTACCAATGAAGCCGAATCTTCTAGCCTCCATCGCTGGGAATCCTGGATAAGTACCTAAAGAATAATCTGAATGGACAGAGGATGATAGAAAACTGGTAGAGCTTGACAGTAAAGCAATTAATATAATGCTCTCTAGACACAAGCACATACCAGCAAGTGATTCGATGTACAACTGCAAAAGAGATGTGGGAAGCTCTTGTGGAATACTTGGAAGGAGACCAAGACACAAGAGATAACAAAAAATATACATACATCTAGCAGTTTGATTCTTTCAAAAAGGATCCTAAGGAAACCTTGAGACAAGCATACGATCGCTTCAGTGAGGTAATAAATAGCTGCTTTTCTCTTGGTAAAACTTATGACAAAAAGGAAATGAACATGAGGTTTCTAGGCTCTCTAGGTAGCTTATGGCATGTTAAGACCACGGCTATGAAAGAATCCAAAAACTTAAACGAGATGACTCTCCGTAGTCTCTACGCAAGTTTGAAGGTTTATGAGCTTGAAGTAAATCAAGCTCTAGAGCAAGACAAACAGTTCAGAACTGTGTCCTTGCCAGCCATGGTCCAAGAAGAAACCACTGTTGAAGACAAACCTTCCACTTCCTCCTGTGAAAATGATTTTTTATCAGATGAACAATTTGCTATGTTTGTAAAACGGTTTCAAAAATTTGCAAAATATGGAAGGAAGAACACACACCAACAACCTTTTAGGAAAAATGGTGAAAGCTCATCTAAGGAAGAGCTTGTGTGTTACAATTGTAGAAAACCTGGTCATTTTGCCTCCAAATGTCCTAAGCCAAAATTTGAAGCATACCGAAAACCTACTTATAGAAAATTTCAAAAACAAAAGGGTATGTTGGCTGAAGACATAGAAGACAAACAGGTTGCTACATGGTTTGAGACTGATTCAGAAGAGGAGGAAGATGATTGTGAGCAAGCTAACATATGCTTAATAGCTCATGATTCAGGTCCTACCTATGACTCTGAAAATGAAGTCGAAGTTTCACCTAGTCCCTTGGATAAAAGTGAAACCAACAGTGACAGCTTCAGTAAGGAAGAACTTCTCAAGGATAATCAAGATATGCTTGAAGAATTTAATTCCTTTAGAGTAGCCTACGTTAAACTGGCCAAGAACTGTGAGAAACTTACTGTTGAGAAATCTATGATGGCAGCTGAGATTCAAACTCTCAATAGCTGTCAACAAGAAAGTATCAAGCTCAAAGGAGAAAACAAATTCCTTTGTGATAAAATTGAATGTCTAACTGAGCACATCAAAGGACTTGACCTAGAGAAAATTGCCTTGCAAAAGACAATTGACTCCTGGAACAGCTCCAAAGATGCTTTTGATGAAATCCTTTCAAGCCAAAAATCTAATAATGATAAAACTGGCATAGGATATTCAGATGTGTCCCTTACGACATTCCCTTCAGTCACAGAAGAAGGTGAATCCTCCGAGACTGCTAATGATATGCCTTTATCTAAACAGACATTTGGAAATATTGGGAAACAAGGCCTTGGCTATTCAAGTGTTCCCTATGTTTACCCAAAAGTTCAAAAGGAAAAGCCAAGATGACTGATTCAAATGAGAAATCGGAAAAGGTAACGGTAAAGAGAGTGAAGTCTGCTGCCTGCTAAGGCAAAGTCTGCTGGCGGTAGACCTACTAAACCTCTACCGGTAACTATCAAGTTTGTCTATGAAACAGGCAAGGCTCCTCTACCTGTTGGAGGTAAACTTAAAGGTATTCTACCAAATCTTCCTGAAAAGGTAATCAACAGAAAAGCTAAAGCTAAGTCTGATGGTAACCTACCTAGGAAGATTCAAAAGAAACCAATTAAGTCTACCATCAACAAGCAAGCTGAACCAAAAATGGATGTCAAGAAAAGAAATGATCATAATCGCTCTTCAGTTAAAGCCACTAACAGTTCTCTATGGAATTTCCACTTATGTCATTCTTGCAATTGCCTAGGCCATCTAGCCCCAGAATGCCTGCTAAGGTTCACTCCAAGATCTGAGAGACCTAGTTCTCTCAAGGTCAGGCAGGTATGGGTTCCAAAAGGTTGCTAATCCTTAGGACCCAAAAGAAAATAAAGGGGACCTTGTTGCTTTAATTCTTTTTCAGGAATGCTTCATGGCTATAGAATCAGAAAACAAAGACATCTCGGTACTGACGGGTCGCTCAAGACACATGACAGGGAACAGAAGTCTTCTTATAGATATAGCTGAAGCTGAAGGACCCACTATTATTTTCGGAGACAATGCAAGAGGAAAGACAATTGGATATGGCTCAATCACTAGAGGAAGTCTCTCCATCAACAAAGTTTCTCTAGTGAGTGGCTTAAAGCACAATCTGTTGAGCATATCCCAATTTTGCGACAAAGGACTACTATGCCAATTCAACTCCAACCAGTGCCTCATCAAAGACAGTGAATCCTGCTCTACAATACTGATCGGCAATAGACAAGGAAACGTCTATGTCGTGGACTTAAATCTTCTAGGGAGATTCTCAAGCCTTTGCCTAGTAGCTAACAACGTTCGTGACAACAGTTGGCTATGGCACAAGCGTCTCAGTCACCTCAACTTCAAGCACCTCTCCAAGCTCTCCAAAAACGGGCTTGTCAAAGGTCTACCTACGGTGTCTGCCGACCATGACAGAAGTTGTAAAGCTTGCCAACTAGGAAAACTTTCCAAGTCTTCCTTCAAAAGAAAGTCGTCTTGTCAACAAACGCACCTCTTCAACTTCGCATATGGATCTCTTTGGACCAATCACAAACAAGATTTTGAGACAAGTATACACTTGTGGTAGTTGGCGACTACTCTAGGTTCACTTGGATCAAAACAATGACATCTAAAGATGAGGACGTATGATCTAGTCCGCTTCTTCTAAGACTTCAAACTCAAAAGCTTGAAGACATTTGTGACATAAGATCGGACAATGGCACTTAATTCAAGAACAATGGTGTAGAAAAGTCTTTGCGATGACCACGGGATCGGCCACAACTTTTCTGCTCCTCAACAAAATGGTGTAGGCGAGCGGAAGAACGTAACACGATTGAAGCAAAGAAGAACAATGATGGCGAAGCTAAACTTCAAGTACTGGCGTAAGCCGTCAACACCGCATGTTTTACCTGTATCCACGTAAACAAGTTTCATAATAAAACTCCATATGAAATATGGAGAGGAAGAGCCCCAACATAGGATTTCTTAAAATCTTCTGTAAATGTTTTATTCTTCATAATGGAAAAGAATATAGAGGAAAATTTGATGCAAAATCGACGAAGGAATTTTTAGGGTATTCCAAACATTCAAAAGCATTTCGCATTTTCAAGAAAACTCATTTAAAATTTTAGAATACGTGCATGTTTCTTTTGATGAATATGACTTGTTAGAGCCTAGAAAGGCTCGAACGTTGCTAATGATTCTCGATAATGATGAGGACAGTACAAATACAGCATCTACTTCCACTCCTCATCGAAAACGGCAACCGGCAACCTCTCCAAGCATAACCCTCCACCCAGAGACGTAAACTCTACCTACCGATTCCAATTCTTACGTTGACCCGGAACCCATCTCTTCTATTTTGCCCCAAGCACCTCTGCAGATCACTCATCCTTCTTGTTCACCGTAAAATGAAGGTTTTGAAGATCCTATCTCTTCGAACTGATTTTGGTGAATCTCCTTCTCAACCTACTCCGAATTCTTAAGGGAAGAACCCACCGAAGTGATCTTCCTCCAACAATTATTGAACAAAGAGATCATCCTATTTCTCAAATCATTGGTGATCTCAACACGAGTTCAGACGAGAAATAAAGTTCGAGAAGAGACTATGTTCGCTTATGCATTCGTATTCGAACTCGAGCCAAAGAAGATTGATGAAGCTATCGAAGATCATAAGCGGATTGAAGCTATGCAAGAAGAGCTGAACCGGTTTGAAAGATGCAAGGTGTGGAGCTTAGTTCAAAGGCCGCGATCATCCAGCTTATCGGCACCAAATGGGTTTTCGAAACAAAAGAGATGAAGATGGAAATGTCACCGTAAACAAAGCTAGGACTGGTTGCTCAAGGCTACCGAAGAAGGAATTGACTTTTGATGAAACTTTTGCTCCTGTTGCTAGACTAGAGGCAATCGACTCTTTCTAGCTTATGCCTCGTTCATGGACTTCAAAGTGTATCGGATGGATGTAAAGAGTGCTTTTACGAATGGTGATCTTCAAGAAACGTATACGTGGAACAACCCCCGTGATTTGTCATCTCGCACAAACCTGGATCACGTCTACCGACTCAAGAAAGCTCTCTATGGCCTGAAGCAAGCTCCCAGAGCTTGGTATGAAACTCTATCCAAGTTCTTAATAGAACAAGGATTCGTGAGAGGAAGGATAGACACTACTTTATTCATCCTCAAGCACAAAGGCCATTCTCTTCTGGTACAAATCTATGTGGACGATATCATCTTTGGATCAACCAACCTAAGCCTGTGTAAAAGATTCGAGAAGCTGATGCAAAGCAAGTTCGAGATGAGCATGATGGGTGAACTTACCTACTTTCTAGGACTGCAGATTCAACAGACTTCCGACGGAATCTTCATCAGCCAAACCAAATATGCAAAGGAACTAATCAAGAAATTTGGTCTTGATTCAGCTAAAGGATTTGAGACTCCAATGTCTACCGACTGCCATCTTGACAAAGATGAGAAGGGAAAGCAAGAGAACATGACCAAGTACCGAGGAATCATAGGTTCACTTCTTTACCTTCTTGCTAGTAGACGACATTATGTTTCTTTGTTTGTGTTTGTGCAAGATTTCAGGCAGATCCAAAGGAATCACATTTGCTTGCTGCCAAACGTATCATCAGATATGTTTCAAGAACAACAAATCTAGGCATCTGGTACTCCAAAAACAACAATTTCGATCTAGTTGGATACTCAGATGCAGATTATGCAGCCTGCAAAGTGAGCAGAAGAAGCACCAGTGGGACTTGTCAATTTCTTGGAAATAGACTTGTCTCATGGTCTTGCAAGAAACAAGGATCAGTTGCAAACTCAACCACGAAGGAATACATTGCAAGCATTTGTTGCTCTCAACTCCTATGGATGAAGCAACAACTAGTGGACTACAACATCAAGACTGCAAATTGTCCAATAATGTGTGACAACACATCAGCAATTTCAGTCTCCAAAAATCCAGTGATGCACTCGAAGACAAAGCACATTGATATCCGTTATCACTTCCTCAAAGATCATGTGGAGAAAGGTAACATCAGTTTGGAATATGTTCCAACTGAGCATCAATTGGCTGACATTCTCACAAAACCACTGGATGCCACCAGGTTTGCTTATTTAAGGAGAAATCTTGGTATGATTGATCCTACTGCTTAATTTCAAAGTTTTTGTTAATGTTTCTTTCATACCGGTAGACTTAGTTTTAGACTGACCGGAAGACATAAGTTCTCCTTTACCGGAAGACTTAAAGGTTAGTATTCTTACTTAGTCTATTTTTTAAGTGGTTTCTAAAGCAATAAAGGGGGTCAAGGATGAAATTTGGTACTTAGAAAATATCTTAAGTTCCCTCATTTTCGCTAAAATTTTCTCGCATATAAATAGACCTTGAACCGTCTTTTGCAAACTTTACGAAACCCCTTTTACAAAATATTTCTCTCTCTATTCATACTCCCTCTGTATAACTGCTTTCTGCATTCCCAAATCTTTCTTGTTTCTTCTTCTCATCAACAGCAATGGTATGTTACTCTCTACTCTCTACTTGAAACTTACCTTTTACTGTTTTGCATTTCATTTCTTAACCTAAATTGTTTTGGAATTCAAACGGTCATTTTCGAGTTTCATACAGTTTCCGCCATTGTTGTTCTTAAAAACCTAGAAAACTAACAGTTGTTTATATGCTTTCAATGTCTATTCTCTTGAAAATCTTCTGTTATACAATTCTCTGGTTTGGATTCTCTAAACATTCTAGGGTTTCAAGTTTTCATTTCGAAAAATTCCAAAAATTTCAGAAAACCTTGAAATTTCTGCTTGTTTAGTTCTTGAGGTGAAAAGCCCTAATTTTTATTTGCATTTCTTTCAGGCAAAAACTTCAAAATCGAAGCGTGACAGCGGAAAGAAACTGAACCCAGAAACCGACATTCCTCCAAGTTTGGATGTCAACCTTCCGGGTTATCCAACCTATCCCGCCTCTCATGACGTCATAGTGGCACTAGACCCAAAACTGTATATTCCAGGGATGTGCATTGACCTTCAGTCAGTCTGCACAATAGTCGCCGGCGTCAAAGCATGCGAGGATATGAACGCCTCTGGTATACTCCCCCTCTTCTGCCTCAACGACAAGAATTACAGCATTTTTCTGGCAGAAGAATTTTACCAAAGAATGGAACTCATGAGCCCGAACGCTCTACGAGGATGGATTAGAGGCCGTCCAATCTCTATCACTGCCAAGACCATCTCCACAATCATCGGCGTGCACTTTGGTGGAGCACTCGAAGCAACCATTGCTGAGGCTGTACATGCCTGGGAAGCAATGAGGGGCGTAGATACCTACAGAGAACCACAAGGGAAAATGCTCAGAAATCTCTTCCCTCTGGACGTCTACTGCTCAAGCCACCTTATTGACAAGGGGCTTCTATTCAAGAGTGGAGCACATGACATGTTTACGGCTCAACAGATCAACTTAACCAGTGCCGTATTCCTTCAGCTCCGTCTCAACTGGGGGGCCATCATCTTCAATGAATTAAAGCAGTGGGTAGAGAAAGCGAAGAACAACCCCACTTGCAAGCGCCCGTTCGTCAGGCTGATAAATGCCCTTCTCAGAGACGACGTAAATATCAACTCTTCCTTGAAGGAAGACGAACTAATAGTGGTGGCCAAGGAGAAGCAGCTAACCGCTTCGTTCTTCAGCAAATACTCTGAGTATGAGAACAAGTGAAGGCTGCAAAAGGGTCTTCCGCCCGTCTCCATAGACAAAGTGGCTAAGCCTGTACCGATCTTGGTAACTCGCTTCAACATGGAAGCACATGACGCCAGCTCAAAGGCCTCTCGCTAAGTTTGATGAACAAGTGGCCACGCCCTCCATCAAAAGCCAAAGACTTGGCCGATGAGGCAGCATGCTACGAGCGAGCAGTAAAGCCAAGGGCAAGAAAAAGACAAGGCGAAGATGCAAGGTGCCTCGAGGAGGAGCAGCCAAATGGATTAGAAAGAGATGAAGGAAGGCCAAAAGGACCGCCTGACACCAACTCCTTCACCTTCCCACCTTCCCCAACTCAAACTTCACAAGCCCATCCATCCTCTCAAACTCAACAAACCTCTTCTTCCCAGCCATCTACTCAAACCACTCAACCACCCTCACCCTCACCTGCACCTACCCCTAAACCAAAACGAATGAGACTTCAAAACCTTGAAGCCAGACACTCCCGCCACTCGATGAAGCGGTGAGTCTCCTATTCAGCTGCTAAGGAAGAAAAGGAGATCTGTCGGTACCAAGCCCTCTACCGCCAGCCAACCAACTACCGACGCCCAACCAACTACCTCTAGCCAACCCTCTACCGCCAGCCAACCAACTACCGACAGCCAACCCTCTACCGCCCCACCCAACCAACAACCCATTCCTCCTGAGTCATCTACTCAGAGGAATTCACCACCTCCGGAGGAGCCTATCCCTCAGGAGGAGCCTCAAAGACAGGAGGAGCCAGCCAGAACCCCCACTCCTCCTCCTCCTTCACCCTTCAATTACTCACCTGACCCATCTACCCCTTCATCACCTCACCAATCCCAACCAACTTCCTCAACCACACCACAACCAACTCAAATCCCTCCCACAAAACCCATAGACTCTGCTGCGGCCAAGTTCCTCTTTGACCATTCTTCAGTAGCAGAGCTATTCACCCCTGACCAACAACCTCCTCAACCTACCCTTCGCAAACCAAAATCCCTTTTCTACCCTGCCCCATCTTTCTGGTTCTCTACCGACCCCTTACCCGAATCGTCCCATGTCAATGACAATTCTGACACTGACATTGAGATCGATTCCCCACCAATCCCACCTCCCCCTCCACCTCAAACCATATCTTCCGATTCCTCCTCATCCGACTCTTCCTCTTCCGACTCCTATCCTCCTCGACCCCAACAACCCTTCCGGCCTGTATCTCCGGAAGCCACCATTCACATTGGCCAGGCATCAACTCCCACTCAGCCGGCCAATGATGAAATTTTGTCAAGGCTGGACGCCATATACGAACGGCTAGGCGCTCTTACCAGCATCACTACCGCTACCGCCGAAATAGCCACTGCCGCTTCCAAAGCCAATGACCGAACTGCCGCCCTTCTACAACAATTTCAAGAGGATGTCTGGACTCGCTTTGGATAGATACGACACAACTTCACAGACGTCAAGATCAACGTTGAAGCTCAACGAGACGAATGTGTACGTATCTGCTCCTCCCTCTTCTACAAGCTTTTCCATGCCATCACTCTCCATCTCGGCAGCGGTCGCCCTCCTGTTCTAGAGCTCAACAACATAGCTCAAGACTCTGCTCACAATATCATGAATGCCCATCGTGATCGTGATCTGGCCATCACGGAGGAGAAGCAAATGAGGTCAATCAACAGAATGCTGATGGAAGAGAACAGTCGTCTTCGTGAAGAACTAGACTACCGCTCTCGTTCCACCAGACCTCCTACTGATGCCGATGACGAGTACGTACGTAGAATGGAAGAGCTAGAGCGAGAACGAAGGGAAAAGGAAGCTGCAGACAAAGGCAAAGGGAAAAGACCTTGGTAATTTTTGTATCTTTTCTTCCCTTTACCTTTGTATCTATCTTAAATTTTGAAAACTCTGTAAAATGTAAACATCTTGTTTATAATACAGAAGATTATTTGTTCTTCAAAATTGTCTTGTTTAAATTCTTGTTACTTTATTTTCTATATCTGCTTAGAATTTAAACACTCAGTTTAAATCCATATTTGAACTGTCTTTGCTACTGATCTGTGTGCTATTCTATGATTTCCTTATTCTTGTATGCACTTAGATTAGTTCCTTACACTTGAGGTGCTCTTCTGTTTGATAGAGGCATGTCTTCCGCTACTATATATATAAATCTCTTAGACATGCTATTATCTATCACATAGTCGGTTATAGCCCTCATTTGTAGTAATGATGACCAGATATAAATAGGAGGAGATTGTTGATTCTTATGTTAAATTTATATATGTTCAGTACATTACATTGGTTTTATACTTCAGTGGCTAATCGGGCTGCGTATCGATTAGCGTGGCAACTGTGTATAGAACTTTGCCAAGTATAGTTTTTATTAGGACTTTACAGGTTCAGCGGAAGACCTCCTTACAGCTTCACCGGAAGACCTGCTCAAAGGTTACATTCGGCAGACCTGGTGTCCACCTGGTCTATCATGACGTGTCCTATCCTTCAACGATTTGTTAGATCAGTTTGAATTTAACTCATTACTGTTTGAATTCAAACTAAGACATTCCCTGACATGTCAAGCCCGCCGCAACTTTCCGAAAAGCAGAAGACTTTTCGCCTGAAAGCGCATCTCCTACTATGTAACAACTCTCAGATCTGACACCTAAATCGCCCACTTTTCGAAGATCTCAGAAATCATTCCCTGCTCTAGATATCTGTGAAGACGAATTTTCTTGACTGACAGCCCCATGCATTTAATGCATTCATAAAAGAGTTGTTGAAGCCTTCATCTTCTCCAACGGATCATTTTGACTGCACCTGCTATAAATACTACCATTGAAGACTTGAGAAAATAAAACAAAAGAAAAGAAGAACACTGTACAGAATCGATCGAACAATAAAAGATTGCTCTGAAACTCGATAACTCCAAGTCTTACAACTCAGTGCAGTCAAAAGATCCTCAACAGATCTAGAAGTCCTAGTCAACAACAAGAAGTTGTTCATCAACACTTATTGTTTTAACTTCTTGTTGTTTACATTCATTAACTTAACTTGTTGTTTACCATTCATTAAATATCTTGTATTAAATATCTTGAGATATTTAATTCCCTAGAACCCAAACACAAGTCAATATTTTGTACACGATCCATTAGGAATATTCTTTGTAATAAATCTAGTGGAAAACATAGTGCACTATTTAAATCCAAGGTTGACTGCCTTGGTGGTGGATGTAGCACTCTTTATAGTGTGAACCATCCCAAAATACTTGTGTTATTTTCTTACTCTTTCTCAGCTATTTGAACTGTTTAGTACTTTGATTATCTTTATCCATCTTACAGCAGAACTTAAGTAACTTAAGGTAACTTGTAAAAGGTCCTTATCTGCATTCGAACAACTATCTTGAAGGTCTTCCGCTACTTCTATCTTTTCAATAGACTGCAAGTACCCTTCAAAGAAATTACTAAAAAGTTTTAAGTGTATAATAAGCTATTCAACCCCCCCCCCTTCTAGCTTATTATTGTGCCCATTGGGACCCACAAAAACCCAAGTACATGGTTTACTGACATGGTTTATTGATGAACCAGATGCATTCAAGAGAAAATAAAATATTTTTTACCATAACAAACTAACTACATGGCAAACTGATAAACAGAAACATAAACCTGAACATAGCAATAAAATTCAATTTTGGACAAGTGTTCTTGTTTATTTCAATTGATCATATGAAATTACATATGGTTTACTGACATGGTTTATTGATAAATCAGATGCATTAAAGAGAAAATAAAATCATTTTTGCCTTAACAGACCAACTACATGGCAAACTGATAAACAGAAATAAGAACATGAACGTAGCAATACAATTCAATAAAAACATGTATTCATGTTTATTTCAAGTCGTCATGTTCATTTCAAATGTTTTAAAAGTTGGCGTCGTCAAAAATGATCGACCAAACCCTAAGTGAAAAAGAAATGTGAGGTTTACCTGGTTCTGAATTGATGATCACCAACGAATTAGGGTTTCGAATAATTGAGAGCTCCTGAGCTTTTAATCGAAATCAAATGGTTTATCAATGGTCGTCGTTGAGAGGGTCTAGGTCGACAAGGCTTTGTTATACCACAATGAAATGAATTAAGTGTCTTTTCACTTTCACTCGTGTTGTATACAAAAATATTTTCTCAGCCAGTATATATCGTGGTCTTCAAGTGGTTTATCTAATAAATTAGTCTATATGTAATTAAAAAATATTGTTGGTCAAAATTTATTCATGGTCGACTAGTCGACCACTTGGCGACCAACGTCGACCACGACATAACATAGGGGCGTTTTCGTCAGATCTATTAGTGGCGGTCATTTGGTTTGTCAAAGGTCATATTTGACCAATGCCACCAAAATCTGCCTAAGACCCAACTCCACACAACTCCTTGATGGATCTGGCCCAAACCTAATCTCTTCTTGAATATTTTTGTGACTGGCCCAAGCCCAGTCCCCTCCCAGCCAACTCCTTCATGCACCTGGTACAAACGCAACATTTTCTTCTTCAATTTTTTTTACCGCCCCAAGTCGGTTTTTATTTTTTATTTTTTATTTTTTATTTTTTATTTTTTATTTTTTATTTTTTATTTTTTATTTTTTATTTTTTATTTTTTATTTTTTATTTTTTATTTTTTATTTTTTATTTTTTATTTTTTATTTTTTATTTTTTATTTTTTATTTTTTATTTTTTTTTTTTTATTTTTTTTTTTTTTTTTTTTTTTTTTTTTTTTTTTTTTTATTTTTTTATTTTTTTATTTTTTTATTTTTTTTTTTTTTTTTTTTTTTTTTTTTTTTATTTTTTTATTTTTTTATTTTTTTTTTTTTTTATTTTTTTAATTAAACAATGTAACTTAAAAAAAACAATTTGGCAGATAAAAATCAAACAATTGAAAGTAAATATTATCGTAAAATCCGTGTCGGTGGTAAACATAACATTGTTATCATATTTCATATCCACGTTTCAACCCCTTATTTGACCATTTGTAATAAAAATAAGAGAGTTTTGGAAAGTTTTGAATAGTAATTTTTTTACAATGGATGTCATATTTATGTACATAGGTAACTTGGGATTATAATTTAATTAGGTGCATAATTAGTAGTTAAATTTTATTAATTAGTATTTATAATTTTATATCGGTAATTATACGTAATTAAAAAATTACTAGTTTTTATTTATTTTTTTTTATATTTCGAAAATTGTTTAAGGGGCATTTTGGTAAAATACATTTAAAAAGTGTTGTATTAAGTATTTTATAGGAAATCAAACTATTGAACCGCGATATAAAAATTAATGCAATAAAATTGATGAATCGCGGTTCAATAGTCAATGCACTGCGATTCATTTATGTAGCGCGCCTCATACTCCTTAAGGGTATCAATGTTTTTCACGTCCAAAAGTGTCTTTTTCCGATTGGAAAAAAAAAACACGGTACTGAAATGAATAATTTTTTTGATAAGTGGACCGGCCCGCAATTTTTTCTACATTGTTTGATTGAAAAATTAAGGGGAAAATTCTTACGATCCCTTTTTTAATCACGATTTTTCAGCAACTCTAGGTTGAAGAATTTTTTAGTTGGGACGAAGACGGAGAAAGAAGAGGAAGAAGAAGGCTTACGAAAGAGGACATGGAAGAAGTAGGTGGAGGACGTGATCTGGTTCTTTATGATTTTGTATCACTGTTCAAAAATTAATGCACTAAAATTGATGAATCGCAGTACAAAAATAGACTAGCAGTTACACTATTGAACTGCGGTGCAAAATTAATTCAATAAAAATTGATAAATTGGGATTCAAAAATAAACTAGCAGTTACACTATTGAACCGCGGTGCAAAAAATAATGCAATAAAATTGATGAATCACGATGCAAAAATAATGACATCCGTAGCACGCCTACGGTTCATTAAGGGTATCGTAGTCATTTTGTCACCAAAAGTGACTTTTTCCGGTTGAAAATAAAAATGGTGTACTTTAGTGATTAAAAGTTTCAAAAAGTGGACCGATCCGTAATTTTTTCAAAAATTAAAATATGGCAAATTTCAAGTGGGTACAATTTTATAAACATGTTTTCATCTAGGTCCATCAATTTTTTGGACATTTCATATAACTACAAATTGTTTGTCAAATGACAAAAATGCCATTAATGAAGACAAATCTCATCCGGCCTAAAAAAATCGAAAAATGTTGATGCCAATGATAGGCATCAGCACTGATTTTACAGTTTATTCAAGCCAAAAAATTCAAAGATGCTGATGCCAATATTAGGCATCAGGACTGTTTTCACAGTTTATTCAAGCCAAAAAAAATTCAAAAATGGTGATGCCAAGGCTTGGCATCAGGATTGTTTTCACAGTTTATTCAAGCCCAAAAAAAATTCAAAAATACTGATGACAAGGCTTGACATCAGGATTGTTTTCATAGTTTATTCAAGCCAAAAAAAATTCAAAAATGTTGATGTCAAGGCTTGACATCAGGATTGTTTTCAAAACAAAAAAAATCCAATAATGTTGATGTCAAGGACATACATCAGAACCAGGCATCAGGTTGCTGATGCCAAACCCAGGAATCAGGTTGCGGTCAAACACATGCATCTGGTTGCTGATGCCAAACCCAGACATTAGGTGTTGGTCCACTCATTATATTTTTCACGAAGTCGTGTTCATTGCTACCTGATTCAACAACTAAATGTATCTTTCTGCCAAAAAGTCTCCCCCTAAGAATAAAATTGTATTTGAAGCTCGAAACTTTTTTCTTGAAGTTGAACTTCTCTTTACTTTGTTTCTTCACATTCACTATTAACTTTTTCAATAGCTTCATGCTTCCTTCTCTCTTTCCCAAACACACACTCTGTAACAGCCACGGTGGATTACTCTTCTCGAACAAGACCAAATCTCACAAACCCTAACCACCCGATAAAAATGCGATTCACCTCCAATTGAAGGTGGTTAGATAGATATTCAAATAGGCTTATTACATGATTGCGCCATCCAATTAGACTTTTTCCATTATGGTTAAGATTTAAAGAGGCTTCTTTATATTTCTCTTTCATTATGAATTAATTTTAATGTTGAGTAAGATGGGTTTTTGGTTTTCAAAAGATGAAATCTATGTAACAAAATTAAGAATATGTTGGTGCATGGTTGATTTTGTGTAGGCGTGGGTGTATGTTGTTGGATAGAGATGGAGAACGGAGAGAATTGAGAGAGCGGAGGCGGCAGAGGAAGGTGGGGAGGAAAGGGCAGTGACTTACTTTCGCCCTAAAATTGTACCTAAAAGATATGTCCAAAAAATAATTGAATTTATTTAAAAATATGTTTTAAAAGACGTACCGGCTTGTAATTTGTTTATTAAAATAATCTGAACCAAACCCAGTTCCTCCATCCAGCCTTCCTCTAAACCTGCCTATGACCCAGCTCCTCCTAGCCCACTCCTTGATGGATACAGCCCAAAGCCAACCCCCCTTCTTCAATTTTTTTCTGACTGCCCCAAACCCAATCCTCTCCCAGCCAACTCCTTCATGCACTCTAGCCCAAACGCATCCCTTTCTTCTTCAAATTTTTTTTGTGACTGCCCCAAGCCCAGTCCCTATTTTTTATTTTTTTTAATTAAACAATGTAACTTAAAAGAAAATACTTTGACAGATAAAAATCAAACAATTGAAAGTAAATATTATCGTAAAATCCGTGTCGGTGGTAAATATAACATCGTTATCATATTTCATATTCACGTCTCAACCCCTTATTTGACCATTTGCAATAAAAATAAGAGAGTTTTCGGATGTTTTGAATAGCATTTTTTTTTACAATGGATGTCATATTTATATACGTAGGTAACTTAGGATTATAATTTAATTAGGTGCTTAATTAGTAGTTCAATTTCATTAATTAGTATTTATACTGGTAATTATACATAATTAAAAAATTACTAATTTTTTTAAAAAAAATTTAATTTCAAAAATTGTTAAAGAGGAATTTTGGTAAAATACATTAAAAAAAATATTGTATTAAGTACTCCCTCCATTTTCAAATTAAAAAAGTATTGTATTAAGCTCTCTTCTTGATTTACAATTCAATCAACTAGCTAACTATGTATTAATATATATATAAGCTTGTATATTCTGCTTGGCTTTATGCAGAGATGTGCAAAATAGGAACTACCCCACAAAATGAATGGTACTTCTTCAATCACAAAGATAAGAAATGTAATACCCCCAATTCCACGTCGCGTAAATGTAGAACTTATTTGTGGTTTATAAGGTGGTCACACACTGATCACCAACATTATCCATAAACTTTTGGATTTGTTTGTGATGGACCTGATGACACAAGGTGCTACGTGCTCAATGGACCAATTTGTGAGTTATACGTAGCGGACCGAGCTCTTAGACTCGAGTAATTACAAGAGATACCCGACCGGAACTAGAACGAATCGGGCAACCGTTGCCGGATTCTGAAAAGCCACTGATCATGATAAGGTTGTATACCGCGGCTCCAAAAGAATTGGACTAAGGAAGACTCTTGGTTTCTACCATGGACATGCACCTTGTGGAAAAAAATCAAACTGGATTATGTACAAACATACGTTCGACGACAACTCCCACAATGGTTGTGTAAGTCCGTCCTCTTTATCGTTCTTCTTGAGTTTTACATTTTACTAATGTCTCTCATTCTTAAATTATTGTCCTGGTTTGACTTTTTGAGTTAAACTGCGTGATTTTAAAATGAAATTTGTTGGGTTTTTTATTCCAAAATTATAAAACATGTCATTCATAATATTAAAAGAGTGACCCTAAACGCAACACCATTTAATGTATAAAATGACCTAAATACCCCTTTTAACATTTAATAGATAATCACTTTTTGTACACACTAACGGATGTTTTATAAAACAACCGCTACAAACTAGCAGATCTTTTATAAAGCATCTGCTACACACTTGCGGTTGTTTTATAAAACATCCGCTAGTTTGTAGCGGTTGTTTTGTCCGAAATCGGAAAAAAATACAAATCAACGGTTTTTTGTTCGTAATTGAAAAGAAAAAATAAACCGAATCAAAATCAATTTAATTCACATGCGATATCATGCGAATTAACAATAGAAATCGAATCAATAATGACACGTAATCAAAATTACGTGAAGGGGGAAGGAGGGAGGAGGTAGTATAGTTTAAATGTAAAGAGGGTAGTAAAATAATTTTACCTTTTAAATGGTGTTGCGTTTAGGGATTTTAGTGTTACGTTTAGGTGTTCTGTTTCATCTATTCTAAAATGAGTATGACCTTACACCAGTTGTAGTCAAAGGGTTGACTTTATGTCAAATTAATGGGAGTAATTTACGGATTCTTCGAGCTATCGAAGCATAATTTAATGTGACAAATCCAGGCCTGTAAATCGACCGGAGAGTCTACACTAGAAGACGACGGTTGGGTGGTTTGCCAAATTTTCAAGAAGAATATATAGTCAAGAGGCTGTTCTTAGTCCCATTGCATCTCAGGAACTCCAGATCTCAAACTCAAGCCAAAGTGGGCAACTAGATCATCTTCTTTTTGGCATGGAAAATGAGACAATAAGCAATAGCAACAGCAATTCAGAAGATATATTAAGTTACGAGCAGGTTCAGTATCGCGAGCAGGAATTAGTCTCAGACCCAATGCAGTGTAAGGACACCACATGGGACATCAAGAAAAGAGATGAATACCCAATTGATATATCAATTAGTGATGCCTTGACTGAGATTCTTGATGAAAATGAACCTTTTAACACCAACAAAAGTAGTAGTAGTTCCATGAAGAAGATGATCCAAGGTAGAAAACATGGGCAAGTAGAAAAAATGGAGGAATTATCATGCATTCATGGTACAATGACAAAGACTTGTTACAAGATGATGAACAATGTTGGAGTAATTTTTAATCAAATTAATAATTACTTCATCCTCCGTCCCTAAATTATTGTCATGTTTTATTTTTCGTCCATCTCAACAAATTATCTTGTTTGTAAGTTTTCGAACAACATTTTACCATTTTATTGATATTTTTTTATTTATACTTTAATTATGAGTCACATACACTTGGGTTGTAAAGAAAACTAAATATTATATCAATATTAATAATCAAATCAATTGTTTTTCCTTAATCCGCATGTGGAGTAAAGCTTTCACTTTCGCAGTTAGGGCATACACAGTACGAATCTATAAACCATTTTAACAAGGGCAAAAACTTAGGAAATACAAATATTTTATGTAAGACGAGTCCCCTTGACCTAATCCACTGTGTATTTGTCGGTTGAGCTTTGAGAAAATAGAGTTTCGTCTTATGAATTAAGATCTGTAAAACCAGTAAGAGACTTACTTTTTATTTTTAAAAAGAGTGATTTTTGTTTTTAAAAAGAGTGTGTCCCTAATCTATCTACATACAAACTTGCATGATTTTTGTTTTTGATTGCTCCATTAGCATGTCATTTATTCTTCACCATTTTCTTAAATTTGAAAAATATACTCTTTCCCTTCCCCCATAGAGAAGAACACCTCAAGAAAATCAATATTGCCACCTCTATCTCAGAGACTCATGATTAAAGTGAATCTCATCAAGATCAGCAACAAAGGGTTTAACATTCAAGATCTGCTCACCCGTCAAAACTCCACCACACCCTAATGTAATGTCTGACAATCTGAGTTGTTGCTTTCTAGAATGCTACAAATGCCCATATACAAGCCCGCCGAGAGCTCTGCAATAAAGATGAGAAGGCCTTGTACTACATCCATCAAGGAGTCGGTCAATGATGTGCGAGATGTGGAGCAAGTACGATCAAAGCAAGCGTGGGATACCTCGTGAAATCGTTCAAGGGAGTTGACAGTTTGGTACAATAAACTTGTATAACTAAATAGTCGTTTTGAAACGAATGAAGTAATTTAATTGTAATTAACTTTAAGGCACCTTCATCGAAAACAAATTAAATTCCATCTGTTCAATCGACTACACACACTCGAGACTCTACATGATACAAACATGTACAACTCAAACTCATGTCAGGCTTACTGAGATGGTAAGCTACCCAAAAAAAAAAAAACTTTATCATTCTCTCTACCTTTGGCTCAAAACAAGGGCAAGGTTGCGAAGCTCCTCAAATGCATGCATTGTTTCTGCATCAAATCCTCCAGCAAACTGTAAAAAGCAAAGAATACAAAATATTGATCAATAGCCAATTCTGGTCAATCCAGAGCAAGTCATGTACTTTCTCCGTTCCAAAGTAAGTATCCCCTATTTACTTTACATGGGTTCAGGAAAGGTGTTGGATCCATGTACTTTTCCTTTATGATGTCAACTCAATGGTCCCTCTTCTTTTTTCATCTCACAATTAATAAAGGTATTTCAGACAATCTGCTTAAAGAATCTTTCTAAAAATTAGATCGAGGAAAATGGAATAGGAGAATCTTATTTTGAACCGGAGGTATTACCAGTTTCTAGGATGTCTCTAGCCAAAATTTTGACTTCATGGTAAAACCAAATAATTTCTTATGCATTTTAAAAATAATATGTATAACATTTTGCATTAAGGGAAATAGATACTTTCAGGATGTTACTCCCTTAATTCATAAAATAATTTGGATATTCAAATTGTAAAAGGCAAAAAAAAAAAAAGAATTTTGGCTTCACCATAAAGCCAAAGTTTTGAGTACCCAGCATGACCAAAGATACTATAGTTGTTAGGAGGAAAAAAAGCAAGAATGGAATTGTTTTGTGTTTTATTTTTACTTTAGAAGAAAGAGCGTATGTGATGGGCATGGAAGTTTAGAGATTGTTTTTAATTTTTATTTTGTAATGACTGAAGAGAGAAGAGAGTGAGAGAGAGAGTGAGAATCAAAAACCAAAGTCCCTAAATCTTGCAAGGAGAACAAACCCACAGCAGTCCAAATCTTTGTCAATTCAAAATGTAAGCTACTGGGACACAAATTGGCATACAATTGTGGGATAAGATAGAAGATTTGGACTCGACCCAAAGAGTCAGTAATGGCAAAAGAGACCAACTAATGTTTAGAAATGCTTTATGAATGGTTGGTATTATTGTTACTTGAGAAAGATAGGCAACCACAGAATTCCCCAAACTGTTATTCAAAAAACAAAAAAAATGAAGAAATGGCCCAAACCTGATGGATACGAAAAGCAAATCTCACTCCTTGAAGTAGCATATAGTCCATTGACGAATCTTTTTCTGATGTTCCTTTAGATTGAAGTTCCATAGCAACTCTTCTCATGTACTTCTTTGCCAGCTTCACTGAGCCCAACTTAATCTGCAGTTAGGTAGTCAACAAATGTAATGACTGCTATAAGAATTTGCATGTGAATGATATCAATGCTAAATACAGAAGATATTGAAATGCATCACTAAAAGAATCGGAGACCGCACACAGATGAAATATGACAAAAAAAAACAGTGATCCATAAGGTCCGGTAATTTAAGGGTGTACATAGATAGTAGATACGGATAGCCCAACTGACACTTGAACACCGCTGATATTTCCTCTGGTAACTGATTCCCTTCTAATCATTAGTTTAAGATAGAAAAGGCAAAGGCATATTTCCCATACCATAATGTAATCAAATCCATGAATTTCAGTTTAAGAATGAAACTTATATGTAAATAATTTATAAATTATGTATTTTTATATATTGTGTCCCTGAGCATGTTGTGTCGGGACTTTTTGGAAAATTTCGTGTTGCGGTGTCAGTGTCGGTGCTTCTTAGGCTACCATAAGTCTTGTCACACCAAATTCATAGAAAATGAATAGATAGATAATTAAAATTGAATGAGATCTTATGTGGATATTTGTAGTCTTCAAGATTGATTAGGGTATAGGGTGAGGTAGTATGAGAAACTAGTGGCAACCATGGAGTAGTAAGAGTAATGGAACAATAATCGGAGTGAACTAATCGTTGTTCTTATGGGAGAGGCATTCAATATTCTGGTGATAGCAAAGGAGAGAGAAATCAATAGCAACTAAGCTAAAAGATCAATGGAGGCAAAAAGTAAACAACCATATGTGAGCAAGTACAAGGACATGCCGAGGGTTACACTAAATAGTTGAGAAAGAAGGAATACCTTCTTCTTTTTCTATTTTTGATGAACATGAATATTTATATGTTTGGTAATGAGTTGTAATTGTCTACAAGATTAACAACATTTTCCATAAATCACTTTCATTTATTCGGCAAAGAAAAATTAGGCCCACAAATATTCCATGTTGATGGAATATCAATCAATGAATACTTAGGGAATGAGAGAATTATTGCCAACAATTCATAGTAACAATTGCGAAAAGAAGACTGTTTTAGGAATTCATCTTAGGCTAGAGTTGGCCAATATTCCAAAGAAGGGCTATATATTTGGAGTTACGAATTTAAGCTAGACTTATTAGTGATGTTCGCACTTTGATTCCACTTTCTCCATCTTCATGACAGTTTTAACTCTCTCTTCCTCATCTATCATCTTCTCTACCTTCTCTCTTTCACCTCTTATCTCCTCTACTGCCATACTGGCTCATACTTTTCCTCCCACCTACCATTCTCTATTCTCTCTTCGCTCTTTTTTGTCAAATGATGTCGCTTGTGAACTTCTTGGCAAAAGTGTGAGTACTATAACTACCAGGTAACCTTCTTGCTTAATTGACAATATTGACTTGTGACTCAGTTGTGACCACCTTCTCACTTAATTGATAAAATAAACTCCTGACCGCTTTATCACTAATTTTAGACTTGTGACTGCTGTGATTTGCTATCCCTCTATACAAGTAATCAGCTTCTTATAATGTGCAACACTGACATCTACAAGATTCAATTAATTGCAAGATTGTCTCGTTGTTGCCTAAAGGGTTGCGTACAGTGGACTGATCATGGTGGTTAGTTCAAGTAGTTTATGCGAGCTCATATAATTGACCTAGTAAATGATCGATCTTACGGATATACTCTCTCCGTCCAAAAATTATTGTCACGTTTTCCTTTTTTGTTCCTCCCAAAAAAATTGTCTTGTTTGAAAGTTTCCTTTTTAGGAAAACACTTTGACTATTTTAACCATTACTTTGTCTTTATACTTTAATTATGGGTCACATCCACATGAGCTTTAAAAGAAACTACACATTATGCCAATATGAATAATCAAGTCAATTGTTTTTTCTTAATCTATGTTCCGGGTTAAACAGGACAATAATTTTGGAATAGAGAGAGTAAATATTTTAGCTTGCTACTACCATTATAAGTGTGTGATGTATGCCATCTTTGGAACTTTGGGAAGAGAAAGCATAGTTTATTCAATGTGTACTAAATGTTTTCCTACTTATCAAAAAAAAAAAAGTGTACTAAATGTTTTCTTCAGATACATGATCTAATCCAAGACAAGTATTGCTGAAAGATGAACATTTAAATTCAATTATTCTTTGAGGCCACACATTTGTCAGCTTGTTAAAAGCACTGTGAAAACCAAATAGCATATAAGGTGCGAGCTCAATATCGTATATCTGCTAGCAATTCTTTATCTCTTCTTCCGGTGAAATGTTTTATATCGCCTTTACCATGGACTGTTTTACAGATCACATGTTGATTTATTCATTAGCAAGGTCCCTAAATTGTCTATTTGTCTAGGCATGTTTTCTTAATTAGCTACCCAAACATTAACTTCTAGGTCCAGTACTTTTCTAGAGGGAATAACATTAGAGATGTTCTGCCTAATGTTAGATAAGAAAGATGTCTAATCTCTTCGATCAATCAGCTGCTTATGCCAAATACCCTGCATTGTCTTACGGTGCTTGTCTATATCTAAAACTCCAACCTAATTGTCCATTTTACTGTGTTTACATAAACATTCATTATTCAGATGTTTACTAGTTATGGTATTCTAGAGACTTGATTAGAAAGATTGAATGCTTATATTTGCAACTGCACACTTCTCTATTGTATATCCATAGAATTGATGAAACAGCAGCCAAACCTTGCTTAATATTCCACTGTCAAGCATCCAATCCGTGGGAATATGGAACTCCTTGCAGTGACGCATCAAGGAATCTCTGGTCCGGAGAAGGCTATACACAATTCGTTCCATCCTGACAATATAAATGAGAAATTTTAACCAAAAGCATACTTATATGCCAAATTCTTTAAGGATTAAGAGATTAGAAAGCATTTGAGTCGATAATAAGTATTGATTTCTTACTTTTCTGACAAGGCCACCATTTTTTTCAATGCAATGTCACTTGGCAACCGAGAATCGTCTTTGTAGTTAGAAATTTCATACTCTAATTTCTTGAGATCTCTGTACCCAAAAGCTGCCTCCCTTAATGTGTCCGCTTTTTTCTCCGGCCAATCGAAGTGCTTTAGGACTGCCCTCTCATCTACCTTTTAAGAAAAAACAGGCATAATCAGGAAAATGAGGGGAGGGGAGTGAGTACGATCAAACAATTACACATCCACCACAGTGCCACCTAGGCACCAATGCCCCTAGATCAGTATGTCTCTTTCATTCTTATTCTATCACTTTATAAGTCTCTTTTAGGCTAAGATGGTACATACGGCTTGATTTACTAACCTAAAAAATGATCTATTTATTTTCTGGGCAAAATCAAAAGTGACGCTCATTTAAGGACACAGTGATATTTTGTTTGAAATATGTCTTTAGCTCTCCCCCTATTCGGTGTGATCAAGTCTTTAGATCTTTCAGGACTCTCTGGAAAGTTAAGATCACAAGTCTGTATAACTACAATAAAATTGTGCAAAGGTAAAGAATAGGTATTATGCACACTCGCAAATAAACATGGCCATGATCAATCTCTCGATGGTTTATACCCCTTAGAAGTAAACTGACTGGAACAATGTTGAAGAACCACAAGAAATATGACCAGTGAAGTCCCTAGTTAATCCAATGAGAAACTTACAAGGAAGCAGAGTTCGTCATCAAGCCATTTCACAAAGGCAACCACATCTTCAATTTCAGGATAAACAGCATTATTGACCTCTCGTATCAGGGAATTCACGAATTCTGCTTGAGTCTCAACATCCTCCTTAATCTAAACACAGAAAATGATTATGCAGGATTATAACTTTCACGGACAACAGCAAAATCAAAGCACAGTTTTCTCATGATACAATGAAGAAAGAGAGCAAAGAGTTATCAACAACTTTATTGTTTTCACGTTGTAAGAGTCCAAGCTATAGAAATCACATAGAGAAACAATGTCAGAAATTTTAACTTCACTCAATATGTAGAATAGAATTGCTCTTTCATTCAGAAGTTAAAAATCAAAAAATAAAATGAACATATGTAGGAACTTACAGCAAGCAAATGTGATGATCGATTTTCAATTTCGCCAATCATGCTATTACGAACATTTGCAACATCCGAGGCGTCACATAATCCTCCATTTAATGAGTCTTTCTTGGAATCCCTTTTCATAAGTGAATGATAGAACTCAACTACCTGTGGAGCACGTTGAACCATTCCTGTGGTACTTCTAGCTGTAAACTTTGGAGGTGGTGGTGGAGGGGGTGGTGGAGGAGGGGGAGGAATTTGAGGCGGACCTTCTTTACGCCCGCTTAGCGTAATACATGAGGGCCTCGGAGGAGGATTAGGAATGCGCAAGGCCCGTTTCTCAACATCCAAAGAAGCTTTCAATTTAGTACCTTCCTGGGAAGCACTAAACAATTCAGGCCTTTGAACTACCCCGAAATCATATTTTTGATGAACTAGTGACCCCGGCTCGCTCTCTGCTTCTTTTGAACATATAAAACCATCAGATTGCCTTCTCTTATTAAGTATCAAGTCTTCCGGACAGCATTTCGCTCCACTTATAGAGTGACGTCTTCTCGGACTTAGAGCTTCTAACCAATTACTATGATCTAAAATATTGTCTGGGCGATCTAAGTTCTGCAAATCTTTGTCGTTTACAGGCCATTTCTTCAAATATTTGCTCAGACTTAACCTCTTTGCACTACTAATAAATTCAGCATTTTCATCATCACTCGGTAAAGACAGAAAGCCGACAAAGTTGGTATTTATCTCAACTGAGTCCGGGCTTGATGACTTGTCACAACTCTCAGAAGAGAAATTTCGTAACTCATTTCTAAGACAGGAATTTACCCACCTCAGATAGGCAAGCTCCTCAACCTCATTCAACCTACTCATTTGCAGACCTTCCACTTGTTTACACAGATCTTCATTCGTTCGTTTTAACAAAGAAGACTCAGCTTTGATCTTCTCAACATTATCGCTCTGACAATGATTAAGCCAGAATGGGGAGTTAATGAATAAATTGATAGAAAATAATAAAAACAATGAAGCTGATTCACACACACACAAACACATATTATGCAAAGCAATGGAATGATGACAACCTGAAGATTTATGGGAGTGGCCAGCTGTGACTGCATCGAAGAAAGTTTGCAGGAAAGGTTTCTCTTCTGAAGCTGAAGCTCCATGTTTAGGCGCCTCAACTCTAGAACCTCTATCTCAAGATTATGTGAAGGTGGCGCCATCGAAACCTCACGACCGTATTCCCCTTTTGATAAATTTTCAGGGACTGAAGAAATCAATTGCTCAGAAAGGCAAATTTTCTTGACAAGACAATCAATTTCAACCGTCTTCAAATCAAGCTCTCTTTCGAGTTCCAAAACTTTTGGGTTTCTCTTACAATCCAACAACTCTGCTTGTAAATTAGCTTCCCTCTCTTTCGATTCTTGGAGCAAACTTCTCAAATGATCAAGCTCAAATAACAAATCACGAGACCCCGGAGACTTTGTCCGATGTATATAATTAATTCCTTGTGGATGAACTTGTGTGGCATTGACAGAGCAGGATAAATCACCAATCAAAGAACGCTTCACTCTCATCTGTGGTGCAGGCACGGACTGGTTCTTCTGGTTCGTGATATCGGAGTTTGCCAGAGGTGCTTTCTTGATTGGGGCCGAGGCCTGCAACTTGGATTTCTTCTCTGCTGAAAATCCCTTCACAATTTGAGAACCCCATGAAGATCTTGGCTTGGCGGAACTAGTATTGACTTTACCTTTGGGTACTTGATTTTGATCTGCGAATTTTTTCGACGATTTCACTCTGTTCTCTGAAGGGTTTTCCTCTCCCATCTCGAGCTATCTAATTTGATCTTCACAACACTCTAAAAATTCAAAAATCCAAAATTGCAACCAAGAAAATTTAAAAAAATTACAAGGAAAATAGTCCTGAAATGGTTGAATTACTTACTTTGATATCAGGTTCTTCAATTTTGACGAGCTGGGTTTTGCATTAAAGCAAAAACTGAAAGCCGAAATGAGCTCTGTAATGAAATGGAAGAAGTCTCTTTGATGATTTTAGGGCATTGGGCTGTGTGTTTGTGTGCGTGTTTTGCGAGAAAAAGGGCACGCTGTCTAGACTTTCTTTATTGGCATTTGAATTTTTGAATTTCGAATGTGGAAGCAAGGCTGAGCAATGTCAGTGTTAAACTGCAACGGTCCTTTTATTTCAGTAGGTCCCACGGATTGGTTAACTTTGTTTATTTTAAGAATTTACAGAAAACTCCCCAGACTATTTTTGAGTTTCTGAATCACCCCCTTTTATTTTAAGAATCCCACCAAAATGCATTTGCTAAAAAAAGAAAACATCTGAGTATTATTATATAGTAGTTAGCATGCATAGAACACAAATCTGATTAATTGATTACACAATTTTCAAGATTTATTGAAAATGTGCAAGTATGCACATGTAGTAGAAAATACCGAGTTGTTATGTAGTACTCCCTCCGTCTCTAAATTATCGTCCTAGTTGACCCAACACATGGATTAAGAAAAAAACAATTGACTTGATTATTTATATTGGTTTAATGTGGAGTTTCTTTGAAGTCCATGTGTATGTGGCCAATAATTAAAGTTGGGTGATAAAGTAAGGATAAAGTGGTAAAAGTGATGTTCTGAAAAGATAAGTTTCAAACTAGACAATTATTTTAGGACGGACGAAAAAATGAAATGAGGACGATAATTTAAGGACGAAGGGAGTATTATTTAATAGAAGTCGTCACAATTTGAAAATCTGTAAATACAAATCTCTTTTGGTGGATAATTAATTTACTAGTTTATTAAAATGAGCAAATAACATTAGAATAAAAATAAATGTGTTATAAAAATCATGTTCATTGAATACATGTGATTACAAAATAAAATATAACCACAATTAATTATAAAAAATCTACTATAGAAATCTTCATATATGATTTGTCTATATTTGAAATTTTTATGTCTTATATATATATATATATATATATATATATAAGCTAGGTAGTTTAAAAGAGGTAAATCCCACCAAAATCCATTTGCTAAAAAAAGAAAGTCATCTTTGAGTATTATTATATAGTAGTTAGCATGCATTAAGAACACAAATCTGATTAATTGATTACATAACTTTCAAGATTTATTGAAAATGTGCAAGTATGCACATTGTGGTAGAAAATACCGAGTTTCTATGTAGTACTCCCTCTATCCCTAAATTATCGTCCTAATTGACCCGACACACGGATTAAAAAAAACAATTGACTTGATTATTTATATTGGTTTAATGTGGAGTTTATTTGAAACTCATGTGTATGTAGCCAATAATTAAAGTAGGGTGAAAAAATAAGGGTAAAGTGGTAAAAGTGATGTTCTAAAAAGGTAAGTTTCAAACTGGACAATTATTTTGAGACGAATGAAAAAGGAAAAGAGGACGATAATTTAGGGACATAGGGAGTAGTATTTAATAAAAGTAGTCACACATTGAAAATCAATAAATACAAATCTCTTTTGGTGGATAGTTAATTTACTTATTTATTAAAATGAGCAAATAATATTAGAATAGAAACAAATGTGTTATAAAAATCATGTTCATTGAATATATGTGATTACAAAATAAAATATAACCACAATTAATTATAAAAAGTCTACTATGGAAATCTTCATTTATGACTTGTCGATATTTAAAATTTTTATGTCTCTTTTATCGTATCCGAAATTATAATATCAAAACAAAATTTATTTTTGCAAATAACCATAATTAATTATAGGCAAAACCCCTCATCTAACCACCCAACTTTTCAAAAACTTGTAAGGCAACCACCGAAAGTTTAAAACTTGCAATGACCACTAAACTAAATTAATATTGCAAGCGTGCCCATATTGTACGACGGCCATTAGCTTCACAATTAAATCTTAATGAAATCCCTATTTTGCCCACTTTAAATTGACAATTATTCTCTTTATGTGATATTAAAAACCCAAAGGGATTCAATTGAAATATAACTAACTCTATAATGCACAAATCGACGAACACATCATTTATCTACCATTCAATTTTTAAAAAATGACAAAACCAGTCATCTCTAACCCACCCACAATTTGCTGCTTGAACAGAATTGCTTGATAGGAATTTGGAGAGCCGCTGGAACTGGCAAACTGGTCTGGGGTCGATGATAGAGCTGGGGGGAGATGAGATGGTGGTGACTGCTTAGAAACGGGATTCGATTGAGCCAATGCCATTGTTGGCTGGAATCGGAGAGAGGGAATGAGAAGCCGACTGAAGGGCGGACCTGGAGTCGGTGCTAAGATGAAGGAGGCTCGGTCAGGGGGGGGATCTGGGCGAGGAGAAAGAATTGTATGGCCGTAGATAAACTCGGAGATAGTGATATGAGAGAGAGGTCGGTGGCTATGGTGGATATGGGGAGTTTGAGCGTGAGAGAAGAGAGAGAGAGATGGATTGGTTCAGAGGTGGAATCGGCGCTGAGGTGAAGGAGGCTCGGTCGGGGGGGATCTGGGTGAGGAGAAAAAAAATTCTAGCCGTAGATAGACTCGGAGATGGCGACAAGAGAGAAAGAAAGGCCGGTGGATATGGGGAGTTTGAGTGTGAGAGTAGAGAGAGAAGGATCAATTGGTTCGTAGAAGAAAATGATTCAATGATTGAATCTGTGAGGGTTTGAAACAAACAGCGAGTTGAAAGGTTGGGGCTTTTGATCTGGGTTTACGAAAGGCAAGTAATTATGAGCCGGATCTGGGTTTGCGAAGTGTCCTTTACGTCGTCGGAAATCCACTGGAGCTGGGACTGGTCTTGGCCATGAGAAGCACCAAATTCAAACAAAAGGGTTTCCAAGTCTTCGGCATAATATCGTCTTCTTCATCCTCCTCTTCGTCGCAATCTTCTTCCTCGCCAACATCGCCATCAGCTACCTCTTCCTCCTCCTCATCCTCAACTTCTACCTCTTCTGTACTAAATTTCGAAATTCTTGAGGTTTAATGGGAAAGAAGGAATGTTAGGTTATAATCCAGTAATTTGGTTACATTTGGGTACATTTTGCCCCCCTGTTGTTTACATAAATGACATGTATATCTTTTTTTGGTTAGACCCCTTTGGGTTTCTAATATCGCATAAAGGGAATAATTGTTATTTAAAGAAGACAAAATATGAATTTCACTCAAATTTAATGGTGGAGCTAACGGCCATCTAAAATATGGGCATGTTTGCAACATTAATTTAGTTCAGTGGCTTCATTGCAAGTTTTAAACTTTCGATGGCCGCCTTACAAGTTTTTGAAAAGTTGGGTAGCCAAATGAATGGTTTTGCCTTAATTATAACTTATTTGTAAATCATAAGAATATATATGATTAAATCATAGTTGTAGATACCAAGCACAAATTATAAAAATTTAATAAATCTATATGTTATATAGAGAAGAATATACATCTGAATTACTATTTATACTACTTAAGTTCCTAAATTTTAATAACAAAAAATATCAATTATTAAACTCTAAAAAATTATGAACGAGAAAATTTCTTAAACAATTTATAAAATAATTGATTAAATTATATCAATTATACCTAGGGCTGGCGATTGAGTGGGTTGGGTCGGGTCGAAACGGATTGTGACCCATTATAACTCAAAATTAAACGGGTCTAGATGGGTAACGGGTCGGAACGGATAGACTCGTTTTAACCCACATTTTCCGTCAATAAACCTACACTTATATAGCAACAACAACAAAAAAAATGGTAAAAATGGGATGGGTTCGAAATCCTGCCATAACCCGACCTTTTTGGGTCGAAATGGGTAACCCGTTTCGACAAAAAAAAAAAATAACGGGTCGGATAACTTTTAAGTCGGGTTGGGTGGGTTAATGAGTTTTGAGTTGTAATTGTCATACCTAATTATACCGATATAATTTGTTCCTCTCATCATGTTTTTTCTTTATTTTTTAATTTTGTTTATAATCTTCATTTTATTTGAGTATAATTTAATTAAAAGTAGGGATGGCAATTGGGTGTTACCGGCTAATTTAGATAAAACCATTATCTATCCAATATAGTTAATGAGTAGTTTTGGATATTATCCAATAACACCCATTAACCTTAATGGGTGTTATTGGATAATATCCAATTCTATCCATTAATAAATGGGTATTATTCGGATAATACCCAATAAGGAACATCATTTATTGTTTTGAGTATTAGTTACCTACTTATATTATGATTCACTAAGCATAACATACACACACAAACTCACCCAAACACACACACGCCAAAAAAACACACACAAGGCAAAAACACACACATGCACACACTCATACACATTATGATAAGTTAAACTTAATATTCATAAATCATAATATTTTTACCAATTTTTCACATTTAATAAAAAATTCATGGGCCCCACGTTAAACAACGACCGAGATATTCTCTTAATTTTGACATTTATCTTTTCCTTCCTTTTTTTTACTCCTCAAATAAAAAAATGACATTTGCAATGCGACACTATTTTTATCACCCACTATATATAAAGTTGTCAAAATTTTATAATAGTCATCATAGTTGTAAGATATAAAATATACGTGTTTATTGATTTGACACTACTAAATGATTATGTAAAAGTAATAAAAAAATAAAAAAAAAGTCAAATACCTTATTAAAAAAATTAAATACTTATAGTCATTATAATTATAAATTATAAATAACAAACAAATTTTCTTAATCCAAAACAAAATAACAAATACGTTCATAATAATCAATACTCCCTCCGTCTCTAAATAATCGTCTTAGTTGACTCGGCACACAGTTTAAGAAAAAACAATTGACTTGATTATTTATATTAGTTTAATGTGTAGTTTCCTTTAAAACTCATGTATATGTGGCTCATAATTAAAGTAGAGTGAAAAAGTAAGGGTAAATTGGTAAAAGTGATGTTCTAAAAAGGTAAGTTTTAAACTGGACAATTATTATCTTGAGACGGACGAAAAAGGAAAGGAGGACGATAATTTAGGGACGGGGGGAGTAATTTTTATGATTACTTGTTTATATTTATATTAACTTTCAAATAAATATCAAAAAGTGATCTAGCCTGGTGGTAACAAGCTTTGTTATAAGGAAACTTGATCCAAGTTTGAATCTTGTTAACAGTAAGTTATGTATCTAATTATTATTATTTTTAAGTAAAAAGCATAGAGTGGTGATGGTGGCGGCGATGGGCAGCAGTGGGCAGTGGCGATTGCCGAAGGTTAATGGTGATGGTCGGCAGAGGTGGCAGCGATGGATGGCAGTGGCGGTTGTTTGAGGTTAGTGGTAATGGTCGGCGGAGGTTGCTTGTGGCGGCAGGCGGTGGCTGTTGCCGGAGGTGGGAAGTGGCGACGGTGGGTGGAGGCGGTTGATGGTGATGACATTAGTTGATAAACTTAATGTGGTGGTGACATCTATGTCTATATATATATATATATATATATATATATATATATATATATATATATAGCCTAGGTAGTCTAAAAATAGTAATTTTACGTCAAAATTTGCATTCCTAAAATAGTAACCCCCTATTTATAACAAACATTTAATAAATCTTATAATTAAATAATACAAATTCAAATATTTATAACTTCTTGAAACTAGAGCTTAGGAATTAGAACCACTGCATTCATTACTTTGTTATCCAAACACAACCTTTATGCATACAACTGTTAGTTTTCCATTGTTGCCAAATAAACTTCAGAAAAATCATGGATGACCTTACGCAAGAAATTTCACTGAAGTGAATCACAAATACTCACAATTAATTCTAACTGAATAACTGAATGACTAATATATATATATATATATATATATATATATATATATATATATATATATATATATATATATATATATACACACACACACACACACATAATTTTTTGTCTACTTCACCAGATTGAAAATTATTTAAACAAATACTTTCAACGAAATCACAAAAATTCACAACTCATTATAATTAAATATAATATATGAATATTCTTTTGTCTATATTATCAGATCAAAGTTCTTAAAAGAAATATTGTGAACAAAATTATAAATACTAATTATTAATATTATAGATTTGAAATTTTGTTGTCCATTTAATCATATTCAAAATTTAAAAAAAAATCCAAACTTCATCTAAAACACTAATGCACATGATTAATTATAAATGACTGACAGATCTAAAAAATATATCGATTTGAAATAAATAAATTTAGCAAATACTTCAAGTAACAAGAACTATATAATGGTAAATAACAAAACGAAACAAACAATATTGCAACATGATTTTTCCTCTAATAAAGAGGAAATGTTTCGGCAGTGCAAAGTTACCTCTCTTTTAAAGAAAAAATGAACCGACCATTTAATCATGAACGAATTGATTTGTCACTGTGTTTGAAAAGTAGTCAGATTTACATCAAATTGTAAAGTGCCCAAGTATTCTCACTTGGAAAGCTAACTTGATGATCCTCCTTCATAGAGTTTTATATTTTCGAGGATAGTGAATGTAGAGAGGGATAATGAGTAAAGGGAGTGAAGAATAAAAACTAAAATAGGAGTTGGTTTCATAAGTTGGGTTAATAATTTGTTTTTTCTTCGATGAGAGGACAAGGTTGCTGGAATAGATATCATGACAAGAGGTAGTGAGATCCAAGACAAGAGTTTTTAATATATATATATATATATATATATATATATATATATATATATACATATACTTTAAAACGGTGTCGTTTTATTATTGGTGAGTGTGGCAGAGTAACAAAGCCAAGAGATTAAATTTCTCTTTTTAATTGTTATTGATTATTGATATTGAAATGAGTCATAAACGGGCTTAAATCAGATCAAATAAAATTATGAGTAAATTTTCAATCACTCATCGTCAATTAAATTTGTTTAGAGTAAGTTTTGTCATTCAATTAATATGTATCGGGTTATGAACACGTTAGACTCATTTATATTTTTAGTCTTTTAAAGGTTTGAATATAATAGGGTGAAAATTGGGTCGGTCTCTTTTGACAGATATTCAACCGCTGTCCACTATACTTTTTTAACCTGAAATATATTTTTTTTATGTGAAAGAACAAGTATACCTTTAATGAATCGGACACGCTTGCGATAAGCATCAGTTCATACATTGTCATGCATGATTCAAAATTGCGTAATTGTCATTCTCATTTCATAGCAGTGCATCGCGATTTTAAATCGATGCCTCATATTCAAACTAGTCTATTTCCAATTCATAGTGATGCATCGCGAATCCAAATCGACGTATTGCTACTGAAAACCAATACACCACGATACACATTTTTTGTATTTTCATTTTAATTATTTATTTAATTTTTATAAACTGTAGTTATTCCAATTTATTTATTTTATTATTGTTAATCAACTGACACATATATTTCTTTGCATTCACAATAATTTTTAATCAAATGATGATATTTGGCTATTCATTGAAATAATCTCTTCTTTTAGTTTTGTTTTTCGTTTTCATTTTGCTTGATTATAATTTAACTGAGTATAATTTAATTATGAAAAAATATATATGTCCATGCGTTTAACACACAGGTATAAAACTAGTATATATATAATGATAAAGGTGGATTTCTCCCTCCAAAATCTCACTTTTGAAATTGTTAACTTTTGAGTTACCATTTCATTATTTCTCTCTCATATCTTCTCTGATTGTATTTCTCTTTCTCTCTCTGTCTCCTCCATATTTTCTCTCTCATCACCACCATCTCCTCTCTTTTAAATATGTTTAAACATTTTTCCCTCTTTAAATATAAAAAATAGTAACTAAAACAAAAATAATAGTTCCGGAGTCAAGAAAAAAATATATATACGAGATTAGTAAAATAAAAATAATTTATGGAACAAGCCACTATAAAAATAAAAGTTACATAATCAACAAAACAAAAATAATTTAATGCGGAGGTTAGTAAAATAAAATAATTTACTGAACAAAAGTTTAAAACAAATTCTTAAAAATATATATGTAAAAAAAATACATTAGTAAAATAAAAATATTTGATGGAACAAAAATAATAGTTACAAAGTCAATAAAAACAAAAACAATTTAAACTAAGGTTACTAAAAGAATAAAAAATAATTTACGGAACAAAATTTTAAAATAAATTCTTAAAAATAGCTATGTAAAACAAAAATATATTGGTTAAATAAAAATATTTGATGGAACAAAAATAATAGTTACGGAGTCAATAAAACAAAAATAATTTAAACTGAGGTTAGTAAAATTATAAAAAATAATTTACGGAACAAAAGTTTAAAACAAATTCTTAAAAATAGTTAGGTAAAACAAAAATACGTTAGTAAAATAAAAATATTTGATGGAACATAAATAATAGTTACAGAGTCAATTAAACAAAACAATTTAAACTGAGGTTAATAAAATAATAATAAAAAAATTACATAACAAATTTTTCCGTAAAACTAATTTTTAAAAATAAAACAAAAATAATAGTTACGAAGTCAATAAAACAAAAAAATATAATGGAAGTTATTAAAATCAAAATAATTTACAAAACAAAAATAATTGTTAACGGTAAAAATAATTTTGTTATTTTGATTTTAGCTCATTTTTTTCTCAGAAATTTATTTATTCATAAAATACAAATATAATCTAATAAAAGTAATCATTCAAAAAGAAGAACTTATTTGAGTTCACATTCTATTTGAAGGGCGAAAGAAATTTAAGTTTGTTAGAAAACATTCATTATACATAGTTTTTGAATAGTATAAAGTGTTCGGGGTTGTCAGACCATAAATTGACAATTAAAATTAGTGTTCCAGTAATGCTATTGAGAAACGTTGACCAAGTTATAGGGTTGTGCAATGGAACAAGACTAATCATCATAAATCTTGGGGATCATATTGTCGAATTTTTTTTTAAAGGAATCAATGTTGGAGAAAATGTTTTTATCCTAAGATTGTCATTAACTTATCCGATGTAAGACCGTCTTTCAAGTTTCAGAGAAGACAATTTACATTGCCGGTATCATATGCAATAACAATTAACAAGTTTCAAAGTCAATAATTGCACGTTGGTCTCTTTTAGAAAAAAAAAAACAAGTATTTAGTCATAGACAATTATATATCGTAGTTTCTAGAGTAACAAATTATTTTGGTTTGAAGATATTGATATGCAGTAAAAATGAAATACCAACTAATAAGACAACAAATGTTGTGTATAAGATTTTTTTTTTAGAATATATAATGATTAGTGATATATTTATATATAATTGTTAATAAACAGATCCTCATTATTTTGTTTATGTACGATTTTGTTGACGTGCGTTTAACACACGGGTTAAAAAACTAGTTAGTGAATAAATCCAATGGATAACCGGTTAATATCCATAATTATCTATTTTGTTAATGGGTGTTAATGGATAATTCGGTGGCTGTTGCCGGAGGTGGGAAGTGGCGGCGGTGGGTGGAGGCGGTTGATGGTGATGACATCTATATATCAATGTTCTAAAACTCGCTTAGCTCCGCCATCTAGCGCTAGGCCTCTCTACCGCCGCGACTTTCTTCTAATCGACTATGTTGGAGTGCCGATAGATAGAAGAAAGAAGAAGAAAAAAAGATGAAAAATAAGGGGGTTGTCTCGAGACTCATAATTTAGAATGAGAAGGGATTAGAGAGTATATGTTAGACTGTGAGTTGTAGAGGTAGTAGGTAGGTGGAGTAATATTTTTTTTTTAAAAGTTTTAAACTTGGTTGGTTTATTGCTTTGGAGTTGTTGAGAATTGAGATTAAAGGTAGATTTGTATATTTTTGTTCATTTTACAAATATAAACAAGTGTTTGATAAAATGACAAACATAATTTTTTTTTTAATTTGTAGTCAATGTGGTTGATCTTTGATGTAAATTATCAAAAAAAATTGTAATTTTGCCTTAATTCTAGGCCCCACCTAGGTCCCGATTACGCCCCAACTAGTCCCCTAGGCGCTAGGCGCTAGTGTGACGCCTAGAGGCCGCCTAACGATTTTTAGAACCTTGCTATATATCTATAGATATATAATGACAAAGGTAGATTTCTCCCTCCAAAATCTCACTTTTAAATTATTGACTTTTGAATTACAATTTCACTCTTTCTCTCTCCTATCTTCTCTGGTTGTATTTCTCTCTCTCTTCCGCCTCCTCCATATTTTCCCTCTTATCACCACCATCTCCTCTCGTTTAAATATGTTTTAAAAAAAATTCTCTCTTTAAACATAAAAAATAGTAACTAAACTAAAAATAATAGTTCCGGAGTCAAGAAAAAAAATATAAGATATTAGTAAAATAAAAATAATTTATGGAACAAGCCAATATAAAAATAAAAGTTATATAATCAATAAAACAAAAATAATTTAATGCGGAGGTTAGTAAAATAAAATAATTTACGGAACAAAAGTTCAAAACAAATTCTTAAAAATATATATGTAAAAAAATACGTTAGTAAAATAAAAATATTTGATGGAAGAAAATTAATAGTTACAAAGTTAATAAAGACAAAAACAATTTAAAGTAAGGTTACTAAAAGAATAAAAATAATTTACGAAACAAAATTTTAAAAAAAAATTCTTAAAAATATCTATGTAAAAAAATTAGTTAAATATAATCAATTGGTACGCACCCAATTGATTTATGGTAGAGGTCCGAGGTTCGAGTCTTGGTTTGTCATTATTTTTAGTTTGTTACTTTTTTAGTCTGTGAACTGTATATAAGTTATAATGTGTTGATTAGTTTAATGTAGAATAGATGATTCAATGGTTAGCATACTTGATAGATTATTAGAGATTTTGGGTTCAATTCTTCCTATTAACTTTCTACTTTTCTTTTTCCCAATACTTTAAATGATTTCATTTTTATAAAGGACCCCTTTTTTTTTTTTTTGCCATGGGCCTCTCAAAACTCAGGGCCGGCCCTGTTTTTGAATAGTATAAAGTGTTCGAGGTTGTCAGGCTATTGAGAAACATTGACCATGGTGCAGGGTTGTGCAATAGAACAAGACTAATCATCATAAATTTTGGGGATCATATTGTTGAAACAAAAAATTTGAAAGGAAGCAATGTTGGAGAAAATATTTTTATCTCAAGATTGTCATTAACTTATTCGATGTAAGACTGTCTTTCAAGTTCCAGAGAAGACAATTTACATTACTGGCATCATATGCAATGACAATTAACAAGTTGTATAGACAATAATTGCACGCAGGTCTCTTTTAGAAAGAAAAAAAACCAGTATTTAGCTATAGACATATGTCGTAGTTTCTACAGTAACAAATTATTTTGGTTTGAAGATATTGATATACAGTGAAGATGAAAAATCAACTAATAAGACAACAAATGTTGTGTTTAATAATTTTTTTTTTAGAATCTATAATGATTATTGATATACTTATGTGTAATCTATACCATAATACAGCTCAGGGTCTAACTGGTGGATATGATCGAATTGTGCTAAACACAATTGACTGTCCATATTAATTCGTAAGTACGTGAGTTACAAATGAACCCCTCAGTTATGAGTTATATTTGAATTACCCCTCTATAATTACATATAAAACCTTCAGTTGTAAATTTTATTTGAATTACTTCATCAGTTATGAGTTTTGTTTATCCTAACCATTTATTGAACTGATCTCATACCGACACCGTACCTATGACACGGACACGTATACTAGTTATTAATAAACTGATCATCCTTATTTTGTTTATGTACGATTTTATTGATGTGCGTTTAACGCACGGGTTAAAAAACTAGTTAGTTGATAAACTCAATGGTGGTGGTGAGACATTAGTGGATAAATCTAATGGATAACCGGTTAATATTCATAATTATCTATTTTGTTAATGGGTGTTAATGGATAACATCCAATAAGTCTTTTATAATGTATATAATTGATAACCCAATAAGATGGATAAATTTTTGTTACCCCTAATTAAAAGAGATATATACACATATATTTAATATACGGGTGTAAAATTATTTTATTGATAAGTATAATCAATTGGTACGCACCCAATTGGAAAACCCATTTGAATTATTAACATCAAAAGGTCCAAAAGTAGTGTGTAACATTGTGGATAAATGACATAATGGCTCGTCATACTTTTCTTAGGCTCCACTTTTGAATATTGTACATTTAATAATTATTTTACTACGTACTCTTCTCATTATACGCACCTCACTTAACTCCCAGTCGTTAGCTTCATCCAAAATAGCTAATGGAATCCGAAATTGGAAAATTATAAAACCCCCCAACTCTTCATTAATTGCATCTTGAACCCTTTTCTTTCCTCTTTATGCTTCTTTTTCTTTCTACATTTATCTTTCATCATCATCGACATCTTTATTGCCCTTTAACTATTGTTGCCCACTTCGTATTCCCTCTATCTCTTCCTCAAATCAGACCCACTTTCGTCTTCTTTCTTTATTCAAACTCAAGATGTGGCGATCCGACCTGGATCCTAAGACGAGATCCCGAGGTCGTGCCGCCTAGAAAAGGGCACATAACAACACAAATAGCAAATAGTGGGTAATGCCATAACGACGATACGACAATAACTTTTACACATGCGGAAGCGTAACATAACTAAACAGTGGCGCCCGAGCTAACAAGCTCAAACTAACACAACCAAAGAAATGATGAATCTCTCGGTCCAAAAATTAAAATCACGTGACGCAACATTTGGCACGTATAACAAAACCACCTGTCATGCAATAACAATTTATAGCAATTTATATACCAAGTCATCGGCGACATTACAGCCGGAACCCAACATTAAACTAAGTCTACAACTCTAGTCTAACATGCTTCAATGGCTAAAAACATGTCGGATAACAAACATACTAACCAACTAATACATGGTTAACACAACTAAAGCATAATCATCATAATTACATAAGGCACGACTAACAAAAGTCGGTTCCCAAAAGATTAAGTACCAAATAATCATAAGTACAATTATCAAACACATAAAGTCTTGCTACCCCTCATAAAGTTTACATAACTTTATGTTCCCATCGTCCTTGCCAAAAGAAAGATACTAAAACTACAAGGTAGCAACCTTGCCAAAAGCTTCACCAATGCAACTCGATAATCACTTTGAACCGCTCGCTCGGCTCGGACCTAGGGAAAACAATCAAAACAAATAGGAGTAAGTCATAAAGACTTAGCAAGTTACTAACATAACTTCCTGTCATGGCATCATGCTCAATAATAATAATTCATGTTATTGGCAATATAACATTTCATAAATAGTCATGTCAAGATATTCATACTTAACATTTTCGAATATCATGTTATCAACAAGTATAACATTTCATTAAATCATTTAACCATCATTTCATATCATATCATATTCACGTAGCACGTTATTCACATATAAGCACTCGTGAGTCAATTCATATAAAAGGGATATGATACCGTTACCATTTTTCCGTCGTGTCGCTCCTGAAAAAACACGTGCCAAACATTTGTGTCCTCGATACCCAAATCGTGGTATCGACGTCCCCGAGACATTCCCCGCTCGAGTTCTAAAGTTATCAAAGTCATGTTTCCATACTACAACTAAGATCAACTACTTCCCCACTGTGGCCATCGATGGAGGGGTGTGTGCAACTCGGCACGGCGATCTATCGAAATCACGAATCCCACAATTCGTGAAGACGATACATCGTCCCGCCAAAGACTCAGCAAACCGACTCCAGCTGGACTCAAACTTCAAGCACACGTAATACATATTCATATGCTCAAATAAGTAGGCATGTACTCTACAATCATCTAGTCATGCTTTTAATTCACAACTAGCACATAATCACATTAGAGATAAATTCAAGGCTCTAATCATCAAGTGTTCTTCATACACTTTAAAATGCTTGGAGGTTTATCCTCCATTAATACTACCCAAAATTTCGTAGGACTTAGGCATATTATTCCTTACGGTCATACTAACCCAATGGTTAACTCCGTTGAGTCATTTTTAATCTTTCAAAAATTAGGGTATAGAAGTCATTGGCCTCAATACTCTCCTATGTCCATACTAACATCAATAAATAGGTTACTAAGATCATTTAACCCATAAAACCCCAATAAAACAATTAAGTAGGAAACATAGTATCAAAGTCACAAATTAGGCATACATATTCATTCTAGCCATTTCATCAAATATGAGTCTAACCATTTAATCAAATATGCTCCCAATACTTAACCAAGCAAGATAGAATAATTTATCATTCATCTCTACACATAAATAACATCATAATCATGGTTTATAACATGTTCATCCAACCAAAAATTCATCATCTAGCATATAGTGAAACATGGCATCTCTACAAAGCCCTAAGTGCTCTCATTGACCTCAAATAGCAAGATTGTTTTCCCTAGGGTCAATGAGGCTAAAATAAATAAGAAGAGATGCTGTAACTTACCTTAAATCAGACCTACAAGAAAGTAAAACGAACATGCAATGGTTGGTATGAGTTCTACTAGTCCTCCTCTTCACTTCTATGGATGGGATTTGAAAATGGAGTCTTCAATCCTTGGCCACCATTTTTGAACACTCAAGAACCTCTCAAGGACTCTCTCAAACCTTGAAGAAATGTTCAGCCACGTTTTTGAAATGGAAGGCTGAACAAAATGGCTTTAGTGAATGCATTTGGTCACCTTTTGGCTGAATAGTGGGGTGGGAATAAGTGACCAATGCATGTTGATGTCTCTCTTGCCAAGTGTCTATTAATCCCTTTAAAATTCCCAAAACTTGTTTAACACTCATAGGTTGATAGTTAGGATGAATTGGGAGAGGTTTAGGTTGGGTTTGGGTGGGGTTATGAGGGCCAAAATGAAGCAGCAAACAAAATAACTCGTATCAGGAAATGTGACCTTGCGGTCGCATGGTACCACCTAGCATGCGACCGCATGCTAGGCAGCCTTCTCTCCTCAAACCTTCTGATCAGCTTGCGGGGGCAAGGTCCAAACCGCCTTGCGAGGGCAAGGTCTCCAGACTTCAAGGGGTCTTCAATCACTCCAAAACAACCCCAAACTCAAGGCCTAAGATCCCTAGGCTCAATTCTTACTCAAGAATGAATTAGAACACAACAAACACTCCTGAGAAACGCTCAAACGAGCCAAACGAGGAAGAACAACAACTAGAAGTGAGCAACGATCGAATCGACGATGCAACGAGCATTCAAACAACTTCTAAATCATGTCAAAAATGTTATGAATGTCATCTAACGCTTTATACATGTTTTCAATATCTAGACATAATCAAAGTCCCAACACATCTCATGATACAAAGCATGCAAACAAGCATGGAAATCAACGTCAACGATCATGCTATTGGATTCAAACACACGAATGAGTTATGTAAACATGTTTATGATGAATATGAAAGTATGAACTCATGCATAAGACAAGCAAGCAAAGATCTAGGGTATTACACAAGAGGCCCTAAATCTCAAACTTTTCCCCCATTACTTGTAATACCTCGAATTCTCGTGTGCTTGACTTACTCGATATGCGTGTTTGATTCCTGTTTGCCTTGCATGGTTGACTTGTTCTGAGAGTCTAGATGTGTTTGTGTAGTTTGGACTAGATCCAATACCTTAGAGTTGTTGGAGTTACAAGGTGTAAATCGACGTTGGTCGAAACTCGACTTGGTAGAACCTTTACTTGCTTAGTTCTTGCTCGCGACCTCTAGGAGATCTTAGGTCTTCATATACTTTCTTAGATGCATTGGAGTTCATGATCATCGTGTTTACTTAGTTTACATGTGATCACGACGTTCAAAGTTTAATCGTCGTCGTTAGTTTGATTTCACGATTCGTGTTCCGTTAACGTATCACCTTTCGTACTTTTGTTGTACTTAGTTTTGGTTTAAGTTCATGCATGTGTTTGAGACCCTGCATCAGACTTTCAACATGCTTTAAAACATGTATTTATATTTGTTCATTTATTGTTTCGATCGTTGGTTTGTTATGCGTAGTTTCATCCTTCGTACAGTAGTTACTAACAACTTTTCGGTAAGTTGTGAAATCGTTTTGATCGAGGAAACATCCAAGGAGTGTTACTAAGAGCAATATGGTTTTCTTAAGGAGACTATGAGAACAACTGTAAGAACTGAACATAAATTGGAAATTTCAAGGAGTCAAGCATATAGAGCCAGAAAAGAAGCTATAAGTATGATCTTTGGAACTCACTCATCAGAGCAATATGGTTTTCTTAGAAGATATTGCAGAGAAGTTATGAGGACAAATCCTAACACAACCATTAAATTTGAGTTTGAACCTGAGAATCCAGGGCAAGAAGATAGACAGTTTAAGAGGCTGTATTACTGCCTTGGAGGGTTAAAGACTGGTTTCTTTGCTGGATGCAGGAAGGTAATGGGATTTGATGGGGCATGTTGTTTCTCATTTGTATCTTGATTTGCATTTGTTCATTCATTACATTAGGTTCTATGATTAGTGGCTAATTGGGCGCGTGCCAGTTAGCGTAGCAACTGTGAATAGAACTTTGCCTTAGAATAGTTTTTAGACTTCACAGGTTCAGCGGAAGACTTCAGCTGAAGGCTTCACCGGAAGACTTCATACAGCATCCAGCGGCAGACCTTGTCTGCACTTATTCAAGCATGACGTGTCCAGTCATCAAGCTTTTAGTGGATTAATTAAATTCAGCCTTTATCAGTTTGAATTTGATTTAAACCAATCTTCTATCAATACTTGACTTCTCAGACACGCCTGTCCAACTTTTCTGAAAAGCATGAAGACTTTCGCCTCTTGAAAAGTGACAGAGCAGGTGAACAGACTAACACTCACAGACTGAACCAACTATTGTAGGTCTGCAACTCTGATTACTCACCTGCCCGTTGCTGCAACAACTCTCTGCCATTCCCTGCTCAGTATCAGTAAAGACGAAATTTACAAAGACAGCTTCAGACATTTTATGCATTCAACCTAATAAAGTTGTTACTCTCTTCGTCTTCTCCAATAATCTCAAGAATGCCCAGCTATAAATACTGCCATTAAAGTCCGAAGGAAACACTGCTCTGAATCTTCCCAACAACATAAAACTTTATACATTCAGTGCATTCAAGAGATCACAAACTGATCAACGAAGTCCTCAACAACAACAAGAAGATTTGCATCAACATTTAATCTTTTGTTTCTTATTATTGTTTCTTCTACTATTCTTCTGCACATTGAATATTCTGTTTTGTCCAGATATTCAATTCCCAACCCCCAAATACAAGTCAAATATTTTGTACACGATCCATTGGACTTCTTTGCAATAGAACTGGTGGAAAACATAGTGCACATTTAAATCCAAGGTTGACTGCCTTGGTGGTGGACGTAACACTCTTTATAGTGCGAACCATCTCAAAATACTTGTGTTCTTTCTTTACTGTTGCTTACTGCTTTATACTGTTTCATATATATCTCTTTACTTATCGCTTCAGCTGCAAACTTGAGTATTCAGCAAAGTCTACCGGTAGTGCTTTACCGGCAGACTTGAACTGTCTTCCTTACAAGACTTCCGTTACTTCAATCTTTTCAATAGATTGCAAGTGCTTGTTTTAGGAATTTATACGAAAAGTTTTTAGTGTTAATAAGCTATTCAGGCCCCCCCCCTTCTAGCTTATTATTGTGCCCTTTGGGACTAACAATTGATATCAGAGCTTGACTCTTTGAAAACTAGTTTTTCCAAGATTAAACTCTTGAGAGATACAATCCAATGGCACAAACACACTACATGCTACCTACGTCAAATGGGAACCACGTCCCAATAGTGGACGAAGGCCATTTCGATGTATGGAAGGATAATGTAATGCATTTTTATGAAGTCTATTGACAAAATGTTATGGAAATGCATACTAGCAGGACATCATGTACCAATGAAGCCAAATCTTCTGGCATCTATCACTGGAAATCCTGCTGAAGTACCAAAAGAAGAATGAGAATGGACTGAGGACGATAAAAAGCTAGTAGAGCTAGATAGTAAAGCTATCAACATCATAACTAGCTCACTAGACACCAGCACTTACCAACAAGTGATCTGGTGTACCACTGCAAAAGAAATGTGGGAAGCTCTTGCCGAATACTTGGAAGGAGACCAAGATACAAGAGACAACAGGAAGTACACCTACATCCAACAATTCGATTCTTTCAAGAAGGATCCCAAGGAGACCTTGAGACAAGCATACGATCGCTTCAGTGAGGTAATAAATAGCTGTTTTTCTCTTGGTAAAACTTATGACAAAAAGGAAATGAACATGAGATTTCTAGGCTCTCTAGGTAGTCTGTGGCATGTTAAGACTACCGCCATGAAGGAATCTAAAAACTTGAATGAAATGACTCTTCATAGTCTCTATGCAAGTTTAAAGGTTTACGAGCTCGAAGTTAATCAAGCTCTAGAGCAGGACAAGCAATTCAAAACCTTGTCCTTGCCAGCCATAGTTCAAGAAGAAACCCCAGTTGAAAACAAACCTTCTACTTCCTCCAGTGAAAACGATTTTCTTTCAGATGAAAAATTTTCTATGTTTGTAAAACGTTTCAAACAATTTGCAAAATATGGAAGGAAGGACACACACCAGCAGCCCTTTAGAAAAACTGCTAAAAGCTCATCTAACGAAGAGCTTGTGTGTTATAACTGTAGAAAACCTGGTCACTTCGCCTCTAAATGTCCAAAGCCAAAATTCGAAGCATACCGAAAGCATCCGTATAAGAAATTTCAAAAACATAAAGGTATGCTGGCTGAAGATATTGAAGAAAAACAGGTTGCTACATGGTTTGAGACTGATTCAGAAGAGGAAGAGGACGATTGTGAGCAAGCTAACATATGCTTAATAGCTCATGATTCAGGTCCTACCTATGACTCTGAACATGAAGTCGAAATCTCACCAAGTCCCTTCGTTAAAGGTGAGATCAACTGTGAAAACTTCAGTAAGGAAGAACTGCTCAAGGATAATCAAGAAATGCTTGAAGAGTTCAATTCCTTCAGAGTAGCCTATGTGAAACTCGCAAAGAACTTTGAAAAGCTTGCTGCTGAAAAATCTCTGCTGGCAGCTGAGATTCAAACTCTCAATAGCTGTCAACAGGAGAGTATCAAGTTAAAAGGAGAAAACAAATTCCTTTGTGACAAAATTGATTGCCTTACTGAGCACATCAAAAGGCTAGACCTGGAGAAGATTTCCTTGCAAAAGACAATTGACTCCTGGAACAGTTCTAAGGAAACCTTTGAAGGAATCCTTTCAAGCCAAAAGCCTAATGGAGATAAATCTGGCTTAGGCTATAATGATGAGCCCAGTTCAGCATACTCTTCTGTCATGGAGAAAGGTGAAACCTCCGAGACTGCTTATGATATCTCCTTCTCCAAACAGACCTTCGGCAACAAGGGTAAAAATGGACTTGGATACTCAAGTGTACCATATGTTTACCCCAAGGCTCAGAAAGGGAAGGCCAAAGAACCTCTAAGTTTAAAAAGCTTAAAGAAATGCAGAGAAATCAAAGTGCTACCGACAACAGCTCTCCGCTAAAGCAAAGTCCGGCCGGGCGGTAGACCTACAAAATCTAACTGGTACCTATCAAGTTTGTCCATGAAATGGCTAAGGCTCCCAAGTTAGTTGACAATAAACTTAAAGGAATTCTACCGAATCCTCCTAAAACAGTTAACAACATACCAGCCAAGGCTAAGTCTACTGGTAACAAATCAAGGAAGGTTCAACGTAAAACCAATTAAATCTACTATCAACAAGCTAGCTGAACCCAAGACTACTATTGGAATAAGGAAAGTCACAACACTCTACGCCTAAAGCTAATCATTGTCCTCCATGGAACTTTCATCTTTGTCATTCTTGCAATTGCTTAGCCATCCGGCCCCAAAATGCCTCGCC
>CM028379.1:31165025-31271603 GCA_013146195.2 Codonopsis lanceolata
GTCAAAAGACAGAAAACTAACGGATACCTTCTTCAACAAATACATTGAGTGGGAGAACAAGCGAAGGTAGCAAAGAGGGCTTCCAGGCATTGTTGTTGAGAAGATAACCAAGCCCACTCCAATGATGGTGACGCGGTTCGACATGGACGCGTATGATGCTGCCAGTACTACTGTCCGTGCAGCCATGGACATGTTCAGGAAGGTAACCTCTATCGCTGGTCGTGATATCTATCAAGAGGCCAAAGACCTAGCCGAGGAATCAGAACACATTCTCAAGCGGGCTAAGGTCGCCAAGGCAAAGAAGGCGACTGGTTTCTCGCCAGATGAAACGTAAGTCTGGCTGACATATTCGCCAAGACAAAAGCTTATGTAGCCGAGAAAGCAAGGCAGGAAGCGGAAATAGATGAGCTTCAGCCAAATTGATTCGGCAGAACCGAAGGCCTAGACGCGAAGTCGGCTTGCAGCCTGCCGCCGGTCAATCATCCACTCCCCAGCCATCTAACCCTGAACCAACATCATCCACTCCCCAGCCATCTAACCCTGAACCAACAACCTCCACTCCCCAGCCATCCCAAACCCCCAAACGAAAACCTTCATTTGACCCTCACCTTCACCTAAGCCTAAACGTAGACGGCTACGTAAAAGTCTACCGACCAAGCCACCAATAGACCTTGTCATCTCTGCCAATGAAGCTTCTAGATCTCCTATCCAGCAGCTGAGGCAGCGAAGGAAGTCTACTGGCACCCAACCTTCTATCCCTTTTCAACCCAACCCTACCGAGTCATCTACTTGAAGGGAATCAACCCCTCCGGAGGAGCCTATCCCTCAGAAGGAGCCTACCAGATCCCCCTCTCCAACCCCTCCTTCACCCTTCAACTACTCTCCAAAACCTTCTACCCCATCTTCACCCCCTCGTACACCAACCAACCCAATTACACCATTCGAACGAAACCAGACCACTCCCTCAAAACCAAGCCAACCTATTCCCCTGATCTTAACCCCCTGGTTTCCACCCATCCTATCCTCTGCTGCCACAAAGTTCATATTTGAACTTTCGTCGGTAATATAACTTTTTCCCAACTCTCCTCTTCCCCCTCAACCAAAACCTACCCTGTTGAGACCAGAAGACATTTCCTATCCTCCCCCTTCCTTCTGGTTCTCAACTGAACCCCTACCCAACCCTTCTGATATCTGTGATCATTCGGACACAGATATCGAAATACCCCCAACCCCTCCTCCTTCTCCCCTTAAATCAAACTCATCTTCCACCCATACCTTTCCTACACATGACTCTTCATCCTCTAACTCAGTCACTCCACCTCTCCAACAGCCATTCCACCCTGTCACCTCTGCCGACGCCACCTCATCTACCGACATTTAGCACATTCACATTGGTCTCGACACTTCTCCATCCCAACCAGCCAATTCAAAAATCCTCAGCCGCCTGGACGCTATTTATAACAGACTGGGAGAACTTACCAAGATCTCCATGTCGCCGCCGAACTTTGAAATCCGCAACGCCCAAGGTCGCCGACAGAATGCCATCCTCCGCCAATTTCAAGAGGATGTGTGGACAAAGTTTGGAGAAATGCGGCACGAGTCCACTGACCTAAAAATCAACATGGAAGCTCAACGCCGAGTGCGCAGGGCTATGCTTTCTACTTTGGCGCTCTTCCACAACATAACTCTTCATCCGGTCACGACGCCTCCCTCTCTGAACTCAACGATCTCACTCTTAATGCTTCTCATGATCGTATCAATGCTAAGCGTGAACGTTATCTGGCCATCACGGAGGAAAGAAAATTAAGGTCTATGAATCGAACTCTAATGGAGGAGAACAACAGACTACATGAAGAACTTGACTACCGTTCTCGCTCCACTAGACAAACAACCTCTACCGATGATGAATACACCAGAAGAGTTGAAGAACTCGAACGACAACAAAGAGAAAGAGAAATAGCTGACAGAGCAAATAAAGGAAAAGGGAAAAGGCCGTGGTAGCTCATATTTTTCTCTCCATAATCCTTTGTACCTATCTTTTTTTGAAAAACTCTGTACAAATTAAACTTCTCGTTTGAAATACAGAAGCTTATGCTTTTCAAAAATGTCTTCTGTTTAAATTCATGTTACTTAAATTCATATATCTGCTTAGAATTTAAACATTCAGTTTAAATCCATTTTGAACTGTTTATTACTAAAGTTTGTTGCAAAAAGGAATAAGTTAAGATATATGAAACAATATAAAACAGTAAGCATCAGTAAGTAAGGAACTCAGGAATTTTGAGATGGTTCGCACAATAAAGAGTGTTACGTCCACCACCAAGGCAGTCAACCTTGGATTTAAATGTGCACTATATTTTCCACTAGTTTTATTACAGAAATATCCAATGGACCGTGTACAAAATATTTGACTTGTGTTTTGGGGGTGGGGAATTGAATATCTGAAAAAACAGAATATTCAATGTGCAGAAGAATAGTAAAGAGTACAACAATAAGAAGCAAATGATTAACAGTTGATGCAGATCTTCTTGTTGTTGTTGAGGACTTCGTTGATCAGTTAATGATCTCTTGAATGCACTGAGTATAAAGCTTGATGTTGTTGGATAGATTTAGAGAATTGTTTTCTTCAGTCTTTAATGTAAGTATTTATAGCTGGGCATCCTTGAGACCGTTGGGGAAGACGAAGTGAGAAACAACTCTATTAGGTTAATTGCTTTAAATGCCTGGAGCTACTTTGTTGACTTCATCTTCAACTAGAACTGATCAAGGGAATGGTGAAGAATGGTTGCAGCAACTAGCAGGTGGGCGACAAACAGAGTTGCAGACCTGTAGTAGTTGGTACAATCGTATATCAGACTGTGCACCTGCTCTGCCATGTTCAGGAGGCGAAAGTCTTCATTCTTTCGGAAAAGCTTGAGGGGTGTATCTTGGAAGTCAGGAGCTGATTTGAAGATGGATTAATTCAAATTCAAACTAAATAAAGCTGATTTAAATAATCCACTTAAGCTTGAAATCCGGATGAGCTGGACACGTCATCTTTGTCAGTCCGAAAGGTCTGCTGTCTACTACCGTTGAATCTTTGCTTGTGAAGTCTGCTGGTGAAGCCTTCAGTCGAAGTCTTCCACTGAAACCTGTGAAGTCTAAGAAACTATTCTAAGGCAAAGTTATATGCACAGTTGCCACGCTAACTGGTACGCAACCCATTTAGCCACTAAGTATATAACCTAATGTAATGAATGATCAAATGCAAATCAAGATACATGTGAGAAACAACAGTTAGCAAGACTATCAGCGGCCTTGTTGGCTTCACGGAAACTATGATTAAAGGTAAATCTCATCTCAGCTTGGAACCGGGAAATATTTCTAACAAAATAGGAATAGGCCCAGGGTAAATTATGACCTTTGGAAAAACAATCAAATATCACCTTTGAATCAGTTTCAATAATCGCGTCGTGATGACCCTGGTCATGAAGCCATTTCACACCAAAGTAAAACATCCCCACCTACTCACGGTGCTTATTTTGCAGAGATTACTTGCCAAATATCCGACCACGACGACAACGACCTCCACCGGACGACGACTCCGGCGACCCCTATACGACATCAATTTCGACACCCTAGTAAACTGATATTTTTGCCACATCAAAACTCAATTTCATCTTTCCTCCATTCTTCCTTCCTCGATTTTCAAACACCTCACACAAACACACATATATACTCATTCACTGCCCTTCTCTCTCTATTTAATGAAATTCGTACAAGGAGTTCAATCTATCAACAAAAAAAAAATCAAAATGAGGTATTATGATTCGGAAAGAATGTTGCTTACCTCAACTCACCTTGCATCACAATCGACAAGCTTCCGTTCCTCTTTCGCCGTCCTTCTCTCGTTCGTCTTCTCGGTAAAACCTTCTCTCAAGATTTCCGGCTCTCCCTCTCTCTATGTCTGGCTTTGGAAAATGATTTTTTTAATCCCTCTCCTTTTTTTATCTCAAGGATTATTTGTTCCTTTATCGATCGATTTGCCTCCACCGTTTCCCCTTCCATCGATACTCCTTCCCGGTAGTCTGCATCTCTTCATTTTACTTGTATTTTTTTTTCTTTTATTCTAATTACCATAACCATATTTATTCTTAACTATTATTGATTGGCCAAGCCCAAATAAAATGAAATAGATCCAAATCGTCATTTATCCTACAATAAAAAATAGGCCCAAACTATATTAAGGTCAGCCAAAAACTATAATCAATATTTTTATTCGAAATTCAGGTATATTACACTCTTACCCCCTAAAAAAATTTAGTCCTCTAAACTTTACGTCAAAGTAGCCAAAGACTTTGGAATTACAAACTTTTTATTCAAAAAGTTCAGGGAACTTCTCTCGCATATCTTCTTCCTAGCTTCCAAGTGGCTTCTCTCTCGGTATGATTACTCCACTGAACTTTGACATAGGGAATAGTTCATCTTTTCAATACATGAACCTTTCGTTCAAAAATTAAAATTGGTTTCTCATCATAACTTAGATCTTCTCGAAATTTTAACGGTTCATACTCAATCACATGGTTCGGATCATGGTCATACTTCCGTAGCATCGACATGTGGAATACGATATGACACTATCGAGACCGGTACTCCATGCAGACGAACAATCTCATCGATGTACAACTTTGCCAACCTTTCAATCGAGTCAGCAATTTAAACGCAAGGAAATGTGCAGACTTGGTCAATCTATGACCCAAATTGAATTATGCCATTTTAAGGTTCTAGGTAACCCCACCACAAAATCCATGGTGATATGCTCCTACTTCCACTCAGGTATCGACAAAGACTACAATAATCCACTAGGTTTTTGATTGTCTGTCTCACTTGTTGACATACAAGGCACTTAGCCACAAACTCGACTATCTCCCTGTTCATATTTCCCCACCAAAAGGTGTCACGCACGTCCCGGTACATCTTTGTACTACCCAGGCATATAGCAAACCTCGAGTTGTGAGTGTCTTCTAAAATCTATATTTTTTTTAAATTTTGGATCTGATGGCACACAAATTCTTGACTCAAAACGAAGGACGCCATCATTATCCAATCGAAAATCTTTCCAATCACCATCTTCCAACCCAAAGGAGATCTTTACCAACTCTGGATCCATTGCCTGTGTTGCTTTAATCTTTTCTAACAAGGATGGTTGAACACTCAAGTGTACCAAAAAGCCATCGCCATTGTACCCTAACTTCAATTCCCATCAATTCGAGATCGTCCAAGACCCTCTTTTCCTTAGTTATCAAAGCTATCAAACTTCCCCTATTCTTATGACTTAAGGCGTCAGTCAAGGTTCTAAAAGTCGCTAGGCGTTAAACTGAGGCCTAGCGCCTAGGCGGGGCCGAGAAATTAAGGGATAGCTATAATTATTTTTTATTTTTCTAATATAATTTAACTAACAAGTATTAAAATCTTTATATATAATAATATTAAATATCATCTAATAATCTAAAAATATTAAAATTATGATAATATTAAAATTTACACGATTAAAAATTTAAATCTAACAATTTAATTTCATTACATAAAGTGCAAATCCTAAGAAAATATAACTACCAAAAAGAAAATTTTGAGTTAAAATTACAAATTGTGTATTTGAATAAGAATAAGGGAAATAAATGAATAGAATACAAAGTTAAAGGGCATAGTTTGAAACTTTGAAATTATGACTCGTAAATTGCACAACAATGGGATACCATTTACTGTATTCATTCACTATAATCATTTACTATGCCGTAGAGGCCTAGACCAAGACAACCTAGACACTAGACCAAGACAGCCTATGAAGCTTGTCTCCTTAGCCCTTCGCCAAAGATGAAACCCCTTTCCCATTTCTTTCTTTTTTTTAATTTTGAAAGTGATCAAGTTCCGTTCCCTCCTCACTGCCGGCGACGCAAAGACGATCTCCATGCGCAGATTGATTCTAGAAGACGAAGCAGACTGTGGGCATCGTCTTTCTCTCTCTCTCTCTCTCTCATGGGTTATTGTAATGTTGCTCTCTATCATCGAAGTCGCCATTGTCGTAAGTCCTCCCTTTCATCCCCGTCTCTCCATCTGCCGGCTTGAAGGAAGATGTCTAGCGGCGAGCAGCGCCTAGCACGATTAGACGGCGACTTTTCTTCCGGCGATTTTTTTGGGCGATTTGGAGGAAATTGCGGCGTTAAGGAGGCGACTAGCGCCTAAGGCCGGCCGCCTAGGCCGATTTTTAGAACACTGGCATCAGTTACCACATTGGCTTTTCCAGGGTGATACAATATCGTGCAATCATAATCTTTCAATAACTCCAACCATCTATGTTTCCATATGCTTAACTCTTTCTGGTTAAATATGTACTTTAAACTCTTAGTAACGCCCCGAGCTTGAAAGCCCGGTCCGCTACGTGTAGTCCACACACTAGTCCACTGAGCACGCAGTACCTTGGGTCATCAAGCCCACCACAAGCCAACGCAAAATTCCATGGATGATGTTGGTGCCCAGTAGTAGCGTGTGGCCACCTTATAAATTACACGTAATTCCCACACATACCCGATGTGGGATGGGGGTATTACAATCGTCGTGACTGAGTGTGACGACTCGACCCGGATTTCAACACAAAATCCCAAGGTCGTACCGCTAGAACTAACATAAGAAGAGGACAAGTACCTGCTTAACGATGGTGCAAGACGAACAGTAGAGTGAACAAGCTCTAAACAAGATTGTGAAGCCGTACTAAAAATACGGGTCAACAAAAATTGAATCTACAGAAGCATTAATAGAGTGAAGCCCCGAGTTATTAAGCTCGAAACCGAAACCAAATGAAAGTAAGAGATACGATTGTCTCACAAAGGGAAAAACACAACTCGCATGCCGTAACATTGCAGACAAAGAACAAACCATCGACACTCCAAGCCAGTGTTACAACAAAGAACCAACCAGATATACAACAATGACCCAATGGCTTAACCATACCAGGGTTAACAACAACATCAATAACAGGAATAATGAATGCCCTGAGGTTACTGCTTGCCCGAGAGACAACTGAATAAATACTACAACTTAAGTATACCAACTCGACCGTAATGTCGGCTACATGAAATAAACCAATAAGACCAAAATATATTCTACCTAACCGTAAAGTTTATATAACTTTACACAACATCGTTCTCAACTAAATAGATGATAAATACGACAATAGTAATACAATACGAAACGGGACTCTGCAAGCTACAACTCGAAATTTGGCGCCACAAAGACCTACAAAGTGAGTTATAATGACCAAGTACTCTACTTCAAATAACAATATAACATTATATTATACACTGTTATAAATTGATAATCATGATATCGCGTTACTACAACGAAAACCCGTGAAGACGTGTCGTATGCTCAGATACTCCACAAGATAACCATTCCTTCTCATTACCAAAACAGTCAAATGAACCAGGGTGAACTTCCTTGTTCATAAACAAACCAAATCAATTAGAATGAATTCTCATAAAAATCATCATATACAAATATGCATATCGTTATATACACACATCAAGTTTCTCATATAATCATTATGTATAACTATGTATATCTATATCTATACACACAACAAGTCTCCCATAGAATCATTATGTATAAGTATGCATATCTATATATATACATATCAAGTCTCTCAATAATGCATAATCAAGACAAACATGATCACTTAGATCTCATGTTCCAATTAACACTTTGTTGTCACATAAGTGCTCATAGTAAGCCACATAAGGGATAGAGAAGATACCGAATGTGTACCGTTGTGTTTCTCTTGCAATCATAATTATTAAACCATATCATGCCAGAGATACTCGTGATTGGTATATCAAAGTACCGAGCTCTCTACTCGGGTGTCGAGCTTTCTACTCGGGAAAATAGCCCTAGCCAATACGCTATCTTGATTATGCTAAATGGGGCTACATCCCCACTGTGGCCAACAGTGAAGGGGTGTGTGTAGTATCCGGTACGGCGATACATAGTAATCACGAATCCCATAATTCGTGAAGATGATGCATTGTCCCACCATCAACATAAAAACTCAAGTAATGCCAGCTAGACTTATATGCAATGCACAAGTAGATGTTTACTTGTCAATCTTAAGTAGGTATATAACTCTACTAAATTCACACGATTATGCATACCATTGCTATAATCACAAAATCACATAAGGAGCTCATAATGAGTCTCAAAATCCCTAGTGTTATGTATGTACACTTAAATCAACCAAAACTCCAAAAGCTAGAAAACTTAGTCAAATGGATTCTAAACTTTGTAGGATCTCACTACGATACTTGTAAAGTTTAATTGTTCCTTAAGCATGATTCCGTTGAGTCTTTACTATTGTTTCCTCTAAATAGGGCATTAATGCTATTTGCATTTAGGACCTTTTCTCTATGTTCTCAATTCAACCTCAACTAGGTTCTTGTTCCATTTAGAAACCCTAGTCCAATAAGTTCATAATTCCACTTATTAGCGAATTCCTAGGCTGATCATAACCAATCATACCATAATTCAATAAGTTCACAAATCAAACGTCATTGAAACCTGAAGGCATTCAAGAGTAAATCATGCTTTAATCAAAGATACATAATAGGCTTTATAAGTCATATTATCAAACCAACATATAGTATTCACTCCTTAATCAATATCACAATTATGCTTTTATAGTCTTAATACCAAATAGGCATAGAAGATCATTTTCTAGCATAAACCCAAGCTAAGTTAGTAACTTAACTAATCATGAATCACATAGGTAAGGAGATCCATTTCTATTATGAATCAAGGTCAAACTGGTAATTAACAAGTAGAAACTCATATAATCTCCAAGACTACATTGAACTTAGTTATGTTCATTAAAACTCATTCTAGAATGATAATTCATCCTATATGTATTATTCATAAACCAATCTTAACAAGTTCAAATATTGTGATCCAAACATATTTAGAAATTAGACATTTTAAGGTATTATTTACCTTTTTGAATCATTCGATTTAGATCCATAATCATCAATTTATGATTATTCCAAAGACAAGTTAATTTCCAGATTCTCAGTTATAATTCATTATGCGCAGCCATCTTTGTAAATTCGACCAATAATTCATCACAACTCTAAATGTCATGAATCATACATATTCTGAATCTAGACTCTTGAAACTATAATTTAGTACTTTAAAACACTCCATTCGGACTTGTATTTTTCAAAATATTGTCACCTTAGTTTCATGTTAAAAATCTGATTTCCTGGTATGAAATAAAGTTTAGCCTTTTAAAACACTCAATTCAGACTTGTATTCATCAAGTTATGGTCACTTCAAGTTCATGTTAACAATCTGACTTCCTAGATGCAGAGTACTAACACATCCATAATTCGTGACCTATTTGAGGTACTTACAGACCTTGGAATTTAATGGGCATTTCCAGAGAGTTACTTAACATATACATGTCAAACATATCCAAAACTTAGACAATTCCCTTTAGTATATTTGTCCCAGTAATTTTCGTAAAACTGCCTAAAACAGAGATTAAACTTGTATAGTTTGTTCTTCAACAAGTTCATGCACAACAATTGTTCCAAATCAAAGCTTGAACATATTTCAAACTAAACACAAGACTAAAATCCTCAAGTCAAGATTCATGAACAAATTTCATGATTTCATAGTAACATCAAAACATGTTATAGACTTGATAAAACTCATCCTTAGCATGGTTTAAGCAAGATTAATGAAGCTAGCATGTTCAACAACTTAGAACACAAAAAATTGGAAATTAGTAGCTTACCTCAAATCGAATCACCGGTGCTTCAGGAAACCCTAACACACACTAATCTCACCAAGAACACACACACACTCTCTCAAGAACATAGTTGAAGGTGGAGATTAGGAAGGAAATGAGAGATGTTGATGATAATGGCTAATTAGTTGAAGTCAAAAAGGATTAGGATTTAATTGACCAAGAAAGTCAAACTTTCCAAGAGTGGTCAAATATTGTAGACTAGAATTTGGGTCAACTTTAAAAATGTGTCTGTACTGAAATACAAGTCTAAAAATTACACAAGAGGTATGGTTAGAAAGCCCTTGAAGTCTAGTTTCTAACGCACCAAACGGTTCTCAATTCTGAATTCTCTACACAAAACTATGGCTGTTTTACTACAGATCGATCATGACCTTCGAAAATACCAAATTACACCAAAAATCAAACACGAGCGTGTGCAAACGTTCACACGACCAACCTGAAATAATTCCAAGTTAAGGGAGATACGCTCTACCGAGTCGAGTTTCCAAAAACACCAAGTTACGCATCGTAACTTCAACCACTCTAGGGTATTGGCTATAGTCCATTCTACCCAAACACATGAAATCTCTTTCAAGAAGTCTATCATGCAAAGTCCCAGTTATTGAACACGCAAAACTAGGAAGTCAAGTATATAAGGATTTGGGGTCTCATACTGAGGGCTTAAGCCCAATCAAATTCGTTGCTAACCGACACTGCATTTCACCCCATGCTCCAGTTATAGGGTCGTTTGACGCTCAACTTAATCAAAAGATTTCACAGTTGTTCTCAAACATAATGCCAATTGTTGTTGTTCACAAGGCTCAACAATTCCCTACGTATGATTATTCTCAAATTCTCAAATCATAATTCTCATATTAGGATACAATGACTTGTGAAGTAAAGCCATTGTTACCTACTAACACGTCCTTCGTATTGTCCACACAATTCATATCAACACTCGCAGTCCCAAATAAATTCACTATACTATTTTAACACAATTTCCATGAATATCGGTGTATTTCACTTGCTCAAATACCAAAGTAATTCACAATATCACTAATAATTCCAAACATTCGATTCAAATCACCAATTTTCATCATGTATACATTTTCCATCATATCATATCATGTAGACATCATAAATCATTTCAATAGGCATAATAATTTATGAATGAAAGATCTATAAGTAAGAATTCCCCTACCTAAAAAATAGAGATTCCACAAACGTCAATGCATGCAAGAGTTAATCAGACAGAAACGAAGCTCTAGCCAAGAGGAACAACTTTAATGAAGGTTGAATGAGCAAACAACAAATGGAAGTCTCCAAAAATTAAGCTAGAAGATGAAGAAACCCAACTATCTCATTCTCAACTTTAATAAGTGTAAATATGTGTGTAGAAGGTCTGAAAATAACGAACTCTCCTGGTCCAACCTGGGTCAAGATTCTTTAAATTCTAATTGACTATTCTGTGAAAAGACCAAAAGGTGTTTAATGAAAACCAAAGAGAAGCGGTCGCCTTGACTACATGATGCGAGTGCATCCGATAACGGCACAGTCGCCTTCCATTACCTAACGTGATCGCGTAAATTACATGCACCCTCTTAATTTAAATACGTTTGAGACGCGGTCGCCTACCAATGTAACGCAACCGCCTTTTCTTACGATGCAGTCGCTTTGTTCTCTAGAATGCGACTGCTCGAGTACTAGGACGTCCTGAATTCCTAAGGCTCACACGCGGTCGCCTTGTTCAAGGGGACGCGATCGCCTTCTACCTTGTTGTGCAAAACTCAACAAATGCAACCAATTTTGAACCCAAATAACCAAAATTCTATCTAACCACAATCCAACACATACTAATCAACTAAGATTTCACAACACAACATTTAAGACTCAAAACAACCAAGTCTCCATCACTATAACTCCAATTAATCAAACATTGACAATTTCTCATAAACCACATTTTGAAATTAGATCTAATTTACAAAATAAACATGCTCCCAAATAATTCAACATATTAATAAACACAATCATACAAAATTAAATCATAATTAGTTTTGAAAATTCTCGGGTGTTACATGTAATGCACAATTGAAGACTGTCCAAATTTGAGCATCGCAATGAAAAAACCTCGCCTAAATTTGGGCATTGCAATGCAAAAATTGAGCATCACAATGCACAATTGAAGTCTGTCCAAATTTGGGCATCACAATGCAAAAATCTTCTCCCAAATTTGGGCATCGCATTGAAAAAATTGGGCATCGCAATGCTTTCGAAGCAAAAATAGGCATCGTAAAAACTTCCGAAGTTATGCCCTTTCGACGGAAGAGACCTCAACTTTTTGATTTCTACTAGTGCATTAGTTTCAAAACTGACAACTAACACCCTTAAACTTCGTTTAGGCATCGACATGTGAATAGATCTTATTGTTATTTTGATTCCTCGAAGGAAACAAGTACTAGCTAATGGAATCATTAAGCGCTAGCATTCGATGGACTGAACTAGTAATAGGAAGACAAAAAGTAGATTGACGTGATCCTCGTTCATACAGATTTTTCACAATAGGGTGGCATGAGGCCCTTCGCAGTAGCGTAAGCCTGTTTTAGAAGATGGAGGAGAGAGGTAGCGTGGGTATTTTATGAAGAAATTAGTGAAAGTGGACTTTTGTGGTTTTTTTAAAAAGAAGGTATTTAAGCGGTTATAATTTCAGAAAATGATACCGGGCCACAATTATCTCTTTTAAAATTTTTAAGAATCAAACTATTGAATTATTTACGGGCTCATTGCAAAAAAAAAAAACCCTGATCTATTTTAGTTTTTTCGTTTTGAACCTTGTGTTATTATTATTTTTTTGCATGAAAAACCTCAACCAGTTTTTTTCCAAAAAAACCTTCCGTCCAAAACACGTTAATTTGGGGAAGGGAAGGGTGACTGGACGTCCGTCGTGGTGTCTACGTGGAATGAGCGGGAGTCTTCACGTCCACGCCATTTTCTCACAAAAAAAAATTTTATTTTAAACCATGTCACATTTTTAAATTTCAAAACCACCATTTTTTATCAGATTTTTTTTTGAAATATGATTGCAAAACAAACCTCGTACAATTTTTAAAACTTCGTAATGAACCCGAACAGTTTGAATATATATATATATATATATATATATATATATATATATATATATATATATATATATATATATATATATATATATATATATATATATTTCAATTTCATTGAATGTTTAATCCAACAATTTTCATTTCATTGCCTTTCATTTCTTACCTTTAATAGAATGAATAGAGGAGTTCGTTGTTATTGTGGAAGGATGACTGTCATGCGGACATCGTGGACACATAAAAATCCAGGAAGAAGGTTTTTAGGTTGTGAAAGATATAAAATAAGTTATTTATTTTCTGTGATTAATTAACTTATTAATTTTGCTAGAAATAAAATATGTTTTAAACAACTGATTTTTTTTGTTCTTGCAGAATGAAGGGGGTGGGGTGTAAAATTTTCAATTTCGAATGTTTCAATTAAAAAGTTCACTTTTAAAAAATAAGAGATAAAAGTGCATTTTATTACTAATGAGCTACTAAAAGTGTCATTTTAAAAAATCCAAACGGGGACTCTTTACCCAAAACAGAGGGTGTATGAATGTTTATAAAATTAAAATATACCAAATTCACATAAAATAAAAATATTAATAAACATTAAAATACAAAACTATTATTTGAAGCAGCATTTGAAGCTGCGTTTGGAGGAGGGAAAAGTGGATTTTCACTTCAAAATGAAGTAATAGAGTTGGTGTTGGAGATGCTCTAAGGCACTAATAACCTAAAATACTTATTTATAATATTAATTTTTTGTGATTAATTAACTAATTAATTTTGCTAGAAATAAAAATTTGCACCCCCGTTTATTCTGCAAGGAGAAAAAAAATCAATTGATTAGAATATATTTTATTTCTAGCAAAATTAATTAGTTAATTAATCATAGAAAATAAATAACTTACTTTATATTTTTCACAACCTAAAAACCTCCTTCCTGGATTTTTATCTATCAATGATGTATGACAATCATTCTTCCACAATGACAACGAATTCTTCTATCATTCTTTTAAAAGTAAGGGTTCATTACGAAGTTTTAAAAATTATACGAGGTTTGTTTTGTAATCATATTTGAAAAAAATCTGATAAAAAAGGTTGACTTTGAAATTTAAAAATAGTACATGGTTTAAAATAAAAAAATTTGGCGGGAAAATGATGTGGACATGAAGACTTCCGCCCAGTCCACATAGGCGCCACGTCAGATGTCTAGTCACCCTTCCCGTCCCAAAACTAACGAGTTTTGGACGGAAGGTTTTTTTTGGAAAAATAAACTTTGGTTGAGGTTTTTCATGTAAAAAAAAACAACACAAGGTTTAAAACAAAAAAACTAAAATAGGTCTGGGTTTTTTGTTTTTGCAATTAACCCATTATTTTCGATTTACTCTTGTTTTCCGAATGAACCGAACCAGAGCAAGGTTACTTCTGAGATGAAGTGGAGAAGTATGTGCCTTTCATGGCTGGTTACATAACGGTCAGAAGATCATCTCAAATCTTGATTGCTCTGTACAACGGTAACATTTGACTGGTAACGGGCAAAAATCCCCAGCCGAAATCAATAACGTGAAAATCCCAATTCTGTAGGGAATCCAACATTGGACGTTTGGGAGACAAGAGCATTGGTCTCACGCACTATATATTGATACTGAGTGACCGCTTTGTCCATAATTTTTCGCCCTCCTATTCTCCAATGGCAGATGATTGTCTGATTATAGAGTTCAATTATGGGTGTTGTTTAAGGTAACTTTCTTTCTCCCTCTTCAACATGCCTGTGTTTGTTTTATAATGGGTTTTCTATCGTTCTATATGTTTTTTTTGGGTTTAAAAGTTTCTGATTTATATGTTAGGGATTTCAATTTTTGATTACTCTGTTTTGCGATCTGATTAGGGTTCTTCGGTTATGGAATCCTATCGTTTCTTTACTCCTGTATTAAATTTTCGATTTGGTTCTGTAATGGGTTTTGGTTTTTCAAAGAGGTTTTTAATTGACGGATTGAATTGAAAAATTTAGGTCATCGTATATTATGTTCTATGCTCAGCGTTTGATAATGATCACCGTTCAATTTAATTTATTCTTTAGGAAATCTTGAAGTTCTTTCACAGGTGGGTTTTGAGGTAGTTCTTTGTGAAATTAGCTTCGATTTGGGGTTGTTGAATGGGTTTTAATATTTAAACCTATGTAATCTGACTATATTGCAGAAGTCTTCAGTGACATTTTATTGTAATATGATATTAAGGTTGGAGTCTTGGATTGAATTCTGGAAAGGTTATATATCTCTTCCTTGTAGTATGTCAGTTTGGAGTTGAAATATGAACTGATTTTCAAATTTTTGACTTTTGAATGAATTTAAAATAACATCTTTCTTTCCTGTGCTTTTTGGAACGATCTTTTCTGGATTGTACGAATCTTGAATTATTTTGTTGTGTTTTTTGCAACATTGATTATTTCTCTACTCTTTCAATTCTAACATTTCCATGTCTTCCCGATTCTTCTATTTGTAGATTTTTAGAATTATAGATTTTCTATTTGAAATTACAAGGTTTTTAATAGCTTCAGATTCATTGGGAGAGTGTTGGTTATGTGCTGATAAAAAGAAGATTCATGAAAAGTCGGTGTGGTCCTCTTTTCCTGTGGTATGATCTTTAATTTCACTGTCTTGAGAATACATGGTTATGTCTCTGTCTTTGAAATCTTTATCATTTCAATGTCTAATAAATTTTTCATTATGTTCTCTATAGTCTTGTAATATTCTAATGCTTCCCTTGCCTTGTAAATCTTTCATCATTTCCCTGTCTTAAAATAAAATGAAATGGATCTTTGGTTATTCTGATTTATCTTTACGGAATCATTTCCCAGCCTTATTTGCAATCTTTTGTTATTAAAACTGCGTGATGCATTAGAACTTTAGTTGCACAATAATATGGTCTCCGGAACAGAATATATTGATGTACATAGAAAGTTTAATTTGTTAGGATAGGTAGAATAACCATCTTGTTATAGAAAATAATATTTTGTTTTTGCCATTGTGTTTAGGTTATTGCATTTGTTTTAAAAACTTTTTGGGCCTTCTTTTTTCGGCAGCTACGTTTGACACAGTGAACACTTTGGATTTGATGTGCACATTATATAAAGAATGTTGTTCTTCAAGAAGTATGAGAACTCTCAAAGGTTCTACAATGCTGGGAGCCTTGAGCTCTAGTTGCAGCTACAATGGAATTGGAAATGCTAATCAAAAGGGAGACTTCGGCCGAATAAAGGTACCTCTTCTGCTTTGTAATATTTTATAGGTATTTATTTGAGTTTTAACACCAACTCCTTTGTAAGAGGTGCGCTGTAATAATGAAGGTACATCATGTTGGTAAATAAAACAGATGTACATGTACATATTTCAGGATTGCACGTCCATATTTTGTGGGCTGTGTTGCATATGGACCTGTATCATGGAGGTGTGGATTGCACGTTGTTTCTATGAAGAATGAACTTTCACTGTGGGAGATATCAGAGCAAGGACAGTGAGTCATTTTCACAACCTTCAAATTATTGTTTCTTGTTTTTCAGTAGTAACATCCATTCCAACTTTTACTACTGTTGATCCTAAAATTCTCAATCTGCTCCGAAAAAGGACTTGTGAACAGAGAGGCACACAACCTTTCAAAAAAACATCAATTAATACATGGTGGCAACCGTGGCCTTTGATTGGGGTCACTAATTGGGGCTGTGGTGGTAAAGCTTAGGAGCTTCTTACCAGGACGAAGTTGGTTAATTAATCTATTTTTCTTTCCATATCGCCTGCCTTATCTGGAAATTCAGCAGGCAATATTACCAGAGACATTTAGTGTAGGTGCAATTCAAAAGCAAAATAAAAAGCCCTAATAAAAGCACAACAAACAGTTTTGTGATCTTTTAAGGCATTGATGTGTTAGGTTGGGTGTGCCCAAAAATGTGAACTTCATTACTTATAGCAGTAATCTGGAAATTCAAGCAGGCAACAACTAGAGAAATTTAGTGTAGGTGCAATTCTGACTCCTCTGTGTTTTTTTGATCAACCAATTAAATTCAGGAGTACTTCTTTTGTGATCTTTGAAAAGTGGAACTTTATTTTAGTCTAGATGGACAGATTTGGAAAGCACGAAATGATTGGGTAGAAGAGAGCACCATGATAGAGGACAAACATGCATCAAATTACACCAACAAACTACAAAATTAGAACAAAAACTGAAACAGTACAAACAATCCTCACCCAAGATAGTCCAGTCGAAAATTACCAGTAACTATTCAAAAGCAAAATACAATGCGACGAACTAATATATTACCATTAACCAATTCAAAACCAAAATAGAAAACCCCCAAATTAATAAGTACAAATAAACAAATGACTTCCATTCAAATGCCCTCAACACCAAAGCTTTCTTCTCAAAATAAAGTCGTCCTCCACTCTCATGGAGATCACTAAGCAACAGCTCAACCAATCTGCGTTTTGATCAACTAAACTCGGGAGTACTTCCAGGGTCTTCATTCCATGCGACGAACTTGAAGAAAGGCTACAAAAATTTTCATCATCATATGCATGTCTGCCATCTGTTGATCCTTGACCAAAGATATAGAAAATAATCTGGGGAACTCCTCTGTTAAAGGAATTACATGTGCCCATGAGTCCATCAACAGCTCCTCTTTATTTCTTTCAAAATTACTTATCAAAAAAAAAAACTCCTCCATTTGGAGCTTCATGATAGAGTTGCCATTGTTAGAGTTAACACCTATATCATCATGAAAAGAGTTTCCTTCAATATCATCATGAAAAGAGTTTTCTTCAATATCTTTTTTGGACAAAGCTTGCAAATGCTTTTGAGCAACTTATTTTGAGCGATCAACTTACTGAAGTTATGTAATTTGCACTGTCATATATTGTTCCAGTAAGTTGTTTATCTTCCAAACTTTTTGTCGTTTATTATTTATGTGTTTTTAGATCTTATAAGTATTTTGGTGGTACTAATATGAGAGACTCTTTTGTATTGTATATGACAGTGATAAGGTGGTTTTAGTTGATCTATAGCTTCACTTGTAAAAGAGAGGCAAGTAATTTTATTGATTTATCTGTCAAACTAGATACTTTGTGACAATTAAGCCATATTAGAAAAAAGAAAATTTGAAAATTTAATCATTTCCATATTCATGGTGAAATTTTCAAAAACCTAAAGTCCTGTTTTGTTTTGATCATTCCACCATTGAGAATATAAGTTTTAATTCTTCTACTTCTTTTCAATTTGGCACTTGATCGTAAAAGTCATATCTATGGTTAGTTCAGATCAAAAGTTTTTTTCTTATCAACGTTTATGATTAGATATTTCTTCACTTTATAATTTGTTGATGTTTTTCCTCTTCCGCTTCCTCTTCCTGTTGGTTTGGAAGTTAGCAACGGGTTTTCTTGTTGTTGATAGTTTCTTGGTTAGGCATTATTTGCATATTTATTTGCAAAGAAACTCAACTTGTTGGCATCAAATTAAGTGAAAGTTCTACAAGTAAGTACAATTATTTAGTTTAGTTTCTCCCCCACCTTTGTGAAACAGTGATAATAACATTAGCATTAGTATGATGATGGAGGTGCTTTTGGTTGGTTCGTATCCCCCCTTCAGACCCAACGGGTGAGGCTAGCTTGATTTATTTGTTTGCGCTGATAGTTCTTGATTATGCAACTCATTTCTTGTTTTTTTTAAACGGCCAAAATCTAAAAAGTATACGAGAGATATAATTAATGTGCCAATCTTTGTGTTCTACTTCTGCTCAATTTTACATTAATGTGCTAGAGATATACTCCATGACCTTTATCCATACCTTCCTTAGGTGCCCAATATCTTAACGAAATAATTGGGGTCGAAAATGACTTAATAGGATGTGGCCTATTTTGCACTTACAATATGGTCTCTGAAATCAAGGATATTTTGACGTACTCAAAAGGTCTCTGGAATCAACCTTTGTCACTTCTGCTCGATTTTACATTAATGTGCTAGAGATAAGTACCATGACCTTTATATACCTTACGTGCCTAATATCTCAACGAAATAATTGGGGTCGAAAATGACTTAATAGGACGTGGCCTTTTGCACTTACAATATGGTCTATGGAATCAAGGATATTTTGGGTTCTGTATTTGTTTTTTTAACTTTTTGTGCCTTCTCTTTTCGGCAGCTATGTTTGACATTGAACACTTTTGATTGGATATGCAGATAAATAAATAATGTTGATCTTCAAGAAGTAATGCTGCGAACCTTGAGCTCTAGTTGCACTACAATGGAATTAGAAATGCTAATTGAAAGGGCAACTTTGGCTGAATGAAGGTACATCATGATGGTAAATTAAAACAGATGTACATGTATATTTCAGGATTGCGCGATATTTTGTGGGCTTTGGTGCATATTGATGGAGCTGTATCATGGGAGGTGAGGATTATACATTGTTTCTACCGTGGAAGATCAGACAAAGAACGGGTGAGTCATTTTCACAACCTCCAATTTATTGTTTCTTGGTACGTTCTGGTTCACACAAATATCTGTTCCTCTCTAAATCCTCACACACAATCCCATCACCGGGGAAAGAGAAAGGGGGAATCTTCCATGGCGTCTAGTTTGGTTGCCTTTGCCATTGATGTAACATTTACACATAGGCATGGCATTAGGGTGGGTTGGGTTTGGGTTGGGTAATGGGTTGAAACGATTCGAAACCTGTTAAAACCCAAATGTCAAATAGATTGAAATGGGTTGGATTTTAACGGGTTTCGACTCGTTTCGACCCATTACCTATTCCAACCCAACCCAACCCACACAATTGCCGGGCCTATGTGTAAATGTTACATCAATGGACCAAACCAAAACTAATAGACCAAGAACAACCTGCAGTCTCTTAATCTGGCTGAGCTTCAAGGACTCCCAAAAACAGTCCAAGCACTCACCTTGGTAGAAGGGATCGAGAGAGAAACACAACCGTGTTCTTGAAAAGCTTTTATCCCAAAATCTAGTCTACGTTTATTGATCAAAAACTATCCTTAAAAAGGATTACAAAGAAAACACTTTACTTTAACTTACCAAAATACCCTACCAATAAAAACTATGATTACTTTTCTAGACAATGCAATAAAACCAGACTAAATAAATAGGAAATTATGTAAAACATTTAATTAAATACTAAAACTAACTCCAGCCGTGCTATATTGATATCCTTGCCAAAAATAGGAAACTAATTCCTTGGAGAACTCGGCTGCTCCCTCCTTCCTTGCATGTTCCAGCCTCAGCCACTCCACATGGTGCAAGTCAACCCCACGAACCTATGTAGCCCACACCCGTATCCATGCAGCCCGTGTGTTGCAACCTCTCCCATGCTATCAACCACTCCTTGTTTTGTCCTCGCAATGCTTCCATTGCTTTCTCCACCGAATCCTCTAATGCTCCTGCGTCACGACCTTGCAGAGTCCACTTTGTGTTTGCAGAGCCCCACACCCGTCTCCAACCCTTTCTTTTGAGTGTCTTTAGTTATTTCTGAATTGAACCATACACCTGTGTTCTTCCTAATTGCTCCCTTCCAGCCGTGTATACTCTTGGAGTCCATGCTCTTCTCTTCAAACACATTAGCTACTCTCCATACGCATCAAACTCCCTTTCTTCGAAAATGATTGCCCTCAATCCTGGTCCTTCTTTGTTAATGAACCGTTTTCGTACCCCCTTTTCACTTACTTCCTCGTAGTTGCCCCCCGTGTTCCATAACCACCTCAAAGCCCAATATGTGAGCTTGTACCATTACTAACTTCAACCTGTCTGCTACCGAGCCCGTTCCATTTACCATTTGTTTCTCCATTGTTTCTCTAAGGTAGCATGAAGGGACATAGCGACGCAGCCACTGAATTACACAATTATTTGTGCCACTTGATTCTTCTTTGTGTTTAACGAACAACATCCACAACTCTAGACATTCTGCTTTCATATCTTTTAATATTACTAACTGATCAGATTCTGCCCCAAATTCTTCGCACTGAAATCTTGGAACCGTGGAGGTTAGAACCGAGACGCTCGAACCGAGTTTTATCATCTTGCTTTCATTCCACCCCCTTTGATTTGAAACAGCCCCATATCATCTGCGCCTTATTTTAAAATAGCCTTGCTTTCAGTCTGCATGAACCCAAACTTTATTTCTCCACCCAAAACAGTCCCACACTTGAGCCATCTCATTGCATCACCCCCAAAACTTTATGTTTCTTAAACAACACCAGGCTTGAAATCTTCGTTTAGAACAGCCCCACACAATAAGTTGTTCCCCACGTTTGTGAACAAGTTCGTTTTTCTAGCCACAATGTTGCTTGGCTATAATTCTTCCTCCTTGTCACCCATCACTTGCTTAGGCCATCCCTTTTGAGTTACAACAGTCCCATTTCACACAATAGGCCACCTTTTCAAAACAGCTCCTAAGTCCTTCCAATCAATCTTCCACGGTGGCTTTAAATCTGAAATTGAATTCCTTGAGGTCAAAGGATTTGTACCCATGCTCTAGTTTTAATTTCTCCCGAACCGTCTTCAACTTCTCTTCCTCATCCTTAAGGTGCAACTTTTTTACCTTTTCAGCTTTTTCTTCCTCCCTTTTCTGGACTTCTTGAGTTACCACAACAATTTTTTGATCCATCCTTGCTGGCCTCTACCTTTGACTCCAGTTTCACAATCCCGTTTCGGTTCTTGAGTAACCTGTAACAACTTCAGGCTGTCGTCTTCCCTTCTTGTGTGACCACATGAATGACGCAACCATCGTGTGCCACGGACGTCCCAACAGGACATGACAAAAGTCCATGGGCAGAACATCGCACATAATTTCCTCCCTATAACTTCCTACTGAAAACAAAATAATGGTTTGTTGGTAAATTTAGCTTCTCGATTAGCGACGTAGAAACCACATTAACGCAACTTCCTCCATCGATGGAGATTATGCAACCCCGTCCTTGAATCAGTCCACGTGTTCTAAAAACTCATTCCCTTTGCTCCAATGCTTTTAGACAGGGAGTGGTTGAGAGGGGAGAGCTTATATAATTCTGGTGGTGATAAAGGTGTTGGAACAATAGTAGCTAGGATTCTCCAATGGACAGAAAAATTAAAACAGCGGAAGACTTAACAACAGGCGCACAAATCAAGCACAAACAGATACCAAACAATCTACAAGCCTATAATACAAGAAGTCTTGTTTTACAAAAACTTTGTAAAATCACCAAACAAAATATACTCTCACATGGAGAGCAAAATCCCACAGAAAAACAGATATAAGAAACGTGGGAAACAAACAGCTAGGAAGACAAAACAACTTCAGCACTTCAATGTAGTTCCGAATGTTGTACATTCCTTCTACATCCAAATTCTGCACAATCCTGGAATCCTGAAATTGCTTCTGGATTCTGAATTTTTTTGCTCTCAGCTCTCTATATTGTGAAGGAAACAAACTCCAATATGGAAAATGATTTTTACATAGATTTTGTTTCCAAAATTACTCCTAAGATGATGGACTAAGAAACCAAAAATCTATAAGAATATTTTGTTTCCAAAAATAAACTTGGGGACCAAGAAAGGAGAAAACAAAACTAAAGACAACCACAACCATTTCTGGTCAAATAATATGACAAGTGTTGCCACATATTCAACATCTGACAATCTGAAAGTAATATTGAACTAAAATATGCAGTAGATCGATCAACAACAACCAAGTAATATCCAGTTTAAGTTTTGAACCAAATCCACAAATCAGAGAGATATAGAACAAATTATTACAGACCAAGAAGAGTATTTAATGTAGTTACTAAAGACAACCACAACCACCAATTACAACCAGAAAATAGAACCACACAGAACCACATCTTCAATCTTCAGGTACAGCTTTCAGCAGTAACAGCTGTAGTGGAATCGGGAGCAGTAACAGTTTGTTCAGGAGCAGAACTAGGAGCAAGAAATAACACTAGGATCTTCTTTCCCCCTATTTGTCCAGAATGCAGGGCAAGCCAAGAAATGTACTGGGCAGCTATGCTCTGAAGAAGGACAGTCTGAGAAGTAAGTATGGCAATATGAGAGTTGTTGACGCAAGCTGTCCAGATATGAAAGTCACAGACATGGGAGCAGAAGGTCCAACAGAACAGGAAGCAAGTCCAATCAATAGAAGCAGGAATTGATGCAGCACCAGATTTAGCTGCATTGGATGCTACATTGGGTAATATTGGAGTAGGAGCAGTAAGCTGCGAAGTAGAAGCAGAGGCAACAGGAACAACGGGAGTAGGAGCAGAGGTGACAGGAGCAGGGACAGCATGATATGGATATTGGACTTGCTTTAATAGTTTAGGCAAGTCCAACAGAACAGGAAGCAAGTCCAATAGAAGCAGGCATTGATGCAGCACCAGATGTAGATGCATAGGATGCTACATTGGGTAATATTGGAGTAGGAGCAGCAGGCTGCGAAGGAAGAGGGTCAAGGAGAGGGGAAAGTCTTTGTCCTACTGGGGAGACAAAACCTTGGGCAACCAGAACCTTGTAGATAAGAGAAGGAAGAAGAGTCCTTTTGTCCCCCTCTGAGACTCTGCTAGGGATATAATTTTTCTAAATACAAAATCCCCAAAATCAAATGGTAGACCAAGACCAATCTGATATAAGATTAGCATTGGAATTGGTAGTAGGGGCCTAATTTGCACAACAAATCTTTTGCATAACAGCATACAAAGAGGAAAGTTGGGAAGTGCTAACATTGGCATCCTAGACCTCCTGTAAGTTCTTGGACATAAACATTCAAATCAGACAAATATCTAACAATCCCAATAGCTGGGGACCCAAAAAGCCCATTGATGATGGATGGAGAAAAGTCAAACCTTTTCAAATCTAGGATCACTAGCAGAAGAGACCCTTTTCTCAAGATTTGCATAAAAGTCAAAAATGATGTTCCTAAGGTAAGGAGATGCAGAAGACAGAGTAGATAAAAGACATCTATCGGTAAAGAATTGAACCAGATTTTGTCCAAGCAACTCTTCTTTGAGAATCAATTTTTCGTCCACAATTTTTCTAGAGGTAGTAAACCTCAAGGAAGCAGCAGCTGCTATAAATTGAACAGAGAAGGGAGTACCCAAAGCAGCATCAGAGGAGGCAGGTGTGAATGTAGCTTCTGATGTAGCTACATTGGGAGCTACATTGGTCTTCTCCTTGTGAATCTCAAAGGAACCTCATCAGACTCCTCTTGTTCAGACACAACTTTGTCAACAAAGTCCTGGTCAGAGCTGTCATCAAATTCTGATGAGCTGGAGGACTTGGCAGGACTTGTAGTAGGAGATAGAGGAATCTTTGGAGAAGCATTCTTTAGCTGCACCAGGTAATCAGCTAGGGTTCTCTGCTCATCTGAATAGCTCATTCAGAGAAATTTACTTCAGCCTCAGCAGAAGATGCCTCTTCATGTGTAGGTGAGACATGTTGGAAAACCACTCTTGGAGAAGGAATGGGGTAGTCTTCGTCACCTGTGTCTAAGGGAGTGGGAATGGAGGAGCTGGCATCAATAAAAGGAGCAGATGGGCGTGGTTCAGTAACAGACACATTCCCAGCAACAAAGTCATCGTCATTAGAATCACTCGCAATGGGAATAACCTCTTCAAATTGGCCTGGAGTTACCTTAAATTTCTTGGCTCTTTCGACGTCTAGACCACTTGGATTATCATAATTGCTTGGAATTCCCCCGAGTTGCTTGGGTTTCCAATTTGGGGGAAACCAGTTAAGTCTCCGGGGTTTTCTACGTCAATGGCATTCCCTTTTTCCCTAGGTAATATGACTGTGAGAGGTTCTGGAAGTGGTTTGGCTGAGTCTAGATTTATAGGAGAGGAAGTAGGAGACGATGTACCTTCAGCAGAAGTAGCACTAGAAGCTACATTAGCTGAGGGACTCTGCTTCATGGGGTTTGAAGAGCTGGAAGGTGTAGACGTCATTGAGAATTTGGGTTTCAAGAGATGAGATGAAGAGAGATTGAGATGGTCCAAGATCCTTCAATAATTTTGGGAATCAGTTGAGCAGAAAAGAGAGTGGAGAGTGATATAGCCTGCTACCTGAAAAGATAACTTAAAACACCTCATAAACACATTGCCGTTAGGAGCAAAATTTCAGGAATAGGAGGGGGCCGTTTGTGAAATCCCTAAACCAATTTTTTTTTTTTTTCTTTTTGATTTTTGAAAACAACCCAAGGTTGACCAAATCATGTACAAGTGTGAGGAAATCTAATTTTGACAAGAGAAAAATGTGGAGAGCTATGTGAGTGCGGTAACAACTAATCTCTTTATCACATTCTTGAATTTTTGAATTTCAAAATCATCAAGGATTCTTAACAAACACACACCAAAGGGTTTACCAAAATTGAACCAACCCAAACATTCAATAGCAGTTATATCCTTAACAAGAACTCTTAGAACATCACACAAATTAGACAACCATATAAATATTCAACACAAAATACTTTGGTAATTATTTTGCAATTTTTTTGAGATAAGGATAAAAATTCAATAGGCTGATATTATCACAACAGAACATGTCCTAAAATTATGCCTATCATATGAGAAGAGCAGATCAGACACAATCTAGCAAATGCAGCCACACACATGAAAAATGTCTAGATCATCTGAATGTAGTTTCCAATGTAGCTGCATTGGAAGATGCATTCGCCAAAATTGTTATTTTATGTACAATTTCTCAATTTTTCTATATACTAACCATACTCATCTCCCACAAATTCCATAGGTACTTTATTTCCCTAGGAGAACAGCTCTACTTTATTTCAAACATATTCACAATATGCCACTTGGAACCTTTCACACTATTTGCCAAGGGAAGCCACTTACTTAACTTTTGATCAACCCATGACATCTAAGGATTCATAGTCCCAAAAGAAAGTTGCCACAACCTTGTTCATAGGTAGCTCTTTTTCGTTAGGTAGCTTTCACACTTTTTCTTTTAAGGGAATTCAATTTTATCAAGATCACCCTATGAGAACAAGTTTCATAGTACCAAGATAAATTGCATGGTTAACATGTTCATTATTGTGTAGGCCATAATCCTTGATCATTTGGTTCATCCATAATAGTTGTGTACACCCACTACCACTGCAATGTATTCAGATTCAGCTATGGAGAGGGCAACACAGTTTTACTTTTTACTAAACCAAGAGATCAAGTTGTTACCCAAGTAAAAGCATCCACCAGAAGTACTCCTCATGTCATCTCTACACTACCTGCTCAATCAGCATCACTAAAACCAACAAGGTTGGTATTAGTGTGTTTTGTGTACCACAAATGCATAGCACTTGTCTCACCAACATACCTAAATTCTTTTGACAACTTTCAAACTCGACTTTAGGGTTGGTTTGCTTGGTATCTAGCACACAAACACACACTATACATGATGTCTGGACGGGTGGTAGTCAAATATAGCAAACTTCCTACCATGCTTCTATATAAAGGATAGTCAACACTTTTGATTTCTCATCCTTTCCATCCTCAAGACTGAATTTCTTCACCAAGTTAAGAGCATACTTGGCTTGAGAGATGAACATCCCTTCATGCAATTGCTTTATCTGAATCCCTAGGAAAAATGTTAATGCACCTACCATGCTCATCTCAAAGGTAGATGTCATGCAATGCACAATTTTTTTTCCAAGGACTTAGAAGTGGACTAAAACACAATGTCATCAACATAAATTTATGCAATCAAAATGTGTAAAAGTCTTTTTTTTGAATAAAAAGTGTTTTGTTCACTTCTCCTATTTTAAAACCACTTTTCAAAAGATGGTCTTTAAGTCTCCCATAGGAGCTTGCTTGAGTCCATACAAGGCCTTCTTTAATTTAAAAACATGATTAGGTTTATGGGGGTCCTCAAATCCCTTTGGTTGTTAGAATTCCATTTTAAAAAAGCACTCTTCACATCCATTTGTTGAAGAGTAATGTCAAGAAAGCATGCAATGGCAAGAAGCAGACGTATTGACTCAATGCGGGCAATAGGAGCAAAGGTTTCATCAAAATCCACCCCCTTAACACCCTTGAGCCACAAGTGGGTCTAGGTACAAGGAACCAAACATCATTTTTGGCAAATTGATCAAGCTCATCTCGCATGGCATTGATCCAACACTTTAGGGCTTCATGCACATTCTTAGGTTCAATGGTAGACACAAAACATGAAGTATGAATCTCTTCACACTCAAGAGAAGACAGACAAGCTAATTTCCTATAGTCTATCTTACCTTTTCTCCTTGTTGACATTCCATCATATACATTACCTATGACTTGTGAAGTGCGATGCACTTTCGAATTAAATGTCATGGCTGATCGATCAACAACCGAATTTCATTCGGGATCTAGAATCGCGGGTTTCGACCAATGTAGCCGATGCGGTTGCATCCGAGCTACATTCGGAGCTACATTCTGAGCTACATCCTGAGTCTCATTCTCTGAATTTTCAGAACTTGCAGATTCTGTATCTTCTGGTGCAGGAGCACTATTTGCAGGTACATGTTCTGAAGATTGAGCTGGTGGTCCTTGATCTCCAAAGTCTAACAAACCTGTAACATCATCCTCAACTATTTTGTGGCCAAGATCCGTTAGGTCATCAAACACAAGATTCATAGACTCCATAATAGTTTTAGTCCTAAGATTAAAGACTCTATAAGCACGACTATTGGTGGAGTATCCCATGAAAACACACTTGTCACTTTTTGAGTCAAATTTTGAAAGATGATCTCTATCATTGAGAAGATTGCACACACACCCAAAGACATGAAAATATTTTAATGTAGGCTTCTTCCCTAGTAAAATTTCATAGGGTGTCATGGTGCTACCTGGTCTCAAGAAGACCCTATTTCCTATATGACAAGCAGTGTTTAAGGCTTCTGACCAAAATCTTTTAGCCAAATTCTTGGAGCTTAACATGACTTTAGCCATTTCTTGAAGTGTCATATTCTTTCTTTTTGCCACTCCATTTTGTTGTGGAGTTTTGGGAGCTGAGAATTCATGAGTTATGCCATTTGAGGCACAATAGCTAGAAAAAGAGAAATTTTCATATTTCGTGCCATGATCTGATCTAATTCTTGTAAGCTTTAGATCATACAAGTTCATAAACACGGGTGTACCATATTTTAAAAGCCTCAAAAGTTTCAGATTTTTCTCTTAAGAAAACAACCCATGTGGAACACAGAGATATGGGAAGATGAGAAGCCTCGATTTGTTTACCTTTTTGACATGGACCACATACCTTTGTGAAGTTCTTATTCAGACTAGGCAATCCTTTCACTGCATCATGCTTCACAAGCTCATGAAGTTTACGAAAACTCATGTGCCCTAATTTTTGATGCCATAGATCTGTAATATCAATACTAACACTGTGACAGGTTTGTGCATTGTTTGTTGAACATATAACAATTGTCAGAGGATCTAATACCTGTCAAAAGACACTTGTTAGATTGATCAAAAACTTCACAAGAATTCTTATCAAACTTTACCTGTAGGTCATCATCACACAGCTGACTCAGCTGACTGATGCTAATGAGGTTGGTCTTAAGACCTTCAACATAGTAGACATTGGTAAGCTTTGGAAGTCCATCTACATTCAAGGTTCCCTTGCCAATTATCTTTCCTTTGGCTCCTCCTCCATAAATCACAGACCCACCATTGATACGCATATAGTCCTTCAAGTTCTCAACAGACCCCGTCATGTGTCTAGAACACCCACTATCAAAGAAAGTACCATGAACCAGCTATGTGAGACTTTAAAGATGTGAAGGTTACATTGCATTGTTCATCATCAGACCACTTTGCACCGTATTTGCATTTATCATTCCTGTAACTGCCTTTGGGAACCCACATCTTTTTGAAAGTTTTTAGCTGATGTTTCTTAGGATGTACCTTCTGATGTAGCTTCCAATGTTGATGCATTGGATACTGCATTGGTTGCTACATTCGATGCTGCATCTGATTACGAACCAAGTAAGCTTGCCTTACCTCTTCCTCATAGACAACCTTTTTAAGAAAACAGAATGGTTGAATATTACCAGGCTTGTGACAACAGTGACACAAAATTTTTCTTTCTTGTTTTGGGTTTTTCAAAGAAGTTTGGATTTTGAAAATCTTGTGTGGCCTGTTTTGGTTCAATTTACCTTCACCTTCTTTAACAAACATCTTTGGCCTAAAACCAATTCCAAACTTACCAGAATTCCTAGATTTCAACATATCATCCGTTTTTTGTTGGCTAAAGTTCCATTTAGCCATGGTTTCATTGGCTTGGATGAGTTCTTCTTTCAGTTCTTCAATCTCCACATCTTGCTTACTCAGCAAGCATTCCAGCACTCCTTCTGCTCTTCATTTACCTTCTTTAGCATATCATTTGTCTTTCCAAGCAAGGTAACTTGAAGAGCCCTCTTTTCCCAATCCTTATACAGCTCCTTGTAGAACCTTCCAGCAGGTCTGATTCTGATTCTCCACCATTTTTTGTGACAGAGGAGTTAAAACAGCAAAGATCTTCCCAGCTTCTGTCCAATGTAGCTTCTGATGTAGTTTCTGATGTAGTTTCTGAAGAAGCTACATTCGAAGGTACATTGGCCGAAGGACCTACGCAGTCAGATTCAGAATCGTATACAGTAGTGAAAGTGATGAGATCTCCTAGATCTTCCTCATCACTATCACTCAACGTTGCAGATAAATTTATACCCTTCTTTCTCAAGGTATTTGCACATTGATTTGCATAGTGACCAAATCCTTGACACTCCCTACACTGAATGGAATCAATATTTTTTCCATTGTAAGAAGGTTTTGAAGCAAAATGATTGGTAAAAGGTTTTTCTGGTGTTTGAAAAGAATTTTCCTTAGGAGTAAATTTACCAGAATCATGTTTAAAGGAGGTTTTGGAACTTGATGATGGAGTTCTGTTTTGACTCTTGGCTTTCAATTTTTTTTAAAATTTAGTAGTCAAAAGAGCCATGGAATCTTCTCCAAAATCAGACTCATCAATTTCTTTTTGTAAAGCAAGTAGATCAGAAGAGACATCAACAGCAGAAGGCAAAGCAATGTTTTTCACAAGAGGAGTAGAAGATGATGCACCTTTGCCCTTTTGTTTGATTTGATCATTTAGGTTTAATTCAAAATTTTGAAGGATACCAGCCAATCTTTCAAAACCCATTTTGTCAATATTAAACCTTTCAGGCAAGGTACGCATCATTTTACCAACAAGGCGATCATTAGTGATGAGATCACCTAAAGCCAAAGCAGAGTTAGACATATCAAGAAGTATACCATAATATGACATGATATCTTCAGACTCATTCATTCTAGTGTTTGCAAACTGTGTGGTAAGCAATCTCAATTTTGAAGCAGGAACACTGGCAGGTCCTTCACACAGGGTTTGAAGGGCCTCCCATACATCTTTAGCAGACTCATAATTAGCTATATATAACCCTAAATGTGTTGGCATCTAAGGCTTTGTATATGGCAGACAAGGCTTTAGAATTGAAAGAAGCAGTATTTTCCTATCTTCATTAGACCAATCAACCTCTTTAGTGATTTTAACATCACCATCATTATCAGTCGTTTTTGGAGGACTCCAACCATTTAGTGTTGCAAGCCACGCTCTTTCATCAATTGATTTGATGAAGATACGCATCTTCACTTTCAAAATAGAATAATTTGCATTAGTTAAGGTTGGAGGACGAACAATATTCTCATATTGAGAATCCATCACGTCAAGAGAATGCTCTGATACCAATTGTTAGAACAATAGTAGCTAGGATTCTCCAAACTACCAATGCAGTTTCCAATGTAGCTTCTGATGAAGCTACAATGGAAGTCACAATGGATAGAAAATTAAAGCATTGGAAGACTTAACAATAGACGCACAAATCAAGCACAAACAGATACCAAACAACCTACAAGCCTATACTTGTAGATCTAGCCTCATGGTAAAAAAAATTTCACTAAATAATACGAATTGTTTTACAAAAACTTTGTGAAATCACCAAACAAAATACTCTCACAAGACAACAAGTCTTGGAGAGCAAAATCCCACAGAATAACAGATATAGAAAACGTGGGAAGAAACAAACAGCTTCCTAAAAACAGCTAGGAAGACAAAACAACTTCAACACTTCAATGTAGTTCCGAATGTTGTAATATTCGAAGCTACATCCAAATTCTGCACAATCCTGGAATCCTGAAACTGCTTCTGAATTCTGAATTTTTCTGCTCTCAGCTTTCTAAATTCTCTCTATGTTCGTCTCTTCAGCCGCTTCCCAAGCCCTCTATTTATATATATTGTGAAGGAGACCTACACATAAAGAAGGAAACAAACTCCAATTTGGAAAAGGATTAGAATTAGAAATCAAATCAACTTCCTTAATTACTAGATTCACTTACCATATTGACAAGGACTTTAAGGCACGACATTATGAAGGATTTTTACATAGATTTTGTTTCCAAAATTACTCCTAAGATTTAAGACCAAGAAACCAAAAATCTTTAAGAATATTTTGTTTCCAAAAATGCCTAAACTTGGGGACCAAGAAACCAAAAATCTATTTTACCCTTACAAATGGGTTACAATACGAGGTGCCTCAATTGGGCAGAGTTTGAGTGTGATTTGGGGCTGTTTAGTAGGGTTATTCGGAGCAGTCTTAGGGTTATTCGGTTTCATCATGCATCAAGTGGTATCAGAGCTAGCTTTTGCGAATCCCTATTTGTGAAACGATCATGGAGGACATAGGACGAAGAGAGCAGATTTTCAGAACTCGTTGTCTTGTGCAAGAGAGGGTTTGTAACATGGTAGTAGATGGAAGTAGCTGTGTTAATGCCGTCTCCACTTTACTTATCGAGAAGCTGAAAGTACCCACGACACATCCTTGTCCTTACGAGCTGTTTGGGCTCCAAAACAACGCGGGAGTCAAGGTAAATCTACAAGCTTCGATTTCCTTTTCAATTGGTAAATACAGTGAAGAAGTCTTGTGCGAAGTGTTACCAAGACACACTTGTCATATCCTGTGATGCGTGACGACCGCCCAAATAAGGAAGCTGTCCACGCAATTCAAAACCGCCACAAGCTGCCTTGAAAACCCCCTTAAACTGTTCCTCTTGAAGCCAAAAATTTTGAACCTGGCCAAAAATCTGTAATCTGGTCGAAGACCTAAGCAACCGCAGAATGTCTGAAATCTGTCCAAACCAATACTAATAGACCAAGAATAACCTTCTCTAAGTCTCTTAATCTGGCCGAACTTCAAGGACTCCCAAAAACAGTCCAAGCACTCGATTTTAACATAAACAAAAACTCACACGAAAATAATAAGGAAAAGAAAAAGGATAGATCGGATTCACCGTAAAGAATTCCGTTTGATCGATTCACTCCAGCCATGCTCTATTGATATCCTTGCCAAAAATAGGAAACTAATTCCTTGGAGAACTCGGCTGCTCCCTCCTTTCTTGCATGTTCCAGCCTCAGCCACTCCACATGGTGCAAGTCACCCCCACGAACCTATGTAGCCCACACCCGTATCCATGCAGCCCGTGTGTAGTCCCTTGCAACCTCTCCCATGCTATCAACCACTCCTTGTTTTGTCCTCGCAATGTTTCTCCACGGAATCCTCTAATGCTCCCGCGTCACGACCTTGCAGAGTCCACTTTGTATTGCTCCCTTCCAGCCGTGTGTCCGGTCCAGTCCATGACCCTCTCTTCAAACACATTAGCTACTCCATACGCATCAAACTCCCTTTCTTCGAAAGGGATTGCCCTCAATCCTGGTCCTTCTTTGTTAACGAACCATTCTCGTACCCCGTTTCACTTACTTCCTCGTTGTTGCCCCCGTGGAACCATAACCACCTCGAAGCCCAATATGTGAGCTTGTACCATTACTAACTTCAACCACGTGGCTGCTACTGAGCCCGTTCCATTTAGCTTCCCATTTGTTTCTCCTTTGTTTCTCTTAGGTAGCATGAAGGGACATAGAGACGCAGCCCACCCATTTACACAATTATTTGTACCACTTGATTCTTCTATTACCTCTTCTTTGTGTTTAACGAACAACATCCACAACTCTAGACATTCTGCTTTCATATCTTTTAATATTACTAACTGATCAGATTCTGCCCCAATTTCTTCGTGCTGAAATCTTGGAACCGTGGAGGTTAGAACCGAGATGCTCGAATCGAGTTTTATCACCTTGCTTTCGTTAACCCGTATGGAGTTCCCCCTTTGATTTGAAACAGCCCCATATTCAGCGCCTTCTTTTAAAATAGCCTTACCTTCAGTCCGCATGAACCCAAACTTTATTTCTCCACCCAAAACAGACACTTGAGCCATCTTATCCTGCAAAACTTTCTGTTTCTAAAACAATACCAAGCTTGAAATCTTCGTTTAGAACAGCCCCAAGACTGTTGCTTTTGTTTGAAACAGCCCCACACAATAAGTTGTTCCCCACGTTTGCGAACAAGTTCGTTTTTCTAGCCACAATGTTGCTTGGCTTTAATTCTTCCTCCTTGTCACCCATCCCTTGCTTAGGCCATCCCTTTTGAGTTACAACAGTCTCATTACACACAATAGGCCGCCTTTTCAAAACAGCTCCTAAGTCCTTCCAATCAATCTTCCACGGTGGCTTTAAATCTGAAATTGAATTCTTGAGGTCAAAGGATTAAAAATTTCAAAGTCTATCGGTTTGTACCCATGCTATAGTTTTAATTTCTCCCGAACTGTTTTCAACTTCTCTTCCTCCATCCTTAGGTGCAACTTGTACCTTTTCAGCCTTTTCTTCCTCCTTTTTCTGGACTTCTTGAGTTACCACAATAATTTTTCATCCATCCTTGATGGCTTCCTCTACCTCAGACTCCTTAGCCCTTGTTTCACAATCTCGTTTCGGTTCTTGAGTAACCTGTAACAACTTCAGGCTGTCGTCTTCCTTCAGTGTGGTAGATGGTTTTAATCGAATTTCTTCCCTTCTTGTGTGACCACATAAGTATTCATCCTCCCATCGTGAATGACGTAAACCATCCTGTCGCCACGGACATCCCAACAGGACATGACAAAAGTCCATAGGCAGAACATCGCACATAATTTCCTTCCTATAACTTCCTACTGAAAACGAAATAATGGTTTGCTGAGTTACCTTGGTTCCAGCCTTCTCTCGTAGTCCATATAGTTCATATGGAAGAGGATGTGCCATGGTTGGTAAATTTAGCTTTTCGATAAGCGACGTAGAATCCCCATTAACGCAGCTTCCTCCATTGACGGAGATTATGCAAACCCGTCCTTGAATCAGCCCACGAGTTCTAAAAACCCGTTCCCTTTACTCCTTTCCTTTCGGACAGAATAGGGAGTGGTTGAGAGGGAGAGCTTACACAATTCTGGTGGCGATAAAAGGGTTGCAATACGAGGTGCCTCAATTGGGCATAGTTTGAGTGTGATTTGGGGCTGTTTAGTAGGGTTATTCGGAGCAGTCTTAGAGCTGTTTGAGACGTGTGGACAGCTTGAAGAATCGAAGGTTTCGTCATGCATCAAGTGGTATCAGAGCTAGCTTTTGCGAATCCCTATTCGTGAAACGATCATGGAGGATGCAGGACAAAGAGAGCAGATTTTCAGAATTCGTTGTCTTGTGCAAGAGAGGGTTTGTAACGTGGTAGTAGATGATGGATGATGTAGCTGTGTTAATGCCGTCTCCTCTGTACTTATCGAGAAGCTGAAAGTACCCACAGCACATCCTTGTCCTTACGAGCTGTTTGTGCGAAGTGTTGCCCTTGAACACTTGTCATATCTTGTGATGCGTAACGACCGCCCAAATAAGCAAGCTGTCCACACAATTCAAAACAGCCACAAGCTGCCTCGAAAACCCCCTTAATCAGTTCCTCTTGAAGCCAAAAAACCCTGGCCAAAAATCTGTAATATGTAATCTGTAATCTGTCCGAAATCTGTCCAAAATCTGCTCCAAGTCTCTTAATCTGGCCGAAATTCAAGGACTCCCAAAAACAGTCCAAGCACTCACCTTGGTAGAAGGTCGAGAGAGAAACACTACCGTGTTCTTGAAAAGCTTTTAGCCCAAAATCTAGTCTACATTTATTGATCAAAAACTGTCCTTACAAAGAAAACCCTTCTTAACTTACCAAATACCCTACCAAATATACCCTAATTCCAGTCGTGCTCTATTGATATCCTGGCCAAAAATAGGAAACTAATTCCTTGGAGAACCCGTCCGTCTGCTTTACATATTCCAGCCTCAGCCACTCCACATGGTGCAAGTCACCCCCACGAAACCTATGTAGCCCACACCCTTATCCATGCAGCCTGTGTGTTGCAACCTCTCCCATGCTATCAACCACTCCTTGTATTGTCACCTCGGCCCAACCCTTTGTTTTGAGTGTCTTTAGTTATTTCTGAATTGAACCATACATCCGTGTTCTTCCAAATTGCTCCCTTCGAGCCGTGTGTCCTCTTGGTCCAGTCCATGACCTTCTCTTCAAACACATTAGCTACTCCATATACGCATCAAACGCCCTTTCGCCCTCAATCCTGGTCCTTCTTTGTTAACGAACCATTCTCGTACCCCCCGTGTTCCATGTGCCCATGAGGTCCATCCAAAATCTTTCCTTTATCACCCTTTTCATATTCTCCACAAAACTTTTCCGCCCAATATCCTATTAAAATTTACATATGTTGGACCCAGTTTGGAAACCATCGTTGTTCACATAACCTATTCACAAAAACTTATGAAATCTTAAAAGTTGCAATTTACTTATTCGACGAGCGTTTTTGTTCTTTGGATGGCATTCCGAACACGCAACTCTTCTTCCCTCTAGTCCACCATGTTTTTTAACCAGAAAAAGACATTTTTGGAGGCGAAAAGACTATGCATCAATTTTGCATTGCAATGCACAAATCAAATCCAATTTGTGCATTAGGATTTTCTGTAGCACAAAATCAAATCCAATTTGTGCTTCGAGAAATTGCTGTTCGATCCCCTTTTATAAGCTTTTAAAATGCTAACTCTTCCTATGTTTTTCTTGAATCAGAAAAAGACATTTTTGGGAGGCATAAAGACGAGTATAATGAGCCTGAGGTGCACTTAAGGATAAATTTATGCATCGCGATGCATCAATTTGTTTATCCATCAATTTGAATCATGATGCATTCTTTTCAAATCCAAATATTCTTCTAATAGGAAAAAGGATTTGTGATGAGACACACTTGCAACAACAAAAAAAAAAAAAGGAAAAATTGCGGGTCGGTCCATTTTTCAAAATTTTCAATCATGTTCTTTTTTTTAAATCGGAAAAGGGCATTTTTTTGGGACAAAAGGACCACGATACCCTTAATGATTGATTAAATGAGGATGAGACACTACGAAAATGAATTGTGGACCATTGACTATTGAACTGCAATGCATTAATTTTATTAAATTAATTTTTGCACCATTCATGAGTATTATGTCTAGTCTATTTTTGTGCCGCGATTCATCAGTTTAAAACTATATATTTTTGTATTGCGATACATCAATGTTTTGAATCACGATACTCTTGCAACGTGATACATTAATCCAATATTTTCGCATCGCAATACAAAATCTCATAACAAATCAAACCAGCATAGATTACAGGTCGATCCTCGTTTTGTTGCGAATGTTGATTTTCGAATCCAATGTATTTGTCGGAATTGTTGAAGGAGACGATGATATTTTTGGAATAATATTTCAAAAAATAGGACATTTGCAGTTGAAAAAAAGAACAGTGTTGACTTTTGTGGTTACAAACTTTTAAAAAAGGAATAGCTACAATTTAACTCCTAAAAAATTGGGCAAATTTCGGGTTGGTCCACTTTATTTTTCTAATCGCTAAGGTCACTATTGTATTTTAAACTGGAAAATGTCACTTTTGTACGTGAAATGACTGCGATACGACGAAGTTTTTTTTTTTTTTCAATATTCACGGTGCAAATGAAACTAACATATCGATGACATTTTTTTTTTACGTAATGCAAAAATATAAATCATGAAAAGTGATATCATGAATATTGAATTACGGTTCACATGTCTAGTCATTAAGGGGGTAACACATAGTCATTTCCCTCCCAAATGTGACTTTTGTACCGCGGTCATGTGGCTAATAATCCCTTAAGCATTTATTAAGGGTTAACGTAATCATAAATCCCTCCCAAAAGTGAGACTTTCTGTGAAAATAAAAACAAGAAAATGGAACGATTACAATCATGGCTTGCAATTTTTTCAAAAAAATTGCTACCGGTCCATTTTCAAAAGTTTTTAGAGTCCATCGTGAGTCCGTCCTTTTTAGAGTGTAACCATTATCTTTTTTTTTCAACCACATAAGTCCAATTTTGTTATTTTTTTTTTCCTAAAATACCAATCACAATGTGACAAATGAACTCTCTCTGTGAAGTAATCGATATCATCGTCCCGTCAAAACCACACCTTATGATTCTTCCTAAAATTTCTCTGGTGAATTTTTTTCTTCCTAAAGTTCTTTGTTCTAGATAACTTTTTCCTAAATTTTCTCCATAATCTTCATCTCTTCCTAAAATTTCTCTAGTAAATCTTCATTTCATCCTAAAATTTCTCCCGTGAATCTCTTCCTAAAATTTCTCATGTGATCGTTTCCATTTTAAATATCCCCACCTTCATCTTCCCAAAATATCTCCAACTTCGGCTGCAATTTATTATTTTTTCCTAATTTTTTTTCTCGGTGAATCTCCATTCCTAAAATTTCTCCGATGAACATTTATATTCCAATAATTTATAGCGAGGAAAGTTGTTTTTCGTGGATAAATTTGAGAGATAAATGTGAAAAAAAGAGAGAAAAATCAAATCCAAAGTGATGCATCCTGATGCATGCTTTTGAATTATGTTTCATTACGATGCATGATTTTTGAATTGATGAAACTTCTTCCCAAATCCCGATGAAAAAATTGGATTATCGATGCTGTGAGAACCCCTTTTCGACCCCTTCTCTTCTTTCACACGAGGGAAAGGGGTCGAAACGGCACATTGGAATTGCAATGTACACTCCAGTAATCCCGATGTAAAAATTGAATTACCGTTGCAGGAACAATTTACACCTTCCCAGTAATCTCAATACAGTAGATTCCTTCCTAAAACTTTTCTAGCGAATCTTATTTTTCTTTTCCTAAAATTTCTCTAGTAAATCTTTATTTATTCCTAAAAATTTTCTAGTGAATCTCCCTGCCTAAAATTTCTTCAATGAGTCTTTGTTTCCATTCCAATAGCATGTAAAATTGATTAACGTTGATATACGTCGATCAATTGCCTAGAGTCAAGTCTATCTAACTTGAGAGATAAACGTGAAGAAACAGAGTGAAAGAAAAATTAAAGCCAAACTAATGCATCCGTTCCGATGCACAAACTGATGCATCCCGATGCATGATTTTGAATTTTGTTTCCACTGCGATGCATGGTTTGTGAATTGCGATGCATGAAATATTTTTCGGTAATCCCAATGCAAAAATTAGATTACCAATGAACACATTAAAATTACGATGTAGTGTGTCCTTAATCCAATTTCATTAAGGTTAAACTTGTATTTTTGCCTTCAAAATATCCTTTAGCGATTAAATAAAAATATGAGGGATGTTAGTGGTTGAAAATATCCCCAAATTCACCCATATTTTTAACCAGAAATATAAACTTTCATCAAATCATTTTTGAAATATCTCTGATCTATATTCACACAATTATATCCTACTAGTCAAATTTTAGTGGGCCGGCGGTTGAATCAATCGGTGTGAGGGCTTTAAGTGCTTCAGTGGCGAGCGGGCTTAAAAGGCTTTAAATGGCAACAATAATTCATGAACTCAAGTTATCTTTTTTTCATGTAACACTTGTTGGGATTTTGAAATGGTGCCCCCACACATCCCAAAGTCCAAGAAACAAAATATTGTTAATAAGAAGATGACATATGAGATCAACCATTGTCGAGAACTGCTCATTTAAGAAAACTTTTGTTTTGAATCTTCGCTGATTTGCCTCAATTGTTGCATCTCAATGTAAATCGTAATTAAAATACAAAAGTAAATCTCGATGTACAATATTTATTTTCCGGTGCACAAACTACCATGAAGAAAATTACTATGCAAATTTTGGATTTGCGATACAAAATTTAAAATTAGTATACAAAAGTAAATCCAATGCATAATTTTTACTTTCCAATTCACAACCTGGATTATCCATGAAGAAAATCTTTATGTACGATTTTGGATTTGCGATGCATAATTTGAAATTAGTATACAAAAGTAAATTTCGATGCACAATTTTTATTTTTTGATGCACAAACTTGATAACCGATGCACAAAATGGATTTCAATTTTATTAAGAGTTATACTCATCTTTTTGTTTCAAAAGTGTCTTTGACTGGTTAAATACAAATATAGTGTATATTATCGGTTGAAAATAGAAAAATTTTCGGGCCGGTCGACTTTTTCACGTTTATAGCTCCTCTAGTCTCATGGGTTTTTTTTAAACCAGAAAAATATATTTTTGGAGGCGAAAATGCTATGCGTCAATTTTGCATTGCACAAATCAAATCCAATTTGTTTATTGAGATTTTTTGCATCATCAATCAATTTTGCATCGCAAAGCACAAAATCAAATCCAATTTGTGTTTCAAGATTTTATGCATTGGAATCCCAATTTCTGCATTGGGATTTTATGCATCGCAAATCTGATTAGTGCATCATGATTTAAATTGATGGATAAACAAATTGATGCATCACGATGCATAAATTGGTCCTTAGTGTGCCTCGGGCTCATTATACTCGTCTTTAAGCCCCCCAAAAGTGTCTTTTTTCTGATTTAAGAAAAACATAGGAACTTGTTAGTGGTTAAAAAACTTATGAAAGGGGATCGAACCACAATTTCTCCTCTTCTTTTCAGACTAACAAGTAGACGAAGCCCAAACTCGCAACAACAAAAAAAAGTAAAAATTGCGGGCCGATCCATTTTTCAAAAATTTTAATCACTTTAGTCTCATGTTTTTAAAAAAAAAAATTAGAAAAGGGCGTTTTTGGGAGCAACAGACTACGATACCCTTAACGAGGATGATGCACACTTTGAAAATGAATCGCGGTGCATTTGACTATTGAACTGCAATGCATCAATTTTATTAAATTAATTTTGTACCGTGATTCATCAGTTTAATTGTCTAGTGTATTTTTGCGTCACGATACATCAATATTTGAACTGCGATTCATCAGTTTAGTAACTATTATATTTTATAGGCTAAACACACAAATGGGTCACCTAACTTTACCCCTTTTTGCAATTCGGTCACCGAAACTTTGAAATATCTATTTTGACCACCTAACTTTAGTCTAGTTGCAAGCTAACCCATTTTTTGGATGACCGTTAGATTTAGCCGTTAAGTCATGTCATATATCTATTTTACCCCTGTAAATATCAATGGAGGAACAATTATATTTAAAAAGGGGTCAAACTGTAAATAATAAAACCTGGGGGGTGTTACAGATCTGTTCATCTTCATCTCTCTCTCTCTCTCTCTCACGCACATAGATATGTTCCTCCATCTCTGCCCTCTCGCTTTCTCTCTCTCAAATCCCACCCAACCACCGCCTCCGATCACCACCATTACAGATCTGTGTGTTTTGCCTAATAGAGTATGGGGGTTTTAAAGAACTGGGTTTATTCATCTTCATCTAGTATTGCCTTGCAGTGATTCACATGGATGTAGTTATCTGTGCACGCAAACTTGACTAGCGCGATAGATGCATCCCCTGTAATCTCCGCTTCCCTATCTATCTTCGAGCAGCCTCACCAATGGTGGGATGATCCTCGTTTCTGTGGCACGAAACGTTCTTGCCAAGTTCCCGATTGCTTGGATGCTCGGGACAAGAAGATCTGAGTCTGCTTTCTTGCCTTCATTTGGGCTTTCGTATCCGGATCTTCAAACTCTCTTCCCTTAATACTCATCCCGCTTAAGGCAATATGTTGTTGATGGAGATGGGAGGGATGGCTGCTAGGTTTGAATGAAGAGAGGGAGAGCGAGCAGATTGGGAATTGTTTCAGACATGGCGGGTGTGGAAGCTTTGTTGGTGATTGCCGGATCTGCAACTGAGAAAGGGAGACGGCGGTTGATAGATGGCCGCGGCAAAAGAATACTCGCCACCGAGTAGGTCTAGGGCTGGATGTGAACTTGAAATAGGGGCAATGAAGATCTAGGCTGGGAGATGTTGATGGGCCGAGAGAAGGTGAAGGGACCGGCTGTGGATTGTTGGGATTTAACAAACATGGTAAGAGAGAGGTCCCTGCCATGGGGGCGGTGATGGGTGAAGCTTCGTCGGAGAAGGAGGAATTCGCCGGAAGTTGCTTGAGCAAAGGAGTAGCCGCCTTTCTTTTCCCTTTTTTTAATTGAATAATGTACTCCCTTTTTTAGTTTTATTTTGTATTACACTTTGACCCCTACTCTTTGTACAAATGACATATGTGATTATTTTTTTCAGTTAGACACTTAGACCCCTTTGAGTTTCTAAAATCACACAAAAAATGTATTTAGAAGTGTAAAATAGATATTTGACATAACTTAACGATTAAGTCTAACGGCCATCCAAAAAATGGGTCCGCTTGCAACTAGACTAAAGTTGGGTGGTTAAAATAGATATTTCAAAGTTTCGGTAGCCGAATTGCAAAAAGGGGTAAAGTTGGGTGACCCATTTGTGTGTTTTGCCTATTTCTATACTGCGATACATCAATGTTTGAATCGCGATTCATCAGTTTAATTGACTCTCTTTTTGCACCACTTAGATCATTGTTTGAACAACGATACATCAATGTTTGCAACGTGATACATTAATCCAATATTTTTGCACCGCAATACAAAATCATAAAGAACCAAACCACTTCTTCAATCTCCTCCGTTGTAAGCCATCTTCTTCCTCCTCTTCCGCCTTCGTCTCTGCCGAAAAATCACAACTCATCATAGATCTATTATAGGTTGATCCTCATTTCGTTGAGAATGATGATTTTTGAATCCAATGTGTTTGTTGGAACTGATGAAGGAGACGATGACATTTTTGGAACAATATTTCAAAAAATGGACTTTTGTAGTTGCAAAAAAGAACAGTCGATTTTTGTGGTTACAAATATCACCGCCTTCATCTTCCCAAATATCTCCAACTTCGGCCTATAATTTGTTATTTTTTCCTAATTTTTTTTTCCAGTGAATCTCCCTTTCTAAAATTTCTCGGATGAACCTTTATTTATATTCCAACAATTTTAGTGAGGAAAGTTGATTTTCATGGATATATGGGAGTGATTAATTACCGGGAGTAAATAATGTTTAAAACTTGAGAGATAAATGTGAAAAAAAGAGAGAGAAGAATCAAATCTAAAGTGATGCATCCCGTTGCATGATTTGAATTATGTATTCATTACGATGCATGATTTTTGAATTGATGAAACTTCTCAATAATCCCGATCAAAAAAGTGGATTACCGATTCTGTGAGAACCACATTTCGACCCCTTCTCGTCTTTTCATACGAGGAAGGGGGATTGAAACGGCACATTGGGATTGCGATGTACACCTTCTTCCCAATAATCTCGATGTAAAAGTTGAATTACCGATGTAGAATCAATTTACACCTTTTTCCCAGTAATCCCAATACAAAAATTAAATTTCCAATGCACACATTGGAATTGCTATGTACCCTCACTCATTTGCTTTAAAAATATAGTAAATGCCCCATAATAAAATATAGAGTTGATTCCTTCCTAAAACTTCTCTAGTGAATCATATTTTCTCCTAAAATTTCTTCGGTGAATCTTCCCCATAACTTTTTCCTAAAATTTCTCCAGTAAATCTTTATTTATTCCTAAAATTTCTTTGGTGAATATCCCTTCCTAAATTTTCTCCGATGAATCTATGTTTCCATTCAATAGCATGTAAAATTGATTAATGCTGATATACGTGGGTGATCAATTGCCAGGAGTCAAGTCTATATAACTTGAGAGTTATAACGTGAAGAAACAAAGGGAAGGAAAAATCAAAGCCAAACTAATGCATCCCGATGCACAAGCTGATGAATCCCGATGCATGATTTTGAATTATGTTTCCACTGCGATGCATGAAACATTTTCCAGTAATCCCAATGCAAAAGTTAGATTACCGATGCACATATTAAAACTACGATGTAGTGCGACCCTAATTCAATTTTATTAAGGGTATACTTGTATTTTTGCCCTCGAAATATCCTTTGGTGATTAAATAAAAATATGAGGGATGTGAGCGGTTGAAAATATCCCAAAACGGACAAGTTTTTAACCCCTCTAATTCACCCATGTTTTTAACCAGAAATATAAACTTTCATCAAATTATTTTTGAAATATCTCTGATCTATAGTACTAATCAAATTTTAGTAGGTCGACGGTTAAATCAATCAGTGTGAGGGCGGGCTTTAAGTGCTTCAGTGACGAGCGGGCTTAAAAGGCTTTAAATGGCAACAATATTTCATGAACTCAAGTTATCTTTTTTTCATGTAACACTTGTTGGGATTTTGAAATGGTGCCCCCACACATCCCACAATCCAAGAAGATGACATATGAGATCAACCATTGTCGAGAACTGCTCATTTAAGTAAACTTTTGTTTTGAATCTTCGGTGATTTGCCTCAATTGCTGCATCTCGATGTACATCGGAATTAGAATACAAAAGTAAATCTCGATGTACAATATTTATTTTCCGGTGCACAAACTACCATGAAGAAAATTACTATGCAAATTTCGGATTTGCGATACAAAATTTGAAATTAGTATACAAAAGCAAATCTAATGCATAATTTTTATTTTCCAATCCATAACCTGGATTATCCATAAAGAAAATCCCGATGTACAATTTTGGATTTGCGATGCGTAATTTGAAATTAGTATACAAAAGTAAATTTCGATGCACAATTTTTATTTTTCTATGCACAAACTTGATAACCGATGCACAAAATGGATTTCAATTTTATTAAGAGTATAATACTCATCTTTTTGCCTCAAATGCGTCTTTGACTGGTTAAATACAAATATAGTATATATTAGCGGTTGAAAATAGAAAAAATTGCGAGCCGGTCGACTTTTTCACGTTTATTGCTCCTCAAGTCTCGTGGGTTTTTAAAAAACCAGAAAAAGACATTTTTGAGGTGACAAGACTATCCATCAATTTGCATTGTAATATACAAATCAAATCCAATTTGTGCGTTGGGATTTTCTGCATCATCCATCAATTTTGCATCGCGAAGAACAAAATCAAATCCAATTTGTGCTTCAAGATTTTTTGCATCGGGCATCAATTTTCTGCATTGGGATTTTATGCATCGCAAATATGATTAGTGCATCGTGATTCAAATTGATGGATAAACAAATTTATGCATCGCGATGCATAAATTTATCCTTATTGTGATCCTTAGTCTTTATGCCCCCAAAAGTGTCTTTTTTTCGATTTAAGAAAAACATAGAAAGAGTTAGCGGTTAAAAAACTTATGAAAGGGGATCGAACCGCAATTTCTCCTCTTCTTTTCAAATCCAAATATTCACACTAACAAGTAGGCGAAGCGCAAACTCATAACAACACAAAAAAAAAAAGGAAAACTTGCGGGTCGATCCACTTTTCAAAATTTTCAATCACTTTAGTCTCATGTTTTCTTTTCAAATCGGAAAAGGGTATTTTTAGGGGCAAAATGACTACGATACCCTCAATGAGGATGAGACACACTACAAAAATGAATCGCGTTGCATTGACTATTGAATTGCAATGTATCAATTTTATTAAATTAATTTTTGCACCGTGATTCATCAGTTTAATTGTCTAGTGTATTTTTGCGCCGTGATACATCAATATTTGAATCGCGATTCATCAGTTTAATAACTATTATATTTTTGCACTGCGATACATCAATATTTGAATCGCGATTCATCTTGACTAGTCTATTTTTGCACCGCAATAAATCAATGTTTGAATCGTGATACATCAATATTTGCAACGTGATACATTAATCCAATATTTTTGCATCGCAATACAAAATCATAAAGAACCAAACCATTTCTTCAATCTCCTCCGTCGTAAGCCACCCTCTTCCTCCTCCTCCTCCGCCGCCTTCGGCTTTACCGAAAAATCACAACTCATCATAGATCTATTACAGGTCGATCCCCATTTCGTTGCGACTGGTGATTTTTGAATCCAATGTGTTTGTCGGAACTGTTGAAGGAGACGATGATATTTTTGGAACAATATTTCAAAAAATGGACTTTTGCGGTTGAAAAAAAGAACATGTGACTTTTGTGGTTACAAACTTTGAAAAAATGATCCGGTAAGAATTTAACCCCCAAAAAATTGGGCAAATTTCGGGTTGGTCCACATTATTAAGTTTCTAATTACTAAAGTACCATTATTTTATTTTAAACCGAAAAAGTGACGCTTTGTACGTGAAATGGCTGCAATAACCCTTAATGAAAAAGAGGCGCGCTATGAATAAATACGACAAGTTTATATATCCATAGTGCAAATGAAACTAACATATCAATGACATATTTTTTGTAAGCGAAATGACATGTTTTGAACCACGATTCCGTTTATATATATCAATGATTATATTTGTCAACCGTGGTGTAAAGACCAAATATACACTGTTGTCCCTTTCTATATATATCGTGGTGCAAAGTTTCGTTCATCGATTAATGTTACATATTTTTTGCACCGCGATTCCCTTTTTATATAATATATTGATGAATATATTTGTTAACCACTGCAAAGACCAATATACATTATTATCCTTATTTTTATATATATCGTGGTACAAAGTTTCCTTCATCGATTAATGTTTCATATTTTTTGCACCGTGATTCTTTTATATATATATTAATAATTAATATATATTTGTCAACTGCGGTGCAAAGATCAATATACACTATTATTCCTTTTTTTTTTATATCGCGGTGCAATGTTTCCTTCATCGATTAGTTGTTTCATATTTTTTGCATCGCGAGGCAAAAGTATAAATCATGAAAAGTGATATCATGAATATTGAACTGCGGTTCACATGTCTAGTCAATCCCTTAAGCGTTCATTAATGGTAACATAGTTATTTCCCTCCCAAATGTGACTTTTATACCGCGATTCAAGCGGCTAGTAATCTCCTTAAGTGTTTATTAAGGGTAACGTAGTCATTTTCCACCAAAAAGTGAGTTTTTCGGGTTGAAAATAAAATCAAGGGACTGGAGCGATTACAATCATGGAAAAATGGACCGACCTGCAAATGTTTCAAAAAAATTGCTGCCGGTCCAATTTCAAAACTTTTTAGAGTTAATTGCGAGTCCGGTCCTTTTTAGAGATACGTCCCTGCTCCATTATCATTTTTTTTTCAACCGCATAAGTCCAATTTTGTTATTTTTTTCCTAAAATACCCCTCACAACGCGGCAAATGAACTCTCTCTTTAAAGCAATCGATATCATCACCCCGTCAAAACCACACCTTATCAACTTCTTCCTAAAATTTCTGTGGTGAATTTTTTTCTTCCTAAAAGTTCCTTTTCCAGATAACTTCTTCCTAAATTTTCTCGAGTAATCTTCCTTTCTTCCTAAAATTTCTCTAGTAAATCTTCATTTCATCATAAAATTTCTCCAGTGAATTTCTCTTTCTAAAATTTCTCATGTGAATCTCAGTTTCCATTCCAAATATCACCGCCTTCATCTACCCAAATATCTCCAACTTCGGCCTGCAATTTATTATTTTTTCCTAATTTTTTTCGGTGAACTACCTTCCTAAAATTTCTCGAATGAACCTTTATTTATATTCCAATAATTTATAGCGAGGAAAGTTGATTTTCGTGGATATACGGGAGTAATCAAATACTGGGAGTCAAGAATGTTTAAAACTTAACTGATAAATGTGAAAAAAAGAGAGAAAACTCAAATCTAAAGTGATGCATCTCGATGCATGATTTTGAATTATGTTTTCATTACGACGCATGATTTTTGAAGTGATGAAATTTCTTCTCAATAATCCCGATGAAAAAATTGGATTACCGATGCTATGAGCACCCCGTTTCGACCCCTTCTCGTCTTTCACACGAGGGAGGGGGTCGAAACGGCACATTGGAATTGCGATGTACACCTTCTTCCCAGTAATCCCGATGTAAAAATTGAATTACCGATGCAGGACCGATTTACACCTTCTTCCTAGTAATCCCAATGCAAAAATTAAATTACCAATTCACACATTGGAATTGCAATGTACACTCACTCATTTACTTTAAAAATATGGTAAATGCCCCGTATTAAAATATACAGTCGATTCCTTCCTAAAACTTCTATGTTGAATCATATTTTCTTCCTAAAATTCTCAAGTGAATCTTCCCCATAATTTTTCCTAAAATTTCTCCAGTAAATCTTTATTTATTCATAAAATTTCTCTGGTGAATCTCCCTTCCTAAAATTTCTCCAATGAATCTCTGTTTCCATTCCAATAGCATGTAAAATTGATTAACGCTGATATATGTGGGTGATCAATTGTCGGGAGTCAAGTCTATCTAACTTGAGAGATAAACGTGAAGAAACAGAGTGAAAGAAAAATCAAAGCCAACTAATGCATCCCGATACACAAACGGATGCATCCCGATGCATGATTTTGAATTATATTTGCATGATTTGTGAATTGCGATGCATTGAAACATTTTCCAGTAATCCCAATGCAAAATTAGATTATCGATTCACACATTAAAATTACGATGCAGTGTGTCCCTAATCCAATTTCATTAAGCGTATACTTATATTTTTGCCCTCAAAATATCCTTTAGCGATTAAATAAAAATATGAGAGATGTTAGCGGTTGAAAATATCCCAAAAGGGAACGGCCCAAATTTCTTCTAAGTTTTTAACCCCTCCAATTCACCCATGTTTTTAACCAGAAATATACACTTTCATCAAATTATTTTTGAAATATCTCTGATCTATAGTCACACAATTATATCCTACTAATCAAATTTTAGTAGGTCATCGATTGAATCAATCAATCGGTGTGAGGTCTTTAAGTGCTTCAGTGGCGAGCGGGCTTAAAAGGCTTTAAATGGCAACAATAATTCATGAACTCAAGTTATCTTTTTTTCAAGTAACACTTGTTGGGATTTTGAAATGGTGCCCCCACATCCCACGGTCCAAGAAGCAAAACATTGTACATAAGAAGATGACATATGAGATCAACCATTGTCGAGAAATGCTCATTTAAGTAAACTTTTGTTTTGAATCTTCACCGATTTGCCTCAATTGTTGCATCTCGATGTACATCGAAATTGGAATACAACTGTAAATCTCGATGTACAATATTTATTTTTCTGCGCACAAATTGCCATGAAGAAAATTACTATGCAAATTTCGAATTTGCGATACAAAATTTGAAATTAGTATACAAAAGCAAATCCGATGCACAATTTTTATTTTCCAATACACAACCTGGATTATCCATGAAGAAATCCCGATGTACGATTTTGGATTTGCGATCAGTAATTTGAAATTAGTATACAAAAGTAAATTTCGATGCACAGACTTGATAACCGATGCACAAAATGGATTTCAATTTTATTAAGAGTATACTCATCTTTTTGCCTCAAAAGTGTCTTTGACTGGTTGAAAACAAATATAGTGGATATTAGCGGTCGAAAATAGAAATAAATTGCGGGCCGGTCGACTTTTTCACATTTATAGCTTCTCTATTTTTGTGGGGGTTTTTTTTACAACCGAAAAAAGTTACTTTTGGAGGCAAGAAGACTACTATACCTCTAATGAACCGAAGGTGCGCTACGGTGATCACTTAATTAGTGCCTCGCGTTGTATCAATTTGTGTACCACAATGCACCAATTTAAATTACCTAATCTAATTTTGCATAGCGCTGGACCAATTTATTCACTGCGATGCATCAATGTAAATTACAAAATCCAATATTTGCGCTGCAATGCATCGATTTAAATTACTAATTCAATTTTGCATCGTACTGCACCAGTTTTATGCACCACGATGCATCAATTTAAATTATCAAATCCAATTATGCATCACGATGCATCGATTCAATCAACCAATTGATGCATCGCGATACAATCTGGTTTTGAATGCATTTCCTCCGTCCACTTCTTCCTCCTCCTCTATCATAAGTCATCTTCGTCATCCTCTGCCTTCGCCCTTACTGAAATTCCTCCAACTCAACCTAGGTCCATTTTAGTATCATACTTAATGAATTGGAAAAGTCTTTTATCTTTCAGGGTTGTTGCGCCGAACCCCAACGATGGGGCGCTGTCCCCTCGACTTTTGCGACCTGATCGGGCAGGTTGATTCTCGTTTTGTTGCGTAACAATTATGTTTTTCGAATCCAATGTGTTGGTCGGAATTGTTGAATGGGACGATCTGGGTATTTTAAGAACAATATTTCAAAAATAGAGTTTAACAGTTGAAAATAAAAACGAGGGAATGGAGGGGACTGGCCCAAAATTACCCCTTGAATCGCCCCGATTATTACCCAATAAAAATGGGTGAAATTTTGGCCGGTCCCTTTCTTAAAGTTTGTAACCTCTCCACTCCCCTGCTCACTAAAGTCTATTTTTTGAAATATTATTTTGAAAATGACATCGTCTCCTTCAACAACTTTAATAAACATATTAGATTCAAAAAGTATCATTGTTGCGCAACGAAAAGGTTCCGAATCATGATGTACGATATTGGATGGATCTGAGCTGGGTTGGATGAAGAAGATGACTTATGACTGAGGAGGAGGAAGAAGAAGGTGCAGGAGATGCATTGGAACCCAGTTTACATTGCGATACATGATCAACTGGTTGCTTGCGTTGATGCAAAATTTGATTATGTTATTAAAATTGATTCTATTTAAATTGATGCATCACGATACGAAAATTGATACACCGCGATACATTTTCGTAGCGCGTCTCAGATTCATTAAAGGTATTATCGTCTTTTTATCTCCAAAAATGTCTTTTTCCAATTTTTTTTTTTTTTTTTTTTTAGAATTGAGAGATTATAAACTTTGTAAAATGGACTGATTCGCAATTATTCCAAAAAAAAGGTACCCCAACAAAGTAGGCCCAAAAACAAATTAAACAAGCCCAAAAAGACAATGGTAAACTAATATATATATATATATATATATTCTGTTCGTTTCTAAATTATTGTTATATTTGAATTTTTTTTTAAAACTAAATGTTTTTAATGTAATTTTAACGTATATTTTGTAAAATCATTAAACAAATAAGTGTTAGTACTTTTTAAAAAACAAATCCGTTAAAATTGCATTTGACATACATTATGTTTGACCAAAAAGGTTAAATATGACAATAATTTAGGTATTATTAGAAATATATATATTTAAAGTTGGTGATGAGCACTATGGTTGTGTCACCTCACCACCTTTAGATAAATCTTCATTCTAATGCATCTATGTGGAAGTTTTAAAAACTTTTGGTTTTCTAACCATTAGCTAATAATAATACTCCCTCCGTCCCTAAATAATCGTCATGATTGACCTGACGCACAGTTTAAGAAAAAGTAATTGACTTAATTATTTATATTGGTTTAGTGTGTAGTTTCCTTTAATGTTCATGTATATGTGGTCTATAATTAAAGTAGAGTGAAAAAGTAAGGGTAAAGTGGTAAAAGTGATGTTCTAAAAAAGTAAGTTTCAAAGTGGACAATTATTTTGGGACGGACGAAAAAGGAAAGAAGGACGATAATTTAGGGACGGAGGGAGTACATAATAATAATCAATATGATAAGGGGTATTAGTATTAGTATATATAACCTCTTCTATTATCAATAGTAGAAGACTTATATTTAAAAACTTTTACAACTAACATTACTTCTAACCAATGTGGGATAAAACTCTTCAATGTTAGATATTACTTCTAATGACTCACTTTTAACATCATACTTTAAGTTTTGATATTTTATTCATCTAAAACTTGATTTGGACAAATAAATATATCATTTCGATGTTCTTGCCGAGTAAAACGCATTTGCACAATTACTTTTGTCAACAAACAAATGACACGTAAAGAAATTTGTGCCTCAAGTTGCACAATTTCTTTTACTAAAAACAATAATTTTTTAATAAGTATTATACGTTAACTCTTGATATCTTATTCATCCAAAACTCGATTTGGACAAATAAATATATCATTTCGATTCTCTCACCGAGTAGAACACATTTGTGCAATTACCTTTACCAACAAACAAATGACACGTAAAGAAATTCGTGCCTCAAGTTGCACAATTTCTCTCATTAAAAACACTAATTTTTTTTAACAAGTATTATACTTTAAGTCTTGATATTTTATTATCCAAAACTCGGTTTGGACAATTAAATATATCATTTTGATGTTCTCACCGAGTAGAATACATTTGCGCAATTACATTCGTTAACAAACAAATGACAAGTAAAAAAATTTGTGCCTCAAGTTGCACAATTTCTTTCATAAAGAACACTAATTTTTCAACAATAGAAGAGATGTATCCCACATTGGTTAGAAGTTGATATTGGTTTTAAAAATTCTATTATTAAGTACCAATAGAAGAAATGCATCATCCATCATACATTGGTTGGAAAGTGATGTTGATTTTTTAAAGCTTCCACATGGATGCTTTAGAATGAAGATTTATCCAAAGGTGGTGAGGTGACACAACCATAGTGCTTCTCACCAATTATATATATATATATATATATATATATATATATATATATATATATATATATATATATATAATAAAATATTTTTGCCATTATTACCAATAAAAGATGTATATCTCACATTGGCTAGAAAATGATGTTGAGTTTAAATTATTTTATATAATTACCAATAAAAGATATGTATAACACATTGTTTAAAAAGAAAATGTTAGATTTTAAAGTCTTTAGACTAAAGACTTTTACTTTTACAAGAGATGTATCTCACATAGTTACAAAATATTCTACTATTATTATCAATAGAAGAGATGTATCAAACATTGGTTAGAAATTGATGTTTGTATTAAAAATACTATTATTAATTACTAATTGAAAAGATGTATCATACATTTGTTATAAAGTGATGTTGGTTTTCAAAGTTTTTTGATAAAAAACTTCTACCATTATTACCAATAGAAGATGTATATCTCACATTGGTTAAAAAATGATATTGATTTTTAATTATTTTAGATTATATAAAAGACTTACTATTATTAGCAATATAAGATATATATACTTTTGGGTTTCTAACCATTAACTAATAATAATGCTTAATAATAATCAATATGATAAGGGGTATTAGTATTAGTATATATAACTTCTTCTATTGTCAATAGTAGAAGACTTATATTTAAAAAAAATTACAACTAACATTACTTCTAACCAATGTGGGATAAAACTCTTCAAGGTTAGATATTACTTCTAATGACTCACTTTTAACATCATACTTTAAGCTTTGATATCTTATTCATCCAAAACTTGATTTGGACAAATAAATATATCATTTCGATGTTCTTAAAGAGTAGAACATATTTGCACAATTACTTTTGTCAACAAACAAATGACACATAATGAAATTTGTGCCTTAAGTTGCACAATTTCTTTCACTAAAAACACTAATTTTTTAATAAGTATTATACTTTAACTCTTGATATCTTATTCATCCAAAACTCGATTTGGACAAATAAATATATCATTTCGATGCTCTCACCGAGTAGAACACATTTGCGCAATTACCTTCGCCAACAAACAAATGACACGCAAAGAAATTTGTTCCTTAAGTTGCACAATTTCTCTCACTAAAAACACTAATTGTTTTAACAAGTATTATACTTTAAGTCTTGATATCTTATTATCCAAAACTCGATTTGAACAAATAAATATATCATTTTGATGTTCTCACCGAGTAGAACACATTTGCGCAATTATCTTCGTCAACAAACAAATGACACGTAAAGAAATTTGTGCTTCAAGTTGTACATTTTCTTTCACTAAAAACACGAATTTTTCAACAATAGAAGAGATGTATCCCACATTGGTTAGAAATTGATCTTGGTTTTAAAAATTCTATTATTAAGTACCAATAGAAGAAATGCATCATACATTGGTTGGAAAGTGATGTTGATTTTCAAAGTCACTTGAAAACCAAAAGTTTTTAAAGTTTCCACATGAATGCTTTAGAATGAAGATTTATCCAAAGGTGGTGAGGTGGCACAACCATAGCGCTCCAGCCGCTCCTCATATATATATATATATATATATATATATATATATATATATATATATATATATATATATATGATAAAAGATTTTTACTATTATTACCAATAGAAGATGTATATTTCACATTGACTAGAAAATGATGTTGAGTTTAAATTATTTTATTTTATTACCAATAAAAGAGATGTATAACATATTGTTTTAAAAGAAAATGTTAGATTTTAAAGTCTTTAGAGTAAAGACTTTCACTTTTACAAGAGATGTATCTCACATGGTTACAAAATATTCTACTATTATTACCAATAGAATATATGTATCACACATTGGTTAGAAATTGATGTTTGTATTAAAAATACTATTATTAATTACTAATTGAAAAGACGTATTATACATTTGCTATAAAGTGATGTTAGTTTTCAAAGTTTTTTGATAAAAAAACTTATACCATTATTACCAATAGAAGATGTATATCTCACGTTAGCTAGAAACTTATATTAATTTTAAAAGTATTTAGGTAAAAAAATCGTTTAATATTAGTAACAATATATAAAAAAATCATAACCATGGAAGAGATTAACAATCTAATTATAATATCTAAAAATTATATTATTATTACAAAAATATATAAATCTTACATTGTACCCGTGCATCGCACGGGCTAAATAACTAGTTTAGATTATATTACATGTTCGGAGTTTGGTTTCTATATATATGTGGTTCACCTTTCGTGTCTAGTTAGAGTGGTATTGTTTCTTTTCTTGCAAAACAAATTTATTCATTAGTGTGAGGAAGGTCCTTTCCGTCATTTACTTATTCCAGCGTAATGGATACTTTTACAGTTTTACTCAAGTTTACTTAAATTTCAACATTATCTTATATTCAATATAACATTAATATTATAATATAGTTTTTTGTATTTATTCATAAATTATTTTTCGTAACGTTTTTCATTAGTTTGCCAAACACCCGAAAAATTTTTGTGATATATTTTCAAAAGATTTACCAAATACCTGGAAAAAATCTTTTCATTTTTCGAAAAACATTTTCTGAGAATTTTTTTTGTAAAACAAACAGAGCCTAAGTGTCTATCTTTGATACACTTAGAATCACTAGAGAATTTCAAACTAATCCTTAAGATTTAACTAACTTTAGCTTAAGATAACTGAGTTTACAAGTTATGAGAATTACAAGGATAATCAAATGCACAACCGAATAAAATAACTTGAAAATAATTATTTTTTTACGAAAGAAGGGCAAAACTCTGACAAATTTCATTAAAATAATCAAAATATAACAATGAGGGGACGACAACCAGCCTCACCCAAAATAGAAAGGATAAATGATCTTACTGACATAAATACCAATTTTGAATAACAAACAGAGAAATAACTTTTAAAATGTGAACTAAATTTAGAATGCATAAAGAAATTCTAATTTGCAGAGTGATTTTGAATATCAAGAATGATAAAATTGCGCAGGTTGTCGCCCTTGTTTCTTTAAATAAAAAAAAGAAGGTTTAAATCTCAATTTGGTCACCTTAATTTCGACCAAAATTAATTAAGCTCACTCTACTTTTTTTTCTTCAATTTAATAACTTTACTTTCACATAATTAGCACGTTCATCACTCCATCCATATATTTAGATAAAAAGTTTAATTTTTTAAGGAAAATCACAAAATACCCTTACTAAATTTGGGGGTTTTGAGGGTCTCCTTCTCCTCTCAAACATAATTTCTTATTGTGTGACTTGAATTTGTCAATACATCTTTCAAAGGTAAGAGTATTATTGTCTTTTCAAAGATTTCCATCAAACTTAACTAACAGAAATGACTCTAATGACCTTATTGACTTTCGGAGCCAATTAGAGTGATTAAATTGATGAAAAAAAATTAAAGTGAGCTTAATGAATTATGATCAAAACCAGGGTGACTAAATTAAGATTTAAACCAAAAAAAAATATCAAGAATGATGCTTTCTTTCCACGAGTTATTGAAGGCAGAGTGCGAAAGTCTTACTGTAATGACCTTCTGCGGTGTAACACTTTGGCCCGCACAGCACTTTGTTCTCACATTTCCGACTGAGACTCGCTCTGATACCATTTTGGGACTCGCTATGATACCATTTGTAAGGACCCGAACCCGAGAGCCCAGTCCGTTGTGTAGCCACATACTGGTCCACTGAGCACGCCGACATCTTGGGTCATCATGCCCACCACAAGCCGACCCAAAAGTCCATGGATAATGTTGGTGCCCAGTAATAACGCATGACTATATTATAAATCACACACAAGTCTTACATCTACCTGATATGGGATTGGGACATTACACTTATGGATATTTTTTATAAGACATTCTTCTGATCCTACTTATCGTATATTAGTAGGTTAAATTGACAAAAAGTTGGGTCCCGTGTCACGAATAAAGATCTAGAGATTTACCCTATTAATTGAGAGAATGCGCCTAAGAAAACTCCAAAAAAAGGGGTTTGAAACTCTTAACTTGACGGTCAAAAATGATTTGTGAGTCCATCGGATCAGGCAGTATACATTTATTTGCAACCAAATTGCCCCTTGACGAAGAGCTTTGACATCGACAATAGTATTCAAAATTAATTAAAGATGATTCTTACAGAGGTAGACTAAGAGCAGGAATAATGGGGGATCAAACACAAAATTAAAATAAATCTTAATTTATAAATGGTTTATCTAAATAAAATCCAATTTAATTCTTATTTGATTTAGATCAATATAAGTTACAAATCAAAACAAAATATAAAAAAAATCAAACCAACCCGTAAATCACAAAACTATCATGTTTTGGCTCGTTTAATAACGGAAAAAAAAAAAACAACGGAGAAAAGCCTACGGCCTCCCTGTCATTCCCTTTCAATGTTGGCATTTTCAAAAAAGCTTTCCCACCATTGTTTTTGTTTTTTTTTTTTTGCCAATTTTTGGATAAATAAATTATTTTGTAGATTTTTTTTCCTGAATTAAAGTACACATTTTTACCTATAAATAGAGACTTGGTTTGTTTCATATGAGTATTAGAAAAATTTTCAATGATTTTTTAAAAGTTTTTCGCTATTTTCTGAAAAAATATTAAAGTAATGGAGATAAATATGGTATGATATGTAAACATAATAGATGTTGTGCCACTATTGTATATGTTTTTTGGTTTTGAATAAAATGAGTATCAAATGAATTATTTTATTAGTTTTTAATGGATTGTGGTTGATTTGGTGTTTGATTTGGGTTGTTAGATACAAATTTTTAAGCACATTTGATTCAAGTGCAACGAGTAAATAAATATATAATAAGTCTTTTGTGAAACCGTCTTACGGATCTTAATTTGTAAGACGGAGTCTTACTCTCTTATAGTTTAATCCATCAACACACGATGTATCGAGTAAAAGGATCTGTTTTAAAAAAAATATCAATAATACCATCTTACACAAGCTTTTGAAATAAATAAATTAAGATAAAGATTTTGAAGGTGATTCAGATCAAATTTTCTTCTACTTCCACCATTCGTAGCTCTGTTAAAAATAATCCACTATAGTCTGACCAAAATATAAGGATTGTTGGGAAGAAAAACTTTAATTTTCTTTCTAGATGATAAGTCAACTATAACTTTTTCTAGTACACCAAATTCAGTGATCTTGTTAATGAAGATTGCTTCCTAAATGAGGAAACTCGTTTTTTTTTCTTTTTGTACTCCTCTGTCTCTAAATTTGTGTTGAGTCAAATTTGTATATAAAAAATGATTTTTATTTGACTCAAAAAATCGTATAAACAATAATTTAGAGACAGAGGCAGTAATACATTTTGATTTCGGTTTTTGGGGGTGATAGTGGCATCCCTTTAAAACACATACACCTCGGTTACACCTAAAGATGGAGCTCACGTTTGAAAAATCTAATAATTAAGTGATATTTTTTCCATTCGGACAAAGTCATTATTATATTTTTGAATATTTCATTTAAAAAGTTCACTTTCAAAAATTAAGGCATAAAAATGTTATTTTATTACTAATGAACAACTAAAAGTGTTATTTTTTCTTTAAAATTTTGACTTTCAAATGGATACTCCGAGCGCAGAACGAAGGGAGTATATAGTTAGTATTAGAGTGAGTTATAATTACAATAATATTTCAACATTGTCATTATGTTAATATCAACCGTGAAGTGGAACTCAAAAATATTTTGTAAATTATGAACATGATTTTTGAAACATCAGAAATTAATATAGTGAGTTGTTTACCTAAAACGCCGAGGTAGTAAACTAACCTTTTGATTTCTAAAGGAAGAACATGATTAAGTAGATACTAGATTTTGTGCCCGTGTCTATGGCACGACGTCAGTATGAGACGATATCAGTATGAGACGGTGTTAATATTCAAATAAATCAATATAATAAATAATTTAAAATTAACATATCTTTGTAACCAATTAAAACAATATGATTATCCACAATAGAATAAATATCTAAAGTTACAAACTTGAGGAGGACAAATACTAATTACAAATAAAAACTAAGAAATTTGAATTGGAGGTAAACCTTGAGTATCTATAATTATATCACTATTTAATCTTCTTCTGGAGGCTCTTGTTTCACAACAATTTCTGGTTTTGAAACGTGAGATGCAATAACTCTGTCCAGTATTTCCATTTATACATGAGACAAAGAAGATTCAGACATTTATGCATAAAAGTGATTGATTAATTAAAATATCGAAAAGAAAAAGGACATGAGTTTTGTGAATGAAGGATTAGCGACCATCAATCGTGAAATAGTGAGGGAAGTTAGAGAGAGAGAGAGAGGGTAGTTGCTCAACACCATTCACATATGTGAACTCGAGGAGTGATAATGACAATAGGATCTCGATAAAAAAAATCAATCTCAAATCTTAAATAACTTTAATCAATTGTACATATACAACTATTACCTATATTATATTATAGATAGCATGACCGTGGTTTTCTGATCTACATAATCCCCAAAATGAAGGGGGAAAAGAGGCTTTGATTTCTTCGGATTGGAAGTAAAGTCAGTAAGCTCACGTGCGAAAGAGCCACGTGCCACACGGTTCTTCGCCTTAATTATACTTACCTTCAAAATATTTTCCACATGCAAAGATTATGGAGTGGAACCTCCCAATTATTACCTTCATTAATATGATGTCACTTGTGTTCACGAGGCGATTGATTAATTGTAGGGTTTACTCCCTCAACTTTAGTTAAACACATCATTAATCCTCTAATTTTAAAAAGTTTCATCATTAATCAAAGTAGGTATTTTTTTATTTATTGGATGTCTTTATCCCTAACGTCGTTTGTATATTTCCGTTAAATAAACATGTGTCACTCATATTTACAAAATAAGGGAATCATGTATAACATCATCAAAATAAGGGGACAATGTGAAAATTTTAATACCATTTCTCCTTTCAAATAAGTTGCGTTGTATCCCTTCTACGCAAAAAAAAAAAAAAAAAAAAGTTGCGTTGTGAACATCATCTTTAACTATACTTTCTCTTTCTCTCTCTACTCCCCTGCTTTTTTTTCTCCTACTTTGCTCCTTCCTTTCTTCCTCAACCCAGAATTATGGGAAGTATTCATTTTGAAGGTTTGAAGTGATGATTCAAAGGCATGGTTCTTGAAGGAAATTGACAAAGTGAAATGGGTTTTCATGGATCGACCAAAGCAATGAGAGATACAAAGAGAACCCATCAAAGCTTCTTAGAGATAGAAAACAATGAGGAGAGAGGAAAAAACTCAAATTACTTCTCCCTATTTGACAGGCTTAACATTGCTTTTTACAAAGAAAAATCAAGAAGCCATCAAGAAAATTCAAGACAATGTGCAATTATCCAGAAAGAAAATTTGTGGGATTTCCATGGGCTTTCTTATATTATCTATTTTTTTTTAAAAAGTGGGTTACAGAAAAGTGGGCTTTCTTATATTTTTATGGGAGTTTTGTGATTTCTTGGTTACAGAAAAGGTAAACTCTCAAGAAAGATTATGAGATGACTTGCCTTTTTTTGAAGCATAACTTCTGCCCAGTTTTTCCTTTTGTTTCATTCAATGCTCAAGTGATCGATCAGCTGTAAACATTGTCAAATTTCAGATCGTCTTTGTAAGTTGCGACCTTTTTTTGGCCATGACAAAAGTGAGAAGAAGCTCATGAATGAATGAAGACTTTAGGATGTGTTAGTTTGTGTTGTTTGATTGAATCTTCCAGATCTCGCTTGCCAGAAAACTCGCTATCCATGCCCTGTTGAAATCCCTAGAAAGCAAACAAGCTACTGTCTTTAAAATTTGCTGGAGAAAGAGAGGGAGAGGGAATGAAGGAAGGGCTTGTGGGGAAATTGATGACGCACAATTGGTGTTCGATAAAATGTTTAACCAAGACATTGTTACAAAGACCTGAAAGGAAGGGATGTATGTAATGAAAGGGATGGAAGTGAAGGCAGTGAGGGAAAAAGCTTTGATAGTAAAATTTTCACATGACCCTTATTTTAATGATGTTATACAAGGCCCCCTTATTTTGTGCATGTGAGTGGCACATGCTCACTTAACGAAAATACACAAACGACGTTATGGCTAAGGACCTCCGATGAGCAAAAAAGGTCTACTTTGATCAATGGTGAAACTTTTTGAAGTTGGGGGACTGATTATGGATTTGACCGAAGTTCAGGGACTTATGGTATACTTAACCCTTAATTGTATCATTTCTCCTCCTAGGGTGTTTAGGGCATCTCGAGTACACATACCCAAACGGTTCCAATTCCGGTTTATGGTTTCAGAACCGCCGATTCTTGGAGGGGTATATGGGGAACCAGATTTGAACAGTGAACCTTCACGGTTCAGTTTTAAAACGTGAGCCTTAAATCCGGTTCACTGGTTCCATGGTTCCAAAATTTTAAATTTTTTTAAAGAATTTATGATTTTTTTGTTGATTTTTTTTTTAAAATTTATCTTCAAACCTTTGTAAACTTTATGTAAAATATTTTTTTAATTTTTAAAAGTGACCAAAAGCAATCATTTTAAATATTTTCTAATTTGTAAAATAACAAAAGTATTTTGTAAAAAAAAAACAGAGATGAAAAGTTTTGAGAGAATTGAGGATATTAAAAGTAGGAAAAAATTGAAGAAGTAGCGGGAATATTTTCTAATTGAATGTTAGATTGAATGGAAAGAATAAATTGATGATGCTTCTTATTAAAAGTAAATACAATTAAATAAGGGTAAATCAATTTTTTATAAGCTTTTTAAATTTGTGTGCAAATTTCTAAAATGTCATTTACTTTGGAACGGAGGAGTAATAATTAATAGATGTAGATTAAAAGATTAATAGATTAAAAAAAGTAACATAAACCTATGAATAAAATGTATTATTTCAAATTGTAGGGAAATACAAAGAGATGAAAATTGAAGAGTTTCAGGCAAGTTAAATAAGACAAAATATAGTTTTAAATTAAATAATATTTGATAAAAAAAACATTTATCTTAAACCAACCGATTTGCCAAAAAAAAACAATTAAACGTAAATTACTTTTGCTATCTTACAAGAAGGTGACACGTGGAAGCACAAAATCTTTTTAAAGCTTTTAGTAGGGAAGTGAACTTTTACCAGTAACTTTTTATTGATAAAACTTTGAAATCAAATGTGATAAAATCTATATTTATAAAAACTTTTTCTAAACTAATAGTAAAATTTATCCTAAACTAATCGTATAAAATCAAAAGGTAAATGTTATGAAAACTTTTATATACCTTTTAAATTATGTGCAAATTTCTAAAATATCATTTATTTTGGAACGGTGGAGTAATAATTAATAATTAATGATTAATAGATGTAGATTAAAATATTAATAGAAGAAATACAGTAACATAAAATTGTCCCGTGAATAAATTGTATTGTTTCAAATTGTAGGGAAATAAAAAGAGATGAGAATAGAAGAGTTTCAATCAAGTTAAATAAGAGAAAAATAATTTTAAATTATATAATATTTGATAAAAAAATACTTATCTTAAACTAACCGATTTAGGAAAAAATATATATGATGAATCCATCTTAAACTAACCAATTTTGGCAATTTTTTTTAAAATAAAAAACTTATCCAAAACTAACAGTAAAATCTATCAAAAACTAATCGTATCAAATTAAATGTGATAAAAACTTTTATCAGTAACTTTTTATTTGTAAAACTTTGAAATCAAATATGAAAAAATATATCTACAAAAAAACTTATCTTAAACTAACGATTAATTTATCCAAAACTAACAAGTTGTTCATTTTTTTAAAATTTTGGAGAGAAATTTAGATTATGCAAGATTAGTAAAGCAAGAAAAATTCTTTAAATTAAAATCTAAAAATAATCAAGCTAATGTTATACTGAAACTAATTCAAATAAAATTAACTTAAACATTTGAAACAATTTAGAAAAGTATGTGATACAAATTAGCTAAAGTAATTATTATTTTTTCTCTTATATAAGACATATACTTATGTTAATAGACAGATATAATTATCCATTAATATGGATTTCAACTATTAAAAATCCAAATACCACTTCGTCTGATTGTTACTCCTTTTTTTTATTATTTTTAATCTATTACGATTTCAAATATCATTTTAACAGTACTAACGCTATCAATTAATTCTACGAAATCAATCAATTTTACGTAATTGATTTCATTTCCGTCCACCGATTATGTTTTTTTAGATGAACAACTAAAAGTAATCATTTCTATTTCTAGAGTTGATTCCAACCTTTTTTTATTTTTTATTTTTATTTTTATTTTTATTTTTATTTTTATTATTATTATGATGAAAAGGTCAATCCAACCTAAATACTGCCAATATTCATCTTTCTATGGCTTTTTTCTTTCTTTCTTTTTTCTAAAAAATCTTTCTATGGCTCTTAAAAAAATGAAAAAAAATATTCGAAAAAGCTGGAAGAGATAGAAGCATGGTTCTTGATGTGGACCCTCACTTTGACTTGTACGTGTGGGACCCAAGTGCAGTATTTTAAAGGTAAAACATTTCTAGGTAAAACAGGTAGCCGGTCAATCCTGGCTGTCCATGTAGAGAGAATTAGAGGGCCAAGATGAAAGTGACTGGTGAGGTGGCCGGTAGGCAGCTGACGTCAATTTGATGTCCTCGGCAGCCAAGTGTCTCCCGTGCTCAATTAATTGCTTAATATATTTGATTTTTATAATAAAATTTTTAAAGATAAAAAACTTGTGTAAGACGATTTTACGAATATTTTTTCTAAGACGGATCCTATTTACTCGATCCATTGTGTATTGGTGGGTTGAGTTGTGAAAGAGTAAGACTTGTTCTAATCTATAACACAGTCTTACAAGAGACCTACTCAATTTCAAATGAGTTATTGTTTAACATTGAAAATTTTATTTACTTTTTGGAGATATTGAAATTCAAGAATTATTTAAGAAATTAAATAAATATTTAATTTTGTTAGAGATAATGATTAATTAATCAATGTTCATTGGATTTTTACACAAACCTAGATGTCCAGATATTAATTCGTAAAATGGAGCTCCACATAAAAAAAATTGAGTTTTTGTCTCGAGTGTGTGGCAATAACGCAGGACCAAACATGCTCTTACTTCGACACATAAAATATAATAAATAACGAAATCGTTTTTTCAACTGCTACTACTAACAATTTTTAAAAGGGAGAGGTTATTTCCATTACAATTTTTATTTATCCACTAGATCCTTAATTATTACATCAAATAAATACATATTTGGAAAAAAGTACCCTTTAAGTACTTGCTCATTTTAAGTTGACTAATCAAGTTATTTTCCTAATTACCTTTTCCACATTATTTTTTACTTCAAACATATGAACAACAAAGTTATTATATTATTATTTTTACTTTTTGTAATAGCTTTATTAACTAATGTTATGACTAAAGTTATATTGTATAATAAAAAAAATATCGTAAGAAAATTTTGTCTACCAAACTTTGAGTAAATGTATGTTCATTGGTTATGGAAAAAAAATAAAGTGAAATTTATAGGATGTAATAGTAAAATAACCGAATAGTAAAATTATAATATGAAATAGTATTGTAATATTTAAATATTTTTCCTACCTTTATAATTGATTAAAACAAATTAATTTTTGAGTTGATTAAAACCAATATTCAGTTTAATATCTACCATTATATTTGAATTGATATTTTAAAATAATATTTTTTAAACTAAATTAGAATATTAATCTTTGATGATAAAATATCCAATATAATCTAAAATGGTAGAAAATGTATTAATCATATTATTTTTATGATAATAGAATATGAAACGTGAGTGATTAGAAAAACTGATTAAACACATATTTATTACAAAAAATAAGTATTTTCTTTATTGAGAATTAAAATGTTAAGAATATAAATAGAATAATTATGTTTCCATTGATGTTTGTTCAAAAAAATAACGTTAAAAGGTAATTAAAAAAATAACTTGATTAGTCAATTTAAAAAGGGGTTGTTTTATCCAAACATTTATTTATTTAATTCAATAATTAAGGATGTAGTAGATAAACAAAAATTATAGTGAAAATTACCTCTCCCTTTTCAAAATTAAAACCAAGGTGTTAAAATATAGAATATAACCATACGTACATATTGTTGGTCATTCACTTAACAACTTTAATTTCAGATGAGTTGCTAATATAACATAGAATCAAAGACGAGTTCAAATCATCTACAAGTACACTTAGATATTCGCTCCGTTCCGAGTAAATAGTCAATTATTATATTCTGTGATATTTTACTTAAATAGTCTATTTATTAAAATTAATGAATAAAAGTGTTATTTTAGTAATAATCGACTACTTAAAATGTCTTTTTTTTTAATTTCAAATAAGAACTCTTTGCCCGAAACTAGGGGTGACAATTGGGTGTTAATGAATAGCTTTGGGTAAGACCATTATTCATTAGATCAATGGATAATGATCTAACCCAAAATTATCCATTAACACCCAATTATCACCCCTACCCAAAGGCCTTCCCGAACTCCGTCATTGTCGTTGGAGAATTTGCCATTATCTAGAGAAAGCCATATCTGGCCGTAATATCGTCATAAAAATAGACCTATTGAAATAAAATATAGCCATGCACATGGCGAGGATGATGCTTTTGATTCTTAGAGTCAGAGTAGTTTAATTCAAGAGAATCCCAGTGATTATTTTTGTTTTCTTGTAAGAAAGAGTTAAAGAATGGAGGGGAGGGGGGGGGGGTTGGCAGGGTTCAAGTCATGCTTGGAACGTGGAGGGGTGTGTTGTCTTTAGCCAATCAATGCTAATTCATGTTTAAACAAAGTATATTAATATAAGTTACATTTAAGAGAGTTCATAGAAGTAGAGAGACAAAGATAGGTATATAAAAATGAGACAAGAGGACCACTAAGACCAAGTTGGTAGAACAATATACACATAGTTTATGCTCTACTCTATTCATAATTAGGGTTAGTATAGGCCTCTCTTGCAATTGCTAGCTATGATTCATTCTATTCCCAGCTCATGTGGAGAATTTAGTTGACTGCACATCATCTTTTCCTATACATTTTTCATGACACAATCTTAAGATTTTGTTATTTGGTGAGATGTTGCATTCTCTAAAGATATACAAGAGTGATGAGTTGGGGGTTGTGATATAATTTCTGTGGGTGGGGGGGTGGGGGTGTTTCTAAGATCATATTTTCGATGCGATTAGGGATCTAGTCCGAAAGCATTTAACTTTTTGATGTATAATGGCCATATGCTCTATTGGCGTCGTTTTTAGGGCTATTTTGGTCATTTCGAAAAACCACTTGTGCTTTGGACATGTCAATTGCAATAAGCTATTGATTGGGGTGTGCTATGAATATGACGCTTGTGTCTTGGACATGAGATAGTTAGTTCTTGATTGTTTGTGTGTGGAGGAAGGGGGGGGGGAGGGCACTACCGGTACGAATATGTAGAGTCATCTTCTTTTACTAAACTAAAAGACGCTACGAACGATGGAGCTTTGATGATTAATCCCTATAAGGGTAAAATAAGGTCATCTTATTTTTCTTATTAAAACAATAGTTTTAATTTATTGTTTAAATCTTTCTTGGTTTAAAAGTTATGGTAAGTAGTTACCATATTGAATACTTCCAAAATCTCTCAAGAATCCATATTTAAGTTGGACAAAATTTTGGTAAGATTATTTGACTTAAATTTGGAAACTATTTATTTATTTCCTAATCCTTTGTTTCCTTGGATTCTTTGTTTTTCTTATTTGTGTAGGACTCTTTCTCAAGCACGTATATATATGTGAAGACTTCGGGCAGACAAAGGAAGCTTATAGACGTTGAACCAGATAGATTACATAAAGAGAAGAAATTGAGAACTGTTCGGAATTTGAATGCAACTTTGAATGCAGGTTCATCACAAGCTACATTACTGTTTGTTTTCCTAAGTTGTTAGGAAGCTTATTTTTTAATCTCATGTTTTCTATCTTTTGTTTTTGTGGGGTTTCCTCTCCAGACTTGTTGTCTTGTGAGAGGTTTGGTATTTTGGTGATTTCACAAATTTGTTTTGTTAAACTCATAATCATTTTTAGTGAAATCTTTTTGGCTATAAGGTTGTATCTACAAGCATAGCTTGTAGATTGTTTGATAAACATATGTTTTATTACTGCTTTAATTATTTAAAGTCTTCCGCTGTTTACTTGTTTTACTTTCTGGTCAATGCACCATCGGATGCAGTAGCATCACATACCTGCATTGACAGTTTCTTTGGAATCCTAACTATTGTTTATCTTTCAATTGGTATCAAAGCCTCCTCTTGACGTTACTAAAAGAAGAATTCTGGTTGTAGCCATGATGGATTCTCAATATGAGAATGTTGTTCGTCCTCCTACCTTGACTAATGTTAATTACTCAATTTGGAAAGTCAAGATACGTATCTTCATCAAATCAAATGATGAGAGAGCGTGGCTTGTTGTTCTGAATAGTTGACTTCACCTAAGACCACTAATGATGATGCTGATGCTAAAATAACTAGTGAAGCAAATTGGACCACTCAAGATAGAACCATTGCTTCGTTTAATTCTAAGACTCTTTCAGCCATATATAAGGCCTTAGATGCCAACACCTTCAAAGTCATTGCAAATTATGACTCTGCCAAGGATGTTTGGGATGCCCTTCAAACTTATGTGAAGGACTTGTTAGTGTTCGTGCTTCCAAACTTAGACTGCTTACGACACAATTTGAGAACACTAGAATGAATGAAAACTGAGGATATTATATCTTACTATGGTAGATTACTTGATATATCTAATATTGCTCTTGTTTTGAATAATCCTATCACCAATGATCGTTTTGTTAGAAAGATGATGCGCAGTCTACCTGAAAGATTTAATGCCAAAATTTGTGCTATTGAGGCAGATCATGACATTGATAAAATTGGTTTTGAGAAGCTAGCCGGCATTCTACAAAATTTTGAATTAAACCTCAATGAGCAAATTAAGAACAAAGGCAAACGTGCATCATCTTCTACTCCTTCTATGGAAAGTATTACTTTTCCTTCTATTGTTGATGTATCTTTTGAATTGATTAAATTGCACAAGGAAATTAAGGAATTTAATTTTGATGAAGACTCAATAGATCTTTTAACAACAAAGTTTAAAAATATTTTGAAAGCAAAAGAACAAAATAGATCTCCTTCTTCAAACACCAAAACTGTTTTCAAACCTAAGTCTATTAAGTTTGTTCCCAAAGAAGACTCATTCCAAACTCCTGAAAAACCGTTTACCAACCCTTTTGCTAAAAATCCTACATAAAAAAAAAAAAATCATGATTCCATTCAATGTAGGGTTTGTCAAGGGTTTGGTCATTTTTCAGGCGATAAAGATCCAAGTGATCTCATCACCCTTATAGCAGTGATGATGAAGATCCAAGTGATCTCATCACTCTCATAGCAGTACAATATGTTCAGACTAATCTTGTAGGTGTTTCAAGCGATGAAGCTCGCAATGCAGCTGTATCACAAGCTGCATCAGACAAAAACTGGGATGATTCTCTTTGGGGTTTGTGATATAATTTTTGTGGGGGGAGGGGTTGGGGTGGGGGTGTTTCTAAGATCATATTTTCGATGCGATTAGGGATCTAGTCCGAAAGCATTTAACTTTTTGATGTATAATGGCCATACGCTTTACTGGCATCGTTTTTAGGGCTATTTTGGTCATTTTGAAAAACCACTTGTGCCTTGGACATGCCAATTGCAATAAGCTATTGATTGGGGTGTGCTATGAATATGACACTTGTGTCTTGGACATGAGATAGTTAGTTCTTGATTGTTTGTGTGTGTGGAGGAAGGGGGGGGGGAGGGCACTATGGGTACGAATATGTAGAGTCATCTTCTTTTACTAAACTAAGAGATGCTACGAACGATGGAGCTTTGATGATTAATACCTATCACCCAATATAGTAAATCATGACCTTCTTTAGACTAGAATCAAAGATCTCCAAATCAAGATGTGGATCTCTTTGTTACTCGTCTCTTTTTCTCTCCATCTCTGTTCACGTACTCTTGTTGTTTTCAATTGCTTCTGACATAAATATATCAATGGGATTCTAAAGAATCACTAGTAATTGTCCAAAGACCTACATGCATGTGTGGCAATAGAGACAAGGATGCTAGGATCAAATCCCATGTAGCTGACTTGGTTTACTACCACACGAGAAAGCATTCCTTGCTCCTAACGAGCTGACGAGGTAGCTCGCCTATACCTTGTCAATTGCTAAGGAGTCGAGGTAACCAACTCACCTTGTCACAGGTTGAACCATTCCTCGTACAAATATTTAGCGACACTGGCATGTCAGCAACTAACCCGAGATACGTGGTTTTATGCCATTGGTTTGTAAGATACGACAACAGTCGACACCCACCCTATTTTCCTTTTTATTGTCTGATCCACTCATTGAAGTCTTGATAGTTTCCTAGACTCGAAAGACGCTACATATGATAAATCTTTAACGAATATGTATCTTTGACTAACAATAACTAGTACAATAGGGACATCCTTTAGGTACAACAAAGCCAAGTAACCAGTACATCCCTATTATAACAATTTTCTATCCTGAATAGTAGAAATAAAAGACAAACCACCTATGGCTTTATCGCTTAGAAATACAAACTTAGGTTGATAAACAACACAATCAACAAGTCATGCATACAACATGTTACCACTTTGCCAAGGCAATCTACTACAAAATCCATGATGTAAACATAATCAATCCATGCCAAATATCACATCAAAATCACGTATGGACATGACTACTTACAAATCAAAAACATATATTAGTACTCAAAAGACTGTATGATTAAGTCTATATAAAATCATATATCACACACCTAACAATAACTAGTACAATAGGGACATCCTCTAGGTACAACAAAGCCAAGTAACCAGTACATCCCTATTATAACAATTTTCTATCCTGAATAGTAGAAATAAAAGACAAACCACCTATGGCTTTATCGCTTAGAAATACAAACTTAGGTACGTCATGCATACAACATGTTACCACTTTGCCAAGGCAATCTACTACACCATGATGTAAACATAATCAATCCATGCCAAAAATCACATCAAAATCACGTATGGACATGACTACCAAATCAACATGTAATGTATGATTATCTATACATATATCACACACCCGATACACATTGAAAGCAATCATACACTCTCCCATGGGGGTGGACACCTTAAGCACATACGACAATAACTGGGGAAGAACACACAGATTCCACACAAAGTGAGATGCAATGTATGAATGAGATGAATCAGGATCTATTAACTACATGTGCTTTCGCACCAAATACAATAAGAGTAACTCCTATAACAGGGGTAGACTTAGGTACACCTTTCTGATCTAAGGTAAATACGCGACCCTGAACCTTTGGTTTCCCGTCGCTATCTCTTTTAAACCCCGACACCTAAAACACATACCAACCGATCGACCAACTGACTACCGTGTGGTTTAGGACAATCTTTCCTCAAATGGCCTTAAGTGACACAATTAAAGCACTCTTTATGCTTCAAATGACACTTATCTTCTGTGTGCCTTGTCTTCAAGCAATAAGTACAAACTAACCCTGAATTCGGTCGATCTTTCCTTGTAGAAGAAGAAGTATTCCCCTTTCCACTAGTTTGTGGATAATTCTGGCCACCAGTATTCTATTTATGGTAACTGCTGCTACTCCTGTTTCCTGAACTCTACCCTCACCACTGGCTCTAACTTTGTGGATTCACTTCAGAGGTGCCCTTTCCTCGGTGCTCTTCTATATCATGCTCTATACCATATACCCTGTGAACAACTCCTTTGTAATCAGTAAGCTATAAGGAAAACAACTACCTTTAATACTCAGTCTTCAGTCCCTTAATGAACTTCTCAATATTCATTTCATCATTCGGTACAAGATAAGCCCAATATCGAGCCAATTCTATGAACTTGGTCGAATACTGCGTCACTGTAGACACCCTAATTTTGTACCCCTATTTGTAACATTCTATAAATATTAAATCCAATCGAAAGGACTAACGAACGTTAACTTTCAGGGGGATCAAAGTGTCAAAGGAAGAATCAAAAAAGGAAAAAGACAAACAATGAACAGTTGGGGGAAAGTGAAAAATCTCAAAGGCATAAGAACACTTTTTGGCGCAGCCAAAAACAATTTTAGACACCACCCATTACAATAATTGGCGACGCGCCCGAAACTGTATTAGGCGACCCTCATTTATGTTTCTTCTGTCTAATCTTTCCTACTTTGGCACAACCTTTTCAGCGCATGGTACAACCATTTTAAGCACACATACAAAATATTTGAGGCTTCATTCACTGTTAAGATTTCATCTTCACTGCCTATAAATACATGGTTCGCTCAGTGCAAAACAAACAAAAGAAAGAAGAGGAATTTTTATAGAAGGAAATTACGAAAAGAGTTTGAGTGATCTTCCCTAAACACTTATACCCACCATCCAGATGGAAACCTAGTTAACCGATTAGGTTCTTACTTTAAACCCATCTCCAAAAGTCATCAACACAACAGTTACGCTACCTGATTTCAAACACGACATCAGCAAAAAAATCAACAAATACAAGCAGTTACTCCGCCAAGATAAAAAGGTGGAAAACAACAAAAAACATCAGTCACGCCGCCTAAAAATCAGCATGAAAAGCAACAAAATACAAGCGGTTACGTTGCCCAAATTTCAACAACAACAAAAAGACTTTCTCTCCTTGAGAGGACAGAGCGAGCACACCCGAAAGCCTACCTAAGTAAAGTTGTCCCGGGTATAAACCCTCACGCTTCAAGAGGTAGTACCCAAAGTTATTTTCATTTCTGTTTAAAATAATATTATTATAGTAATATAATAAAATAAAATAAGTCGTTATTCTAGTAGAATTTTTATTATAAATAACTATAAAATAAATTGTTATTATAGTCTAAATTTCATATGCTTTTATTACGGTACTAAAATGTAGTTGCTACAAGTTTTTCTTTATTTTTCTTGTTGCATATATATCCACATGTATATTAATGTTTTATTTAGATTAAATAAATAAAAACAACATATTTATCTTAAAAACCCATTTTGAGACCGAAATGACTAGTTGGGTGCCTAATCCCCTCGTAACCCGTAACTTAGCCTCCGAACCCTTATTTTCTGGTATATTTGAGTTTTCTCTATTTAATCCTAAAATAAAGGTGGCGACACTGTTAACATTATTTTTGAGTTCGCGATAAGACCGAGTGTATTCCACGCGCTCCAAAAGTTTTGAAATCACCCGCTTTTTCAGTAGCGCAGAACGGGTGCGAAACGGGGTTCTCACATTAGGCGACTCTACTTGGAACTTGTTTTTTTTTATAAAATAAAAAAAACGGAGGGCTAGACTCATTTTCTTTTTTTTATTCTTGCAGCAAATTCATTTTGGGACCGGTGCAATCCAAAAATAAAAAGAATAGAGAAAAGAAAAGAAAGCGAGAGCAATTTTTTAAGTTTATTTATTATTATGCCTGTTTGAAATGTAAATATTCTTTCATTATGTCATTTTTCTTTTGTGGATTAAGGACTAAATGTAATTAATAGGAATAGATAGATTCCCGCTTTTTTTCTATTGATTGATTTGAATGGCTGTCACGCACGCTCACTCCGTCCTTTCGGGGATTCAAACTAATCAATCGAGACAATCAACAAATGAACAAAAAGACAAGCCAAATTTACTGCTTTATATCTAGAAATTTTTTTATTGCTTTTTAGCTAACTTAGACACGCGCACTCATGTAGAAATATTCCGACTGTTACTCTTTAACGCTATAAACACGCCCGGGTATCCTAGATCTTGAAAAAGAAGTGGGAGACTTAGACCAAAATGATCACACCTTACGCCCCTTAAGGAGGGACCAACTAGGTGAAACAATCCTAGCCCTGCATTAGCCAACGTTAAAAGCATATATATCTTTTAGAACACTTCATGGACCGATCGGTTTCTATACCTCAAAGTTAGTAATCAATCCCTTGTGCAAGAAAAAAAGAGATATGAATAAAATAAAAAAATGCACTGGGAATTGATTAAAAGGTTTGATGGTATTTCCTAGACCATTTGAATGATGGATCCCGGAAAGAGTATAGATCCTTCGCCTAAGATCTGTCCAATCTTGAGAAGTCGAAAGTCAGGTAGAATACGAAGGTTCTATATTCTAGAGAAATAATCCATTATTCCAGGAAAAGTCCCAGGCTGTTAAAACGAAGCAGATGCTTGTCCGATCAATTTAGGAATAAACAAGCAAAGTTGATTATAAAAGCACACTATACTTAATCCAAAGTTCCTGGAACCTTGCCTTCTGATACCTTCAACCCTGTTTCTCAGAAACCTGGCCCGAATTTGGAAGGAAAGAGATAGCACTGGTCGTTTGATCGGAATACAAGTATAGAGGTTAGGTTAGAGAGCATAAAGATTAGTTGAGAAAATACTGATTTGGGTAGAATGGCTGCCGAAAATGAACAAACTTCTACGGGTACAGAGATAGGGGCTCCAGGGTACGCTCCTATTCCGGCCATGCAACAGTAGTTAGATCAAAATCTGGGTGAACAGGCCAATCACCTAATGTGCCAGATAGCAAATCTCATGCAAAGCTTGAGACCCAATATGGAAAGCACGGCTTCCCCTGCAGCACCTCATGAAGCATCAACCTCGAATGCTCGCCTAAACACTAACCCTCAGCCAAATACCAATCCTCCACCAAATACCAGTGTCCTCGTCACTAATTCTTACCAAATACCTACTACCAAAGTCCTAGCCACTTCTTTTCAAATAAGGGTTTCCGTTTCCAAACACAAGTATGCCTCAAAACCTAGGCGATCTTCCATTCCCCATCACCAATCCACTTCAGAATAGGCCATATATGGAACCCAGAAGTTATGCCCACTAGGGACAAGTGACGACCTATCTACCATTTAATGATTTCAGTCGTCAAACAGAAACTACACCTACTCAAAATACTTACCAAGCGCTTAAACCCGTGTTAGGAATAAACCCAACTACAGAAAATCCTGCCAATATTACAATGCTCCAGCTTTACCTCTCTCAAAATTGGAGACAGATGTTGAGAACCTTAAGGAATTAATGCTCAAGGTTCTGAACAAAGTGGAATTATCTACACGCTCACTGACACTATAACCTTCACTATGTTGCTGTTGAAATTCAAAATTCCCGATATAGTGAAATTTGATGGGACTAGTTGTCATATCTCCCACCTAAAGTCTTACTCTACAGAAATGCAGTCAAGGGGGGCTAGCTTTGAGGCTATGGCTTCAAATTTTTATCCGACTTTAGTAGGGGTAGTGAAACAATGGTTAATGCAGGCAGATAGTAGTACTATGGGTACTTGGGATCAAATAGCTAATGAATTCCAAAAGAGATTCAAAGACAACAGTATCTTTGAGAACAAAAGTGAACTTGAGGCATGCACCAAAAAGGAAAAAGAAACCTGTGCATATTTTGCAGCCAGGTGGAAAAGGAAAATTGCCCATACATTGGACAGACCTGATTCGATTGAATCAACCAGGATGTTTATAAAGAATCTCTGTGACGACCCGAACCGGATCCCAATATGAGACCCAAGGGTCGTGCCGCCAAAACACACAATTAACAAGCAATGGGTAAGGCTATAATAGCGATACGCCAATAACTTCAACAAATGCGGAAGCGAAATACAATGGAAGTCGAGCTAACCAGCTCGAAAAACAAACAATCAAAGAGATAGTAAATCTCTCGACCCAAAAATTTGAAGCACGTGATGCAACATTGGACACGTATAACAAACCAGCGGTTACAATTTTTATAACAATAATATAATCAAGTCATCGGCGACGTTACAGCCGGACCTCAACATTAACTAAGTCTACAACTCTAGTCTACACACTCTACGGCTAAACATGCCGGAGTACAACATAACCAACAATAATATTACTCAAGATGGAATAAATACATACTTAAACAAACATAGCTTGACTCACAAAAATCAAGTATTAATAATTTAACAAGTACAAGTAAATATCCAAAAGTCTTACTACCCATAGTGAAGTCTATTTAACTTCACTTCCCAAACGTCCTTTCCAAAACCAAGGCTACAAAAATAATAATGGTAGCAACCTTCACAAAAATCTCACTTCTACCGTAGACTCGGCGGATTCCTTCGAATTACTAGCCCAACTCGAATCTAAGGAAAACAAAGTAAACGAGTAAGTCATAAAGACTTAGTAAGCTACTAAAGATGCAATATCATGGCATGACATTATGCTCAAATAAAACATGTACATCTCATGTCATACTTATGATATAACATTTCATGGTATAATCTTCAACATAAACCAAATTTTATCCATAGTCACATTGAACATAGTTCTACAAAATTTATCATGAAATAATCCATATCAAATAGAATATGATTCTCAATTCCAATATGTGCAGCATGTTATTTCCAGCTTCTAGGGCATCGCAGGTTAGAGGAAAATGAAGGTTATTGCTTTTGCTCATATGAAACACCAAATCTGCGATAATAATATCAATGACATTCTTGATTTGTTGGAATTGAAGCCTGTCGATCGAATTGAGCTACTTCTATCTCAAGTTAAGGGGAAGGACATAAGCTTATTGGCGAGAGAAATTGGCATCGTCCCATCCATCGGGTGGTGGTGCTATTGCCGAGTTGGTGGTGGTGGTGGTGCTGCTCCTGCCGCAGCTGAAGCCAAGAAAGAGGAAAAGGTTGAGGAGAAAGAAGAATCCGATGATGACATGGGCTTTAGTTTATTTGACTGAGTAGTGGAAATGCAAGTTTGTACGGGGAGCTTTTCTTTTCAGAGCGATCATTAGATGTCAAAGGTTTTGTTATGAAGAGTAATTGTAGCTTTTGTTTTGTTTTTAATCAGAATTATTGAGACACTTATCATCAAATCACCATTCACATAACCCAATTATACCATGAGTCTCATAATTCTTCATTTATCACAACTCATATAATAATTCATATATGGGAGACTATTGTTTCCATTCTAATCATGAATAACATGTTATATTTTTAGTATAACATCATATCATAAAAATCATCATTTCATTAGCATGTTATATTTCTATTATAACATTTCATCAAGTAATCATCATCTCATGTAAATCATATCATTAACCACGTAGCACAACAATTCATATAAGTGCTCGTAAATAAACCACATAAGAGTGAGAGAAGATGATTCCTTTTCCGCATCCGCCATGTAGCTCCTGCAAAACACGTGCAACCATATGTGTCCTCGATATCCCTTTTGTGGATATCGATATCCCCGAAACAGTCCCCCGTTCGGGTTCCATAGCTATCAAAGGTAAATGTATTACTCTAGCAATGATCAGCTACAGCCCCACCGTGGCCATCGATGGAGGGGTGTGTGCAAACCCGACGCGGCGATCCATTGCGATCACGAATCCCACAATTCGTGAAGACAATGCATCGTCCCGCCAAAAACTCAAACCAAAAACCGCCAGCTGGACTCAAACACAAGCACAGGTAATATATACTCGCATGCTCAACCAAAGGAAAAGTACAACACATCGTACTAATCCAATCAAGTAGATATTTACTTATAAATCACATAGTTATGCATTTCTATGCTAACTAACACATATACATATTAGAGCAATAATATCAAGTCTCTAATACCCAAGTGTTCTTCATACACTTGAAAACGCTCGGAGGCTTAACCTCCATCAAAACTACCCCAAATTCCGTAGGATTTCAATATGTGATTCTCTATATTCATATAAATCCATAATCGACTCCGTTGAGTCATTTCTACTCTTTTCAAATTTGAAGGCATATAAGCTATTTCCATCATAGCCCTCCTATTATTCATTAGCTAATATTTATGGCTAAGTTATCAAGGTTAGCAACATTGTGCAACCCAACATAATCCATATCTTCCCAACAAAATCCCCAAAACATGGTTCATAGATCAACACTTGACATTTAGAGTTAATCATCACATTTCAAGCATGCATCTCACTATAGCATTTAATCAAGCATGTTTTCTTCCAAAATAACCATTCATTTAAACAAGATGTAATTTCATCTAGCATGCTTATAACCAAGATATAAATTCATCTAGCATGCTCATAACCTTCAATTCATGAATTAGAGTTGAACAATATACTATTATATGCATAAAAGTCCACTCAATCTAATAAAGTCAAACATGACATTTTAATCATGTAATCCATAGTGATAATTCATTATTCATGCTCACCACAAAAATAGAAATTCATCAAGTATACTTCCAAACTTCCAAACATATATCCATGTATAATTCCAATAATTCATAACATCCAATAAAAACTCTAAAATTCATACATATCATCAACAACCCATTTACTACATCAACATATAGTCAAACCCTAGGTTTTTAGGGAATTATATTCCCATCATTCTCAAGTCCAAACTTACAACATGAAGCTTAATAACATACTTCATTAAACATAGAAAGCATCCTATTCATGCTTCTAACAAGTTCACTCTTTCAAAAATCCAAAACTCAAAATAAAATAACACACAACATACATGTGTACTCATTGACCTCAAATAGCAAGCACCTTTGTTTTCCTTAGGGTAAATGAGCACAAAATCCATAGAAGGAGAATTGTAGTAGCTTACCTAGTTTGGATGAAAACCTCAAAGAATCAAAATCTGATCGGTGAAGTTGTTCCACTCGTCGAGGGCTTCACGAATCCGAAGTTTGGAGGCAATCTAACGGTCGGATCTTCATGGATCGGAGGAAGAAGAAGCTAGGGCTCCAAGCTTCCATGTCTCCCAACTCTCTCTCATTCTATACGTATTAGAAGGGAGAAGAAATGAATGAATTTTCTGAATTTTACAAAGGGGTTAGGCTATTTATACTTCCCCAAATAAAGTGGGTACAATAGGAATTTCCCTAGTACAATTAGTGATCATTAGATGTAATCCACCACTAATCAAACCTTAATTAACCACCCAAACTTGTTAGGACATGATTAGGACTACGTATGGGTGTTAGGAAGGGTTTAGAGGGGGTTTAGTAAGGGTAGAATAGGAAGCATACATCAAATAATCAAAACAGGGACAAGCTGCTCGAAGGCACCATGTGCTCGCATGATCTTAAACCATGTGACCGCTTCATTCCTTCATGCCATTGCCTTCCCCTTTCTGCAACCATGTTCGGCCACGGTCCTTCCCGCATGCAATCGCAAGCCTTGAAGCTTCAAAATGGCTTATAATTCAACCCTTAAAGACCTCAAACACTTAGCTAAACCAAACAAGTCTCAAACCACTTTCAAAGTAGGTCTAAACTCCCATAAACAACTCCCGAAACAACTCGGAGCAAAACTGAAGCAAGGTGCAACAACTCGCTAACGAAACGTCAAATGAAACCACAAACCGACTGGCAACAACCCAAGATTATAAACACTTCAAAAGGATATTTAATAGACCTAAATGCTTCTCAGACGTTAAAAAATAGATAGGAGAAAAGAACTCCTGAAAGACGAGACGATCACACGGCTCAATCTCGAACTACGTGATAAGGATGATTGCTATCCTCGAAGCGTCAAAACTTCACAAGAGTTAAAGGAATACATCCATCTAGAAGTCTAACACATATAAACATGTTAATCAATCATCATGTAAAGATCTAGGACCAAATCAAGGTCAGAAACACAAAACGCAAGCAAACTCTCAATAGCGTCGCATTTCGACTATCGTCGAGTTACGACTTGTGACTTTAGTAAGTCAACAACTATATGGCATCTCTTAATAGTATTTTGGTCTTAATGTGATCTCTCATGCACATCCAAACTCTCTCAGAAACCAAACAAGCAATCAACCAAGGAAAAAATGGGAGCATTGCACGCAATTCAAGCTAACCGGGAATCGGGGAAATTACATCCTCTCCCCCTTAAAAAGAATTCGTCCCGAATTCTAAACCATATCGCAACCCATCGTTAGGTCATCACCCAACAACAAATACCCAGACACAACTACGGTGTTTCTCAATTCCGAGTGAACACTCAATGTTCAAAACCATAAGCCTAGACTCAATCTCTGAGTCTACTATCACAATAACCAAACCAAGTAGCCGAGGATTAAACTACAGAAATCCCACATTCACATGTTCAAAAATAGCCAATAATCATAGCAATACCAAACACTTAAGATTGAAAATAACTAGACTCATACTTGAGTCGTAAAAGCACACGCAAGGTCCATTATTAATTAATTAAGCATGTGAATCCCAAACATATCACTAGAGCATATTCAAGGACATTATAAACACCAATCTCTCGAAACTATTTGCTTCGGAGCTACAACATGAAATTTAAATGCGAGAATTTCTAAATCATAAGACGTAAAGATTATCGATAGAGCAATTCACAAACTTAAGGAAGAGTGTTCCACAACACGCTCCTAAAACAAGTAAGTTAACATTCATGATCATGCAGGCCATACTCACAATTTCCAAATCATGGACAAAGCACACAAGAGCACATAATAGCATCAAATGAAAATTCATTCCATTTTTTTCTTTCCTTTTGGTAAGAGGTTTAGTCAATTTCTAACCTACTTGCTACCAATCCTAATCCACCAACGAACCTCTTTTGATCACCAATTTAGGGTACCGGCTAAATTGGATTTCAAAAGCTTCTGTTGCAAGGATGCGAAGGGTTATGAGAATAATCATTAGGCAATGATAATCAAATTCTATTATGAAATGGACTAAGCAAGTTATTCTTACTACCAATGCACATAAGCATGTTCATGATCAATTACAACTATATCCGTTAAGCACATTTATTACTCTTGTAAGCCATATCTTTACTTTTAACAAAATGCATTTGCTATGCATATCCATATAAAGACAATGTTTTAATACCCATAACAAATACAATACATGTGGCATCCCATAATATGTGGACACATTGTGCCCCACCTGGTTGACCCAACCAAAAAATTGAGTCTGGTCGGCGCGCATTTGCGCCAACTACTGACTCATCATTTCATTTTGCATCAACATGGAGATCTCCTCCTCGCCTCTCTCACTATTGGGTGGCCTCTCTCACGTGGTGGCGAGTGTGCAAACAAAATCACCCTAGTCATGTCATGTGGGCCAAATCCAAATGACTCGGCCCCATACGGTAATCAAACTCGAGAACGCGAATCCCAAGTTTGTTGTACCTCTAATAAGGGTCTGAATTTGGGCGTTGATCAGACGCCCATCATCGACAGACCAACCGGTTAAGATGGTGTAGATCAAAATGGCCTTATGCCAAGACACCGAGTGTTGGTGGCTGGAAGGCATGAGGCGGTTACAGATAAATTTGAACACGGTCTTGGTCGTGTTCGTGAGATGGGTGTCGTCCATGGTGCGGGGGCCAAATGGTGGACCTTGATGGAAGGTCCAAACCGCGTTAGGTGTTGCGATTTCCGCATTTAACACCTGGAGAGGGATAGGGTCGGCGATGTGGATACTGTATTGGTCAGTACCACTCGCAAAGTTAGGAGTGACAAAATAATGGTTAATGCTTTGGGGTGGAAAATTGACATCCCTACCTCTAACGGCTGAACGGTAAACTACCTTGCCAGAAATAGAAATACACCCGTTGGTGTATAATTCACAGACTAAGGCCACAATGGCCACGCCCGGGGTCGCACAAAGATTGCCCCACCTTCGACGTTTGAAGTGGGCAGGGAGAGCAAATTCTGAGCCTTAAATCCCCTCTTAGGGATTATGCTTTTGGAGAGCTTCCTAGTGTAGCTCTCCGATGCCTCGAAGGATATGAATCTAGTAGGGTCATAATGTTGCTCCTCCTCTTGGGAGCGGGACAAAGATGGGCCAGTGTTTCTACGCTTAGGGGCCATTCTATATAAGCACAAAAATAAAATCTACTTTCTTTAAAAATTTAAATTTAAATTTATCAACCTAACCAAAAACAACTAAAGCTTGCACATCAAAATAAAAATAAATCTAACACCCTAACATGCAAAAATTTTGATAATTCAAAAATTTAATAGAAAGGGATAGAAGATACATGGTTTATGCAATGCTTTTATTGTGATGGTGGGTTGGCTCGAGTCCCGAAGCTTTACGTCGGCAAAAATGGTGGCTCCGTCTTCTTCAAGTCTTCAATGAGGTGAGATGGAGGATGGAGATGAGGGAGCTTGAAGAAAAGAGCACTTGAATCTTGAGTCCTTGGCCGAAATTAGAGAAGTTTAGCCGGAATTTTACAAGAGAGAGATTTTCGGTTGCTGGGTGCTTGAGAGAGGGACCGAAACTGTGAATTGCTATTGCTGCCTCGGTCCTGCTTATAAAGAAGGCCTTGCGGCCGCAAGGTACCCAGTCAAAGGGCACGGAAGCTGATGCCGGCTTGCGGGGGCAAGAATATTTTGGGAATGCAGCCGCAAGCTATCACGCGTTTTGTCATTAATAGGGCCTTGCGGCCGCAAGGTATTTTAGGCCTTACGTCCACAAGGTCCACATATTATGTCTTGGGAGCTACTTTACAGATTTTTGGCAGTTTTCATTATGGTCCTTCTGTTAGGTTTCGTTAAGTCCGTTTCTTTCATGCACTCTGAAAATTCTACACAAACTTCTAAGCTAAAATATTAGAAACATATAAATACAACACTAAGATGCTTTTCTCCCCCAAACTTGAATTATGCCAATACTGGAAAACATTTAAATTAAATGTCCATAATTAAATAAGACGGAGAGCAACATATTTAAATTACACTACGAAACCAAAAACAATTTCATCAAAGTGGGTTGCCTCCCACCTAGCGCACTTGTTTAACGTCTTTGGCTCGACCCAACTACAAACCTATTCTCTCGGGAGTTCGGTGTCAGAGAGGCGAATGAGTTCTATAGTTCTCTCAACTGACATGGGTTCAAGGTATGGTTTGAGTCGGTGACCATTAACTTTAAATATCTCATTGGTCTTTGGATTCTTAATATCTATTGCACCATGTGGATAAATTCGAACTATAATGAAAGGACCAGACCATTTTGATTTTAATTTCCCTGGAAATAATCTGAGTCTAGAATTAAAAAGGAGTACCTTTAATCCTGGACGAAACATTTTGTTAGCCAGTCCCATATCATGGTATTTCTTGGTCTTTTCTTTATAAGTTTTTGCATTTTCATACGAATTTAACCTATGCTCTTCTAATTCATTTAACTTAAAAAGTTTTTCTTCACCTGCCAAAGTTAGGTCAAGATTAAGAGCTTTAATGGCTCCAATAGGCCTTGTGTTCAATCTCTATTGGCAAATGGCAAGCTTTGCCATACACCATCCGATATGCCCAAAGAGCATCTTTAAGTTTTGGTTCCCAATCCTTACGATTTGGTCTAACAGTCTTTTCCAAGACTGCTTTTATCTATCTATTACTAACTTCTACTTGGCCAGAAGTCTGAGGATGATATGGTGTAGCTAACTTGTGAGTTACACCATATTTTCTAAGGCTTGAATTTAACAATCTATTAGTGAAGTGTGTTCCTTGATCACTAATTACAGCCTTCGGTACTCCATACCGAGCAAATATATTAATATAATCAACAACAACTAATCATTATTTCGGGCAACAATGGCTTCTATCCATTTGGACATATAATCAACAGCAACTAAAATATATTCACAACCATTAGAAACTAGAAAAGGACCCATAAAGTCAATACCCCAAACATCAAAAATTTCAACAACTATATTAATATGCAAGGGCATCTCATTCCTTTTACTTATTCCACCAGTTCTTTGACATTTATCACATGTTTTGCAAAATATGTCGAGTCTCTAAAAACTGTGGGCCAATATAATCCAGATTGCATGATTTTCCTAGCAGTTTGCTACCACTAAAATGACCACCACAAGAGTATTCATGACAGAATGCCATAATACTTTGTTGATCTTGTTTTGGAATACATCTTCTAATTATAGATTCGGAACATATTTTGAATAAATGTGGTTCTTCCCAAAAATAATGTTTTGCGTCAGTTAAAAATTTCTTTCTTTGATAAAAATCAAAATCAGGATTGATGATGTCAGCTACATGGTAATTAACATAATCAGCATACCAAGGTTCAAAATTTTTAACTGCTAATAATTGTTCATCAGGGAAGTCTTCATTCATAGGGATTTTGTTATCAAGAAATTGACGCTCAAGTAAAGGTAAAAATTCCAACCTAGACAAATGGTCGGCTACAATGTTTCCTGTTCCTTTTTTATCTTTAATAGTAATGTCAAATTCTTGCAGTAATAACATCCATCTAATGAGTCTAGGTTTTGCCTCCTTCTTACTCAAAAGATATTTTAGGGTTGCATGATCAGAGAATATGATGACTTTTGAACCCAACAAGTAGGATCTAAATTTTTCTAATGCATACACAACTGCTAAAAACTCTTTTTCTGTGGTTGTATAATTGAGTTGTGTGTCATTCAATGTTCTACTCGCATAATGAATCACATGCGGTTTCTTATCTATCATTTGTCCTAACACAGCTCCATTGCGAAATCCGAAGCATCGCACATGATTTCGAAAGGGAGAGACCAATCAGGGCTGGTTAAAATAGGGGCTGATGTTAATTGTTCTTTTAACAGATTGAATGCATTTAAGCATTCTTGATCAAAAATGAATTCAGTATCTTTTGCCAAAAGATTACATAAAGGTTTACATGTTTTTGAAAAGTCTTTTATAAATCTTCTGTAAAAACCTGCATGTCTAAGAAAACTTCTATCACCCTTGACTGAAGTTGGGGGAGGTAGTTGAGATATGACTTCAATTTTACCCTTATCAACTTCAATTCCTTTGTTAGACACAACATGACCTAAAACTATTCCGTGTTTAACCATGAAATGACTTTTCTCCCAACTTAGGGTCAAATTAGTTTCGCAACATCTCTTTAAAACCGATGTTAGATTTTCTAGGCAATGATCAAAAGAATTTCCGAATACTGAGAAATAATCCATAAATACTTCCACACATCTTTCCACTAGATCAGAAAATATGGAAATCATGCATCTTTAAAAAGTTGCTGGGGCATTACATAGTCCAAAGGGCATTCGCCTAAACGCAAAGGTACCAAAGGAACATGTAAATGTGGTTTTCTCTTGATCTTCCGGTGCCACTGGAATTTGATTATACCAAAAAAAAAAAAAAACCATCAAGAAAACAATAATACTCATGGCCAACTAATATTTCAAGGATTTGGTCAATAAAAGGCAAGGGAAAGTGATCTTTCCTTGCTGCCGCATTTAATTTCCTCAAATCTATGCACATCCTACAACTAGTAATAGTTCGTGTGGGAACTAACTCATCTTTCTCATTTTTAACGACTGTAATTCCTGATTTCTTAGGAACTATTTGGGCTGGACTAACCCATTTACTATCAGATATCGGGTAAATTATACCTGCATCAAGAAGCTTAAGCACTTCTTTTCTCACTGCTTCTTCCATATGAGGGTTAAGTCTTCTTTGTCTTTCTCTAGAAGGTTTGCTACCTTCTTCTAAATCAATTCTATGCATACACATAGAAGGACTAATTCTTTTCAAATCTGCTAAGGACCAACCTATAGCTTCTCTATGTGTCCATAGAACTTTTAACAGGCTTGATTCTTGTTCTTCTTTTAAATCTGCAGTAATTATAACAGGTAAAGTTTTATCTTCCCCTAAAAATGCATATTTTAAATGGGATAGTAATGGCTTTAATTCTATTTTAGGAGGGGATTTAATAGATGGTATGAACTTAGGAATTTCTGATTTCACCGTTTCTTCTTTATCTTCCTCCTTAGAGTTCTCTTCTTTTTCTTTATCTATTTTTGTTTCATCAAGATCAGATTTTTGATTTTCTAATTCCTCTTTATCATTTTCACCAATTTCTATTTTATCAGAATTGATTTCTGATTTGGGACCTTCCACTTCTTTCTTATCTTTGCTATCATTGTTGAGAGCTTCTAATCTTTCCTTCTCTTTTTTAGCATCTGTCTCTCAGAGTTCTCTTTCTAACTCTTCAATGTCGGTTTTTATATGAGAGAAGGTTCTATAATCAAATCCTACATACGTATCTCTCTTTAAATCATCATCATCAAAATTTGCTTCAAATGTTTGTGCTGTAAGATTTTCAATTTCATCAATTGAGAAACATGCATTCAAGTCACTCGGTCTATTTAACGCATCAAAAATTGAAATTTCTACAGTTTCACCCATAACTGACATTGAAAGTTTATCATTCTTAACATTAATCATTGTGTTAGAAGTGGCCATAAAAGGTCTACCTAACAGAATAGGAACTTCATTGTTAGTGCATATTTTTCTTTCCATCTCTAGAACCACAAAGTCGACTGCGATGATTAACTTATCTACTTGTACTAGAATGTCCTCTACTATACCTAAATGGATGTTTAACCGAACGGTCGGCTAACTGTAAAGACATAGTAGTGGGTTTCAATTCACCAAATCCTAATTGTTTATAGACAGCAAAAGGTATTAAATTAATATTTTCTCCTAAATCTAGCATAGCTTTCATCTTTTTAGAACTACCCAAAGAGACTTGGATATTGAAACTACCTAGATCTTTTAATTTAGGAGGAAGTTCAGGTTGTAATAATGCACTCACGTTTTCAGAAACAATAATTTTTTCATTCTTTTCGAATTTGTGTTTTCTAGAGTGGAGATCTTTGAAAAACTTAGCATAAGACGGAATATTTTTAATGACATTAAGCAAATGGAGATTAATGTTCACTTTGGATAGCATATTTCAAATTTCCGTAAATTTCTTATCAATCTTGTTTTTCATAAGTCTACCAAGGAATGGTATTGGAGGAACATATGGTGGAGGTGCTTTCTTTATTTAAAAATTTTCCTCACATTTTGAATATTTTCTTGACTTTCTTTATTTAAAATTCTTTTTCTACCTCTTTATCTTTTTCTTGAATATTTTCACTTTTAGAGATAGTTGCCAAGATTTTTGACTGCTTGATCCTTCGACTTTGGAGCTTCTTCAATCTTGCAGCTGCCTTAGGAAATTGTTGAGGCTAATGGCTTATTTCCTCCCATGAAAAGTTAGGGTGATTCCTCCAACCAGGATTATAGGTGTTGGAATAGGGATCATTCCTTTGTCTTTGAGGGTACATGTTCATTGCATTAACCTGCTCAGGATATATAACACTAGAAGGACACAAATTAGTAGCATGAGAATTTAATCCACAAATAGAACATGCTTCTTGAATTTGCGATTGCCAACGTTCAAATTGAGCTTGCATATCTGATTTTTCTTGAACTTGAAACAAACTTCTACTTTTACCTCTTGTACTTTTCTGTTGAGAATTTGCACTTAACATCTCAAGCAAGTTTTTCTAATTCAGTTGGTGTCATTCTATTAATAGAACCACCGGCTGCACTATCAACCATAGTTTGCAATGCAGGCGAAAGAGCATGATAAAATTGGGTTACTAACACATCTTGAGATAGATTATGATGGGGACACATGATAAGTAAATTTTTAAATCTATCCCATGCTTCATGGAATGTCTCTCCTGGTTCATTTTGAAAAGACATAATTTGTTTTCTATATTCTGAAAGGGATGCATGTTGATAAAATTTACCCATAAACAAATCATATAGTTGAGCCCAAGTATAAACACTTCTAGGTGCTAAATTCATAAACCATCTTCTCGCCGCATCTTTTAATGCACATTGAAAATATTTCATTTTTATTTGATCTTCAGTCAAACCTCCTAACGGAAAATTTTCAGTCATAAAATCATATTCCTTAACAAACGATACTGGATCTTCAGATGGCAATCCATGGAAAGAAGACAACATATTATAAAAATGACCTTTTAGTTTAAAATTTCTTACCGCTTCTGGTAAAACTAAACATGATTATGTTGCATTCAACATGGGACGACCATAATCATTTATGGTTCTTTGATTGATTATTACTTCCATATTTCTATCAACAGGTTCTTCCCTTCTTTGATTCACATTTACCGGAGGAACCAGATTTTCAGGATTTTGATTATTGTTGATATCCATTGGAGGGTCAACCAGAGGATCCTCTCGATTCAGTTGTTCTTGATTAACAGGCTGGTTTTCCAAATTATCAGGGTCTTCCTGATTATTTCCAAGATTAGGATTTAAAGATCTACGCCCGTACATAAAATAACAAAAGCAAATAAAACAATTAAAAACTAAAAAAAATAAAAAATAATTTGTATTTTTTAATTTTATAAAAACAAACTAAATTTAAAACAACGCTACCAACAAACTAACTACGCAAACTAGCTTGTCCCCGACAACGGTGCCAAAAACTTGATCGTGTCTTATTTTAATTATTTCCTTGCAAGTGGACAAGACTATTGTAGAACTACTTGGGAAGTAAGGGTCGAACCACAGAGACAAGAAGAATACTGATGGCAAGAATATCGGTAGCAATTTAAACTAAGGGGAGTTTTTATTTATTTTATTTAAACTAATTATTCTACTAAAACAGTAAATCTAATTAAACTAGGCAGCAATCACAGTTGTAAAGATCTGATGGAGGAGGGAAATCTAGGATTAGGGTTTCACTTTCATCTACTCTATTGCTTATTTAGATAAAGTATCATTCAATAACTTGGGTTTGTTCACAAAGGATAGATATAGCCTCTCAAATTATAGTTCAGTCTCCATCCCAAATAATTCATCCATTCTATATCCTAAGCACAAGAACATATGGATCCTATCTGTCACTTAGGTCATATATATGAACCAGACCCTAACTTATCACTCTCGTGCATCGATAGGTTCAATTTATCATGATGGTGAGCCAGTGTACGACATATGCATATGGCCATGTAGGTATCCGCACCTCTAGGCCCTTATTACTTACGATTCCATTCATTTGGTCAAAGCTAGACAATAAAGCGGTTGATAAACATCATGATCAACAAGAATTGAATGAATAAAAATATATATTAAGCAATAGATTCGATACAAGTTACCTCCCAATTCCTAGATTAATGGACGGTTAGTTCATCCTTGAAGATGAACTGAACAACGGGATGAAGGAATACATGAATCGATCTTCAAAACTGTAATTACAATAACTAAACTACGTAATACAAACTAAAATCTAAGATAGAGCGATTCCTAACACTTTCTGGGCGTCCTTTGGCTTTGGCTACGTCCTTTATATATACCAGGGTGTTGTAGGGGAATATGAAGTTCAATTCAGGTGAAAAACCACGTAAGTCGGTTTCTGGGGACCTTGCGGCCGCATTAGGATTTTACCTTACGTCTGCAAGGGTCTTGTAGGAGCTCTTCTTCTTTCTGTCTACCTTGCGAAGGCAAGGTCTTTTGGCCTTACGACTGCAAGGTGACCAGTTTGTTCTTTTTGCGTCTTTCCCAATGTTGCACTTTGCACCCTTCCTCGAAATCTTCACTAAAAGCTTCATAAATCCCATAAGTTCACCTAAAACCATGAAACTCACAATATAGCTCAAAAACACATATCAGTAGCCAAAAACCTCATTGTGGAATGGCTCATTCTAAGTCATAAAAGTACCTGATAAAGACGTATAAAATATGTCTATCAGCCCTATTCATGCACTGTTCTGACATTTCGACCATTTATCAGATTTTAGTATAAAAAGCAGTGTTCAAATACACATCACTCTTCTCTTTCTCTTATCCTTTCAGCAGATAGCAGAGTTTTTTTTCTTGTTCTATTCTTCTCCTGCCAGATCAAATATAAATTTTTGCCCTTCTTTAAGAAATGGTCGAGCCTAGCCATACAGCCCTGGAGATCGAAATATATGAGACTTCTCTGAATTACTGGATCCTTTCATTACGAGAGGATGAAAGGGAATGGTTCGATCACGTTTATGGCTTTCGTTGTCTTATTTCATGGCAGGGTCTACGCATAAATTGGGATATGCTGAGGGCAACATCTAGATTCTGGTCGACCCAAAGTCACCTCTTTAATTTTTCCCTGAATGAGATGTGTCCCACATTCGAGGAATTTTGCGCTATGGTGGGAATGTCGACTGTCGGGCCCATTGCCGTTCCATCGGTGCGGAGACGCCCCTTCATGGCAATATGGGAGCTGTTTGGCTCGAGCCGTGCCGAAACTCCAGATTTTTACAATGGAGTAAATTTTGATCTGTCTGTTCTTCCCCCTGCATATATTGAACATAGGGAAGATCCGTTATATTCTCGGCATCGGCTGGCTGCCCTCTTTTATGTGTAATGGGGAGATATCTCCTAGTGGACCAACCCGGATTCATTGATGTACGGGTTGTCAATTTGGTTTTGAAAGCTTGGGAGCGTCGGGTAAACATTGTCCCTATCATTCTGGCTGAGACTTTGCTTGGTTTGGATGCTTTTTTGATCGGCGACGATGTCTTTCCTTCCGGCACCTCCATTTTAATTCACATGTGGCTTGAGGAACACTTTAACTGGGTGATGACTCCTGAGCTTGTAGGAGGGATATACATGCCTGCGCGTTATGGCTCCTGCGACCATTATCACAATGAACTGACAACTGAGCACGATTGGATAGAATATTTTTTTGCGCATTGGCTCCATGAAGATAATCTGGTTGGTAAGCCACTGGCGGATTCGCCACTTTTTTCTATTCACCGGGCTTATGCTTAGGTTATTTTGCATGGTCTCAAATAGACCTCTTTTTATCTCGCATACCGAGTTCTTTCTTCAATTCGATAGAGAGCAGATTCTTCCGGACATGAACCATCCACTGATAGAAGTTTTGCGGATGGAGAGGGATGTGGGCGGTCTTATCCGGGACATGTGGGAGCTTGACTATCCCCTACGGGCCTCAACTTACACCTTTTTTGAGAACATGCTGCTGTCTCACGAGTATCTGGCATGGGTGATGCTTGCTGCTGAGGAGCATTCCCATGTGATCATGCATGTGCTGAGAAGGATCCTCTCTAGGCGGGTGACCAGAGGTATAGATGCTCGGTTGATGGAGATTGGCGAGGATCTAGAAAGTTCAGGGATGGTAGTTCCCCAAGTTCTCCAGGAGGACTTTCGGCGAGTACATGGCCTTGGAGCTTAGATAGCTCCTGATCCTGATGAGGCGGGACCCGGTAATGTACCTCCTAGATTGAGCAATACAAGTCGAGGACCAATCCCCGGCGGGCTTATGAAGTTGGCCCAAATCAAGCTGGCAGGCGGAGCAATGCTCAAAGAGATGATGGTGTTGGCTCGAGCCACCCTGCTATCCAAGATAATGGGGATGCTGATGACGAAGAGGAGGACACCTTTGAAGGGTCTCACGCTGGTGAGGCTAGGGCATCCTCTGCGCCTCGCAGAAGTATCTAGTCTCGGCTTGGACGTCACTGACATTGATGGATCGTCTCGAGGCTGGATAAAAAGAGAGGGGGCTATTTCTGGGAGGGGGATAGGTAGATAATATGTATATAGGTCCCTGTACATAAAATAAATGATAATCTATTTATATTTTTTGATTTATTTATTTTGAGCCCTATCGTGGTTTTTTTCTTGGTCAGTCAAGACCGAGATGAGCTGTCCTTTCATGCCATACCAAATCTTCTTCCTCGAATATGCTGAAGTCCTTAGTTCTGCTGGAGATCAGATGCTGGAGACTGCTTTCTCTCTCCTTCTCCTGGTTTTTCTTTTGTTTTGTTCTAACTTTTGCCTAGACTGCCCTTTCGGGTTTTCAATCTAGCGAGCCATCATTCTCCTTGTTTTTTTTTTTGCCTAGACCGCCCCTTCGGGTTTTCAATCTAGCGAGTCGGAGAGAGATGCAGTTGCCAGACATTTTGACTCATGCATAATAACTTTTGAGCTTATCCATGTTGAAGGGCTGAACGAGGTCTTCCAAATCCTAATTAGTGAGGAGTACTGCACCTCCTGACTGAATTTGTCTTGACGATGTAGGGTCCCATCCAAGGAGATTTCCATTTTCCCCTAGTGTCGACATAACTAGGAGGTTTTTTGTGAAGTACCAAGTCTCCTACTTGGATACTACGACCTTTGACTTTTTTGTTGAATGCTCGATCTATTCGTTTCTGATATGCTCGAGTATGTTCTAAGCCTAGTAGTCACCGTTCGTCTAACAGGGGCTAATTCCTCATAGCACTGTTTGACCCAATCGATCTTAGCTATACCTGACTCCATCATAACTCTTAATGATGGGACTTCTATTTCAATAGGCAGCACTACCTCCATGCCATAGGCTAGAGAATAGGGGGTAGCCCAGTAGGTGTGCAGACTGAAGTGCGATAGCCCCAGAGGGCTAACGACAGTTTCTCTGACCAGTCTCTTCTCGTATCAGCCATTTTTCTTATGATATTTTCTAACGTTTTATTGGCTGCTTCGACGGCACCGTTTGCTTGTGGTCGGTACGGGGAAGACTTGTGTCTCTGGATTTTGAATTCATCAAGTTGTTGATTCATGTCCCCTTCGAAGTACGTGCCGTTACCAGAAATGATTTCGAAAGGCACCCCATATCGGTATATGATGTTGGTTCTGATGAATTCATCTACCTTTCTGGTATTCAGTACTTTCTAGGAAGAGGCTTCTACCCACTTTGTGAAACAGTCGACAGCTACCTGGACATATTCGTGGCCGTTGGATCCTTTTGGGTGAATTTGACCTATGACGTCAATTCCCCATGTTGAAAAGGGCCAAGGGGCTGTGGAGTTGTACAGTATATGCGGGGGAACGTGATGCAAATTTACGAAGCGTTGACATTTGTCACAATGACGCACCCATCGAATACATTCAGTTTCTAGCGTACTCTAGTAGTACCCCTGTCGGATTATTTTCTTTGATAGCATGTGTCCATTCATGTGTGGCCCACAAGTACCACCGTGCAGCTGGTCCATAACTCGTTCGACTTTAGCCTGATTGATGTATAGCAGGTTTAACCCTTGGCAGTGCCTTTTGTATAGATTACCTCCGCTGATCACAAATTGCGATGCCCACCTTCGTAAGGAGATTTTCCTTATTTTGTCTAAGTTGGGCCCCTTTCTGAAGCAAATTTAAAATATCTAAGTACCAGGGCTCACTATCTTTTTCAGGAGTGGCATCGATTGCAAAGCAATAAGTAGGGGCTATTGTTTTCCCGACCATAAATGGCTGTACATTGGTTTCTGCGGGAAATTTGACCAATGAGGCTAAAGTGGCTAAGGCGTCGGTGTATTGATTTCTATCTTGCGCTAAGTAATGAAACGAGATATCATGAAATTCTTTTGCTAAGGTCGTTAGACGGGTATGATATAGCTGTAGCCGGGAATCCTGGGTTTTCCATTTCCCTTCATTCTGATTTATGATCAAAGTGGAGTCACCGAAGACTTCCAAGTCTTTAGCTCCTTTTCGGAGAGCCTTTGCTAGACTAGTAATGCAAGCCTCATATTCAGCAGTGTTATTTGAGCATTCGAATTTCAATCTTATGGCTAGAGGAGTGTGGGAGTCTGCTGGATCAATTAGCAGGATTCCTATGCCGAAACCCCTTTTGTTTGTCGCCCCATCAAAGAACATTTGCCATTTGGTGTCATGATCAGTGATTTCTAAGACACCCTCGCCTGGGAAACTTGGCTCAGATACATCTTCTGATTCTAAAGGTAGATCAGCTAAATGGTTTGTGATCACATTGCCTTTGATAGATTTAAGTGTGACATAGGTGATATCAAATTTGTTGAGCAGAAATGACCATTTAGACGATCGGTTGGAGAGCGATGGCTGGCCGAAGATGTATTTCATGGGGTCTATTATGGAGATGAGTTTGATGAACCGAGCTTGCAAATAAGTTTTGAGTCTCTGTGTTACCCAGACTAGACCAGTGTAGCTTTTCTCTAAGGCCGAGTAGTTTAGCTCACTTCCTTGTAATTTCATACTTATGAAGTAGATGACATTTTCTATGTAGGAATTTTCTTTTTCTTGTGCGTGTATAACCCCTACTGCTGTGTCTGTGATAGTTAGGTATAGGAGGAGAGGTTTATGAATATGAGGGGGAGCTAGCACTGGTGGGCTCGCAAGGTGATTTTTGACTTTTTCGAAGGCTAGCAGGCATTCTTCGTCCCAGACTCGGTCAGTGTCTTTCTTCAGGAGTTTGAACAGTGGTTCACACATGGATGTCAGCTGCTTGATGAAACGGCTAATATACTGTAGTCGGCCCAGGAAACCCTTAACTTCCATTGGGGTTCTTGGCTGCGGCATGTTTATGATGTCTTTTACTTTGGCAGGCTCTATTTCAATACCCTGCTTGGTCACCATGAATCCAAGGACTTTGCCCTTGGTAACTCCGAATGTGCATTTGGTCGGGTTGAGCTTCACTTGGTGCTTTCTTAACCTTTCAAAGAAGTTTCGAAGGTCTTTGATATGTGTACCATTTGTATCTTCAGAATGCACAATCATATCGTCCACGTATACCTCAACTTCTTTGTGTATCATATCATGGAAGAGTGTAGTGGCGGCCCTTTGGTATGTAGCCTCGGCATTTTTCAGTCCAAATGGCATGACAGTATAACAGTAGGTTCACCAGGGGGTGATGAATGAGGTTTTTTCTTGGTCTTCTGCTGCTATTTTGATTTGATTGTAGCCCAACATGCCATCTACAAAGGATCTTATTTTGTGAGAGGCCACAACATCTACCACAATATCAATGTTGGGTAGAGGAAAGTCATCTTTGGGCGAAGCTTTGTTGAGGTCGCGGAAGTCCACACAGATCCGAACCTTTCCATTTGGTTTCAGAACAGTCACTATGTTTGACAACCAAATTGGGTACTAACTACCCGGATGAACTTGACGTGCAGCTGTTTCATGATCTCTTCTTTTACTTGCAGTTACCATTCTGGCTTGATTCTTCAGAGCTTCTGCTTAATTGGTCTAGCATTGAGGTAAGTGGGAATTATGTGCTCTACTATGGCTGGATCCAATCCGGGCATGTCTTCGTAGGACCATGCGAAGACATCTACAAACTATTTGAGTAGACTGAACAATGTTGTCCTTTCTGACCCTTGCAGATAACTGTCGATTCTGACCTTTTTGATTTCACTGTTCAGCCCCAGATTGATAATAGACAAGTCTTCTTCTGATGGTGCTGATCGGTGCTCTTCTTGGTTCTTGACTGAATTGGCGAGCACAAGTAAGTAACTTTTATCGTTCGGATCCATTTCGGTAAACGACTCATTATTATTTAATTCGTCTTTTTAACGTAGGTGCAACTAAGGAATACGCGAAGACATTAAGATTTTCATTATTAAAAGCAGACAGTACAGGGTTGGTTACACTATTGAGGTCCTGGGGTTTGAGGTCCTCAATTTTAGGGAGCGGGCTAGTAGATGACCAGTCCGTAAGGCTAAAGGAAATAGGGGGATAGTATATCTGAAACGGTCCACCAGGTCGGCGGTCGTCAGGAGCGGGCCGATCGAAATATACCAATTCTGCAGAGGGTTATCAGCAATGGACTCGAATTCAGCCGGGAGGTTTTCATAACCAGTGCCTTCGTCAATCATTCCTAGGAAACTGGCTCCCATGAAATCATCACCAAACATGGCAAGGGCATAATTATCCTGGTCGAAAGTCTAGGTGTTGTCAACAGTGATAGTTTTATATGCAGGGTTGCGGGGCTCCAGGGTAACCTGCTCTATTTCATGAGTGGCAAGACTGATGTCTTCGAAGATTTCCCAACCTGGGCGTTTCTTCCCATTCTGGTTTATCCAGGGTCCGGGGAACATGAGATAGGGATCGGTTTCTCCTTTCTTTACAAAGTATCCACTTAGAGTTTTTCTATAGGGTTGTAAATGAGGATCTTCGTAAGGACGCTTTTCATGTTCTGCCTTACTTTTCTCACGTTTCTGTTTCATGACGGCAGCTAGTTCAGCTGGCGTAGGTTTGATCGTAGACCAAATGGAGGGATACATTTTTTAAGTTCATATTGGACCAGATTGACAAGCCCCTGCTGATTTCTACCCAGACCGAAAGCAGGCATATAATTCATTTTTCGGAGCATGTTTAGTGGGACCATATCTCCGAAGATTGTGGTTTTCTTTCCAGTAATATCAGTTTCTCGACCATATTCAATGGCGTTGACTTTGGCTTTGGGAATGACCTCAAAACCACTGAGGAAGATACTCGTGTCATCGTGCTCTAATTCGAGGATTGGGATGTCCCAATTTTCTTTGTTTTCCATGATTTTATCGGCTAGTATGATTACTATGTGGTCATTGTGGATAAACTTGACACGTTGATGCAGCAAGGAGGCTACCCCTTTCACCCCATGGATCCAAGGACGTCCCAGCAATAAACTGAAAATGGCAGGAATGTCTAGGACTTGGAATTCAACTGGCATAGTCAGCGGCCCAATGGTCATCATCAGGGTTACCATCCCTAGGACACATCGACTAGTGTTATCGTATGCCTTTACTGTCTGCGATGAAGGAGTCAGTTTTAATATTTTTGTTGCCAGTTTGGCTAGCGTGCTGGTGGGACATACATTCAAAGATGAGTTGTTATCTATCAGGACTCGAGGAACACTTTTTTCCATGACCCCCACAGTGATATGTAGAGTATCGATATGGTTGGTTCCTTCTCTTGGCAGATCTAGATCAATGAACATAATCACATTTCCAAAGTGTATGTTTCCGATCATTTAGGTGAGCTCATTTGGAGAGGTTTCAATAAGGATGAGTGCCTGACTTAGGGATTTGGCCAGTGTATCACGATGACTTTTAGAAGCACATAGTAAGCCCCAGATGGATATGTTTGCTTGGGTTTTCTTCATCTGAGCCAACAGGGTATCTTCCATATTGTTAGCCCCAGTATCTATTTCTTTATCTTTGCTAGAGTGGTCACCGTTTTCTTGGTTTGGTGTGTAGGCTCGTCCAGATCTAGTAAGGTGACCGACATCCCCACTGACCCAAGTGGCTTTTTCAGTGCTACTGATATTTTGGCTGCCCAGGATAGTGCCCCAAGAGAGCATGTTGCAGCTAAGCTCTTTTATTCCAAAAGGAGAATGATACAGTGTTTTTATTATAGCTGCATATACATTTTTGATCCTGTCAAACTTTCTTTGCTTGATTGGGCACCAATGTTTCTTTTCTTTTGTCTGCCACCATGATTATTTTATTCTCGATGAGATCTTGGATGGCATTTTTGAGTGCGTAGCATTTTTCGGTGAGATGACCACTGCAGCGATGATACTCATAGTACTGGGTATGGTTACATGAGCTAGGTAATGGGCTTGTTGGTGTATAGTTCATGATTGGTTTAATCTTTCCATGAGCCCATAGTGTTTGAAAGATCATGGACCTTGAAATAGGTAAATCATCATAATGCCTCTGAATTTACTCATTCCTTCCTTTTGGTTTGGGTCAAGTGTTTAGCTGGGATTTGGTAGAGTGGTTAGGTTGAATATCCTTTTGGTCCGGGAAGTATTGTGCCAAGAATTGATTGTACGCGTTTCTATTTGAGGGAGACTGTTCTTTTTCATGCGCGCAAATCATTCCAGTCAGGGTTCCGTTGGCCATTTGCTGAGAAAAAGTATTTGATGGGTCAAGAGGGAGATAACTTTTTTGGTTATGGTAACATGCATTTAGTTGAATGAGTTCAGGGTTCGTGTCTGGGGTAGTTGGTGGATTGGGGTTATAAATACTTGGGATGACATTGTTTTGGGAAATAGGATTGGTATTTTAGCTGATGGTTGGTGTTTGGTAGGGTTTTGGAAGCTTGAAGGAGGATATTTTATGTTGGGTCGGAGAGGTTTATTTCTGGGAGGGAACTATTGGGATGAGGCATTAGGCTTTTGATTTCTTGAGAGATGGCAGCGAAAGTTTCTGCAAATTTCTCCAAAATATTGCCAACTATTTGGCTTGTCACTCTTTCTACATGGGCATCAAATTCCTTCTTCAGCCAATTCTGGAATTCAGGGTGTGGGGCATACCCAGGAGCTTTTATTTCTTGTCCCAGATCATGCTGTCCTTTGCTGGTTTTTATCACAGTTTGTTTGTTTTTGGCAGCCATTTTACCAAAATCTGTACTTTCTGAACTGATTTTGATACTTTCTGATATGATTTTGAGACTTTCTGATCTGACCCCTGTGCCTGTATCCCGTATCAACCGACCGGTGCTATCCCTTCCTTTCCAAACTCGGGTCAGGTTTCTGAGGAAAAGGGTTTGAAGGTATCAGAAGGGATTGGCTGAAGGCTTTTTGGGTTCTGAGTATAGTGTGCCTGTATTATTAATTTTTTAATTATTACTTTTTTTCCTAAAATAGATCGGATAAGCACCCGCTTTGTTTTGGCAGTCTCGGGACTATTCATGGAATAATGGATTCTTTCTCCAGAGTATAGGACCATCGTATTCCACCTGCCTTTCGACTCCCCAAGATTGGACTGATCTCAGGAGAAGGGCTTATACTCTTTCCAGGATCCACCATTCGAATGGTCTAGGTCAAACATCATAAAAAGTATTGTTCAGCCTCTGTGAAAATTTCTTTTTATCTGTTTTTTTTTTTGCAACAGGGATTTGTCAATAATTTAAAGATATAAAAACTGATCAGTCAATGAAGTGTCTTGAGAATCTATATGCATTTAACGTTAGCTAATGCAGGGGGTAGGCTGGCCATGGTGTAGGGTAGCAGTTCGAAATATTTCTACGTGCATGCGCGTGTGTGCGGTATTTAGAAAGCACTAATTTTTTTTTCTTTTTCAGATATAAAACAATAAATAAAGCAGTAAATGACCTGTCTTTCTATTCTTTGTGTATTTTCTCAGCTAATTAGTTTGAATCCCCGAAAAGACGGCGCTAACGAGCGTGACGGCCATTCAGATCAAGAAATCGAAAGAAAAGCGGGGAATCCATATGTTCTTATTAATTACATTTGGTCCTAATCCCCAAAATAACATGACAGAATAAAAAAATATTTACATATTTTGCGAGGAATAATAAATAAACATAATAAAAAAATAAAATAAAGCAATAATAAGCCCCTTGCTCTTTTTTTTATCATGCCCGAAATTCTATTTTATTCTTTTTTTATTCGTAACGGTACCCGAAACGAAGCTGTTGCAAGTTTTCACAGTTATGTGCACAAATATATATATGCAGATATATAAAAATGCAATATTTCAACTGTTAAATAAATATAATGAGCATATTTAGCCAAAAACAAAAGAAAAACTTGTTTTCTCTTTTGGGTTTTTTTTAAAATAAAAACTGAGTCTAGCCCTCCGTTTTTTTTAACAAATAAAAACAACTTCCCCAGCAAAGTCGTCACTGTGAGTGCCCCATTTTTCGACCTTTTCCCTGCTATTGAAAAGCGGGTGGTTTTAAAACTTTTTTTAAAGCGTGGGGAATACGCTTGACCCCCATTGTAGACTTAAAATGTGATTAACAGAGTCGCTATCTTTATTTTAAGAAAAAACAAAAAAAACCAAAAAGTAACCAGATTTGCAAAGGGATCGGAAGCTAAGTTACGAGGTGGGAAGGGGTTAGGCACTCAACTCGCCCTTTCAATCTCAAAATAATTTTTAGCTTTTTTTTTTTTTTTTTAGGGAAACAGGGGCGGCACCCTGCTAGATTTTATTAATAAAGGAAAAAAACAAACTTGAGGGGGACAACCAGCCTAGCCCTTATAACGGGAGGACAAAGGAGCCTAACCTCGAAATCGGAAATAATACAAGACAAAGAAGAATCTAACAAACAAGGAACAAAGAACATAGAGCAAGCCATGAAAACTATCTAATGTGTCTAATGTACGGGGTGCCGTTTTGATCCATTCTGACTGAGCCACGGATGCAAGGAGAAAGATCCCGGAGAGAAGTGAATCTAGAATCAACAGATGAGTCACAAGCCAAATTAGCAAGAAGATCCGCAACGCTGTTTGCCTCTCTAAAACAATGGGAAATCTGAAGCTCCATATCTGAAAAAATAGCCCTTATTTGTTGAATTAAGGACCAGCATTTCCAAGGCACCTTATGACCTTTAGAGATACAATCAACCAAAACTTTGGAGTCCACCTCTACCACAGCACCTCTATAACCAGAATTGCGAAGCCAACAAACACCATGAAAAAGAGCTTTAGTCTCAGATGAAATAAAACATTTAATATATATATATATATATAAGCGTGGGGGTTTTATCTCGTACCAACTAACTTCTGATAGGTCCTAGAGTGCACTCGCTTTGTCCTTTAGGGAGAGGGAGTCTTTTTTCTTCTGCTGCTTTTGTTGTTGCGTGGATTCGGGCAGGGTGACTGCTTCCAAAAGTTGCTTTTCGCCTCGAGATCTGGGCGGCACAATTGCTTGCTTTTGCTTGCTTGTTGATGGATGAAATCGGGTAGAGCAACTGCTTGTTTTTTGCTGATTTGGCGTCTGGATTCGGGCAGAGGAACTGTTGTTTTTGGGATTTTTGGACCGGAGGAATAAGACGGATTCTTAGCAAGGCAACTAGGTTTAACTTTGGCCGGAGGGTTTTAGTATTTGGGGGAGATTTAACAGAGCTTTGGGGCTAGAGGAAGAAAATCTCTCGGTGCTCTCAGACTGCGATGAACTCACTGCGGAAGAGTTTTCTCATTGCGTATTCTTACTGTGTGTGAACTGTCTGGGAACTCTCCTTTTCACAAGCCGGACGCCTCTATAAATAGGTGAAGAGTGAGGCTTCCTTCGTGGTTAAGTTTTACTTTTTGTGCTTCATCGGCTTGTATCGCGCGCTTGGAGAATTGCACCAAAGGCTAACTGCTCCAGTGCTGGAAGCACTGTTGGGCGCCTCCCATGGTGGGTTTGGGCGTCGCGCCCAAGATGGCTGTGGGAAGCGCATAGGGCTATTCTTGTCCTCTTTTCTAGCACTTAGGCCCCTGCATTTTACTGTTTTACGCATCCTGCTTTTTCTTTTGCACTTTCAACCCTGTAACTTGACATTCGTTAGCTTTTTAATAGGTCTTGATATCTTTATGCTATGTTACATATCAAGGGTACGAAATTGGGGTGTCTACAATAAGATACCAAGTGCTCCTTTGGATGCTCATTGCCCTTCAACATGGACATGACTTCACTAAGTTGAGCTTTCAACTGCTCAATTTCTATTTGTGCACTCTTTCCTATGATTGTGTACTCTGAACCTGCATTACCCTAGGTCCACAAGTTTGATTTCATCCATTGTGAGTCTTTTGACCTTCCATGGTAGAACCCCCTTTGATGCCCTTTTGGTTACTATTATTAGTTGAGTATCCAGGATGACCCACTGGTAACCCGTGCAACTTAAAAAATTCATCCTTTGTATGCCCTTCCTTATTGTAGTAGTTGCAATAAATTTCCTTTTTGAGTGGGCCTCTAGTGTATCCTGTTTTAGTTCCAGTATTTATGTGATTAACAGCCATTGATTTGTCATCTCCTCCAATATTTCCAATTGTGAAGTTATCTATTATAACACTTTGTTCAAAAATGTATCCTATCCTGAGAGACTCTTGCTGCCTAACCATATAATAAGCCTCTCCAATATAGGGAAGAGGTTTCATCCTCAATATTTGGCCTCTGATGTTAGCAAAGCTATCATGCAGTCCCATAAGGAACTGCATGAGCTGAGCCTCTTTCTCTGCTCCCTAGTACTCTATTTCATTACAGCCCCACAAACACAATTATTGCAAGAGTAGGATGTAATAGTGTCTAAGGCTGTGCTCTCATCTTACAAACCTTTCATCTTATGATAATATGCCTCTACAGACCCATCCCCTTGTTCTAATTTGAGTAAATCCTTCTCCAATTGAAAAACCCTATGACCATCAATGGTCGAATATCGTTCTTTTACTTCAATACAACATGAGCATATGAAATGAAACGTAAACTACTACTTATATCTTCAGAAACAACATTAAACAGCCAGGATATAACCATATCATTTTCCCTAGCCCACAAAGGATATAAAATTGAATTGATTTCAGGAAAAGGAAAACTTCCATTGATCAATGAAGACTTATTCTTAGCAGATAAGGAAATTTGCATTGACCTAGATCAACCACTGTAATTTTCGCTACCAGTCAATTTTGTGGAGATCTGAATTAAACCTGGATGATCATTATTGTAAAGGAAAAGGGGATGCATGTTGGATTCAAACGGAATCTCAATAGATGTAGATGTTGAAGTCCTTCTTGTACCAGTCTGAGATGTCACTTGTTGATTTCCACCACTGGTAGGTTGTTTGCCATTGTTGTTGTCCATATCAGAATCAAGTTGAAAAAATAATAAAAAATGGTACGACAGCAGAGTGTTTGCAACGCAGAACGAAGATATAAACAGATCGGATGATTTCAACGGTGAAGAAGTTGAAAGAACAATATGAGATCAAGAACTTAGATCGTTGGCTCTGACACCATGAAAACTTTGAGAGAAGAAGATTTGGACAAGGGTTTTTTGTATATTGATCTTTTCAATCTATCTACAACACGTGAGGGAAAACTACTAAATACCAAAGTTTAATTCCCACTAACTATCTGTTACACATAAAAATTACAATTGTGCCCTTGTCCTAAAACATAACAGAACAATTAGCTAAAATACATTAATAACCCTTGAACTAATTCGAACTTGTGTGTTATCTCTAAACATCAATGAAAGGAACCTTGATCACTCTCAATAATCTCTGCAGATCTCTCTTTATGGGATTAACTCTGCTGCTAACATTGTGAACTTCAGCAGCATCGGTATCAGTATTGTCAATTAGCTTCAACACTAGAAGTAATACCAAACAAAACCGAATAAACATAAATCATCACCCCATTAAAGTCCCAAACAATTCCTCCTCCCCTACTATTTCCTGGGTTACCCTGACAACCTCCACCAAAGTTCAGTTTGAGCACCTCCTCAAGGGGGTTTAGACCAATGAATAGCACCAATAGTAACAAGTCTCTTGGAGGCATAAGAGAAGTTAAGGCTATGAGAGTTACAGACTCTAAAGTTGTAATACTCCATTTCACATAGGGTAGGTGTGCGAATTGTGTTTGATTTATAAGGTAGTCACACAATACCTCTGGGTACTAACATGATCTATGAACTTTTGGGTCGGCTTGTGGTGGACCTGATGACCCAAGGTGTTGCATGTTCAGTGGGCCAGTGTACCGGCTACACGTAGCGGGCCGAACTTTCGGGTTTGACCTAAGGTGCTACGTGCTCAATGAGCCAGTGTGTGGGCTACATGTAGCGAACCAGGCTTTTGGGTTAGGGGCATTACAAATGGTATCAGAGCGGGTCCCGGCAGAAAATATGGGAACAAAGTGTTGTACGGGCCAAAGTGCTACACCGCAGAAAATGGAAGCCGCCTCTTGATTCATGTACGAGCTACCTCTTGAATCCTCCATCGCTCAGGGTAGGATTTGGCCTTGATGAGGCCGTCAAGGATTTAAGTCGGGGGTATTGTAATACCCCAATCCACATCAGGTAGGTGTGGGAATTGTGTTCGATTTATAAGGTGGTCACACACTACCTCTACGCACCAACATAATCCATGGACTTTTGGGTCGGCTTGTGGTGGGCCTGATGACTCAAGGTGTTGCGTGCTCAGTGGTCCAGGTGCTAGGCTAGCCGGCTTCGGGTTCGGGGTCGGTATAAAAGTAATTCCCAGAAAGCATTATTAAGTAGTGATCCTGATCAACATTAAGAGTGATAGTAGAATAGCATTGAGCCTTACCCTCATGAACAGCCGCGTTCCGAAACTTCCAAATATTCCAAAGAATAATAGACGGAAGAATGTTATGTGTGTGTGTGATAGACTTAGCCGAGAGCCAACCTGCCATGCAATGTTGTTGAATAGACATACCATCAATGGGGAGAGTTTGAGATATGTTGAAAGTAGACCAAACAGTTCTAGCAAGAACATCGAGAAACCACATGGAAACCCTTCCTTGGGAGACCCTCATCAATAGGAAGCTTGAGTTGGAGCAGCTTCCAAGTAACAAATCCACTATGTGAAGGAAGTAATTTGTGCCAGATATACTTTGAAGAAAGTAAGCGAGAACTAGAATCTGTGAAGAGATCCATGGCTGAGGCAAGGGAGAAAGAGCGTGACGAGGTGCAAGTCCAACAAGGCTTATCAGATGAGCTGCTCGGCTTAGTAAGATACTCCTCAATAGATTTTAAAGCAGACTCAGGCAAAAATTAACGAGCAACAGGAATGATACTACCAGAAGAATCAAACAGCTTATTAACAAAGTTGAGTAGGCAAAAATTGACAAGCAACAAGGATGATATGATTAATACTCCCTCCGTCCCTAAATAATCGTCCTAGTTGACCTAACACACAGTTTAAGAAAAAAACAATTGACTTGATTATTTATATTGGTTTAATGTGTAGTTTCCTTTAATATCCATGTGTATGTGGCTCATAATTAAAGTAGAGTGAAAAAGTAAGGGTAAAGTGATAAAAGTCATGTTCTAAAAAGGCAAGTTTTAAAGTGGACAATTATTTTGGGACGGACGAAAAAGAAAAGAAGGACGATAATTTGGGGACGGAGGGAGTATAAGGTTATTTTATCCAATCATAAGCTAAATTAAAGTAATTATTAGTGAAAGTAGGGTGTACATCGGATCCACGGAACTCAACCGAACGAAGCTAGTCGGTTTGGTTCCGTTTTGGTTTCAAAAATTAGAAAACCGCTCGGTTCGCGCTTTAGTTCATGATTTATGGTACCATACCGAACCGAACCGAACCAGTTGGTTTGGTTCAGATTTGGTCGAAGACGGTTCGGTTTTAGTTTCAAAAATTGGAAAACCGCTCAGTTTGTTTCAGTTCACGATTTATGGTACCAATTACCAAATCAAGCCGAACCAAACCAAACCAACTTATATATATTTATTTATTTATTATAGAATATATATTATATATTTTTTTTAACTGAAGGATATATCTAATCATATATCAAACAAGTTCGCTAACAAAACAGTAATAACGAATTACCTTGTGCGAACTGGAACTTTGTGCGCAGCGGAAGAATTTCGCTTGAGCTATGATCTTCGTATGCCAAGATCCACAGACCTGCAACTCTCTCTCGTCGGATTGATATCACGGAGCATGGATATGAATACTGGTTCACACTGCAAATCCAAGCCTCTTGATGGTTAGGCTAGAGGGAGTATTTTTGTGAGATAGATTTAGGGAGAGAGAGGAAGAGGGCGGCAACTCTAGGAGGACGTGTTCTCCAAATTTGTGATTAGGGTTTTATCCCCTTAGTTGCCCTATTTATATTATTACAAGAAACCTATTTCTTGTAGGTTAAGTCAATCCTAAACCCACTTGGATTAGGATACTAATTAACCAATAAATAATATAAATATATTTTCCATGTGGGCGGGACTAAATAATCGGGCCGCAAGCCCAATTACCAACATCTCCCACTCGTACACATGGACTCACCTCTCTAACCACATCGTATCATCAAAACAGTTAAACACTTGCCTCTTAAATGCTTTGGAAGTGAGCGTGCGAGAAAGATAAAGGGTGGAGCGCTATACCAAATCACCATCGACCGGCATAAACGTCCTCGTTAGAAAAAGCGAAACTTCGTCTATACCCCGGACATATATATGCATCGGTTTAAGCATCCTCAATCCCTCAAGGCGGTGCTTAAATCTCAATATGTTTGTGTATCAAGATCAACATTTTTGAACGTATGTTCAATATGATCGCCATGGCATTGAAACACAAAAAATAGAGATGCATATCATACTATCTTCCTTAGACACTCATATTAATCACTCTTGGTAGATTTGCTTTCAATGAATGATACTCACATCAGAAATGTGCATAGCCCTTGGTCGTACCAAAGTAGCATCATCAACGTCCAAGTTCATGATATAGTTCTAAGTCACATAGGGTATAATTGTGATGCGGATTGCGGATTTGACTAGAACTCACCGATGATGAAGCGAGGGATCATTCAATCACTTTCTTAAGTCGCATTATAGTCACATACGGTATGAAGTGTATGCTATGACGAACTCCCACAGCGAGGCAGTGCATGTCATGCTCAAACGTCATACGAACCTTAGTCTAGCCGCCCTTCGGCGTCTAACTTGAGTACTTAAAAGCAGATCACTCTTCTAGTGACTCTCTTTTAAGATCTCACATTCGGACTTTTCCTTGGGATATAAAGTCGACCTTATAAGGTCTCATCTTGGTATGCCAAGTGATAAATGTAATGTCATTTGCGTATCCCCCTTTGTAGGTATCAAAGACTTTACTATCTCAACTTGCTCGGCTCACTGGCGACAAGGTGAATACCGTGTGAGAGGGCCAATTCAATATCCACGACATCTTTTTAATCAAAATATATATATGCCACAATTTCATATCAAAATATCCAATTAACATATAAAAGGAACAAAATGAAATTGTTATTTATTCAAAGCGATAATGAATAATAATCAAATGTCAACATAAGTGTTCTAAGAATAAAAGTCAAATCCTACGAAGCCCTAGACCCAACATGTGATCCTGAAAGATCTCTCTAGCTAGAGGTTTAGTCATAGGGTCGGCTAACATGCTTCTAGTAGGAATATATTCTAGAACAACTTTCTTTTACTTGCAACCATGTCTCTAGTGAAATGATATTTGATGTTAATGTGTTTCGTCTTCCATGGTACTTGGGATCTTTAGTGTAACCTAAAGGCTGCCATGCTAAATCACAAGCAATGACTACTGGGAGGGCCGATCTGATCCACATGCGTCGTAACATCAAGATGTTGAAAAAACTCCTCAACCACACAACTTCGAACCGGTGAGCAAGCTATGTACTCGACTCCATCGTAGATAGAGGCGGTGCTAGTGCGTAACTTGCTACTCAAGAGATAGATCCACCACCAAGGAGGAAAGCGTAGCCAGTAGATTTATAACCATCAATACATCTAAGACAGTGAAATCAGTGTCGGTGAAATCTTTCAAGCTCAAATCCCCACCTTGGTAACAAGGGTTAAATTTGTGGTTGCGACCAAGTAACAGAGAACCCTCTTCACTTGCCATCCGGTGTTGGTCCGAGGTCGATTGCTGGAATCGACTCAACATCCCTCACTTTAGCATAGGTCGAGGCCAAGTACACACCATAGCATACATCAGAGCTTCCTACCGCATTTGCATATGGAGTCGTGAACATTCTCTTCTTCTCTTCTTCATTCTTAGGGCATTGGTTTTATACTAAGGACACATCCTCTTTTCCATTGGGTGACAACGGGTTTTGAGTTAGTCATGCCAATGGATGGATCGATAACTTTTCTTAATGTAAGTCTCTTTTGAGACAAACCAAGAAATCTTTTCGAGCGATCGATCTAATGACTTTACTCGAAGCACATAGCTTGCTTCACCCAGAGTCTGCATCATATCGAAAGCGCGGATGCGGTGACCACTCTTTAGTGGCATTTATCATCTCCATATCATTCCCGGCTAGTAGGATGTCATCAACATATAATGGCCAGAATCAAGATCTTTTTCTTGGATTGTTTAACATACACACAATGGTCTTCCTCAATCATCACAAAGCCAATTGAGGTTATCGCTTGAGTGAAAAGCGAATGTAGCATCTAGATGATTGTTTGAGACCATAAATGGAAAGGTTTGAGTCACACACTTTGCGCTCTTGTCTCTTGACTTCAAAACCCTCACGGTTGAGTCATATAGAATCTCTTCATCTAGTTCTCCATTGAGAAATGCAGTTTTAACATCCATCGATAAAGTTCTAGATCCATGTGTGCTACTATCGCTAGATTAGGCGAGCAGAGGAAAATCTCACCACATGGGAGAATGTCTCCTCATAGTCTAAACCCTCTCTTTGGAGTAAAGCCTTCATACAAGGCGTGCCTTATATTTGTCAATTGATCCATGCGCTTTCGCTTGACTTTGAAAACATTTGTTTCCAATAGTCTTGCGACCTTAGAAAGATCAACTAACTCCCAAACCCGATTCTTTTCATAGAGGAAATTTCATCTTCCATTGCAGTCATCCATTCACTGTTTGTAGGTAAAGAAAAGAGCTTCTTTGAGCGATGTAGGCTCACTAGAATTAAAGAAGTAGTTAGGAAAGATTATTCCTCTTCGATCGCGAATCGGCGGCGAGGCATATTTCACGTTTACTTCTTCGTTCTAGTATCGGACTCCCACTAGAATCCGTACTCACTTTCGGATGAAGATCACCTTGACTCTCATTGGCGACTTCCATAGGTTCAACCTCATGTTGTACCATAGGATTAGGTTGAGGCAATTCCCCACCTCCAAAAGATGTCATGTGTTCTTCTTCCATCTCAAAAAAGTTCAAAGTCTTTCATAACTTCACCTATACTGGAAATCATTCTCAATGAAATCAACATTGCTTGCGACTACGATTCGGTCATTCCTTCGTTAGGTTTTCCACCGTACATAACATAACCCTTTGAGGTATCACGAATACCTTAAAAACACACTTGTTTCCTCTAGGCCTAGTTTTTAAAACTTAATTGGAAGTATATGTTTAACTGTAAGGATGAAGATGCCCAATTTGAGCTTCTCACCTTTCCAAAGTTCATAAGGGGTTGTTGGAGTAAAGCTTAGAAGGCACTTTCTTAAGTATATTAGGCTGGAGTCATTAGCGCATCCCCCAAAGAAAGGAGTGGGAGGTTGGCACATTGCCATCATCGACCTAACCATTTCCAACAATGTTCGATTCCTTCGTTACGCAACACCATTTTGTTAGGAGTTCTAGAGTGTCAGCTGTCGGCGTATTCCCTTTTTCTCACACAATTCTTTAAATTGATCGGATAAATATTCA
>CM028379.1:31271703-31414428 GCA_013146195.2 Codonopsis lanceolata
AAGGGCGGCCTAAGCGAAAGTTAGGGCATTCAAAAAAAAAATGAAAAATAGAAGAATAAGGGTCTAAGAATGAAAACCCGAGGGCGCTTGAGCAAAATTAGAGCATAAAAAAAAAGAGAAATAAAGGCTCGCTAGGTTGAAAACCCGAAAGGGCGGCCTAGGCAAAAGTTAGAGCCAAACAAATAAAAAATATATATCAGGAGAATAAGGAGAGGGAAGACACTCTTTGAAACCTCGACATCCTATTCTCCTCTTCGCCAGCAAAGAGGCTCGACCGACGTAAGAAAAGAAAAACCACGACATAAGCTCACAATAAAATACTAAAATATAATATTACGGGTCCTAAGGTGCAACTTAGGAATAATTGCAAAGAAATTTAGATTATGCATTAATGGCATGTACATATCTATTATTGCCTGCCCCTTTGTTTTTCCCGAAACAATCCTTTTGCGCCCATAGCCCCGAGCGTCCATCGCTCGCGGCTGGCCCACCAAGCCGGCCCATATACTCCTTCTCTCATGAGGCGAAGAAGAAACCCTAGACTCATCAAAGATGAGAGCCGTATGTCCTCATCCTCATCATCAATGTCTCAATTATCCTGATATAGGTGTACCGCTCGGTACCATGATAATCTCGGCTCCAACCATCGTCTACCGGCTGCCCTGATCGCAAAAAAAAAAAAATTAAAGGAGACTACGGCCACGGACTCAACAGCCACAATGCACCGAAAGAATAAGAGATTCGGCCATTTTCCCATTCCAATATCACCCGAAAAGCCCGCTCTTATCCAAAGGTGTATTTTCAAAAATCTCTTTCCTCAAAATACAGCATGCCATTACATTTTAGATGTTTGGTATAGTTTTATTTTCTGCAAATTTATTTTTGCATGTGTAACATATTGCATCATATACATTATATTGCATTATTTCATAATGTTTGTACATATTTCTTTTAAAAAAAAAATGCAAAAAAAAAAATGTGCAAAAAGAAAAAAAAAAGAAAAAGATACTAATGTTCGCAGGAACTCAAAGCTAATGTAATCGGGGCGGCCGAATCGCTCTCGGGAAAACCACCACCCCCGACTCGGGACCCACTACGTTGCTAATCTCGACCTCGCCAGCGCCACGCGGCTTGACCCATCATCATCATCATCATTATCATCATCATCAGTCGTCATCTCGACGTCCCGAGGACCGCCGTCAAGGCTCACTGCGAACCTCGAAAAAAAACAACAACGGGTAAGTTCTCTACCCTTATCTCCTTCTGCATGCAAATCATTTAAGTAAATAATAAACATATCGCATGTTTTATACTTCATTTTTTTTTACAATAAATTCTTTTAGCAAAAAAAAAAAAAAAAAAAAACCTTGTTCATAAATAAAAGAAAAAAAATAATTCTTTAAATTGTCACATATTATTTTCATACATGTGCATAAATTTACATGTAAATAAAAAATCATTCTTTTTCAAAATCCATAAAAAAAATTTTCATTCAAATAAAAAATCAAAATCATAAAAAGAACAAGCAATTCATATATGTAATTAATTTTGCATCTTAATGTACATATTATAACTGCATTCGTCATGTGCGTAATAAAATGTGAAAAATTCATGCATCATCTTATAAATGTTCTGCTTTGCATCTGCATCAAATAAAATAATTCATGCATTCATATTTTGCATTTCATCTGTCCAATAAGCTGCCATAGGAATACAACAAAGAGAAAGTAAAATATCACCAATCATCAAAATAAATATCTTTGTGGTATTTACTATACCCTCGCAAAGATTTGCATGCTTGGAAAATAAAGCTAAGGGCATGAAAAATATCTGTTTTGTCATGTTTTTATCCGAAAATATGTCCGAAAAGCGTTTCGGAAAAATTAAATTTATACTCTGAATATTCTGTTTCACCATTCTATTGCATGCAAAAATGTGAGTTAGTGTAAAACATGCATCATATAGCCCCATTTGCATTTAGAACATAAATCATGCATAATAAAGTCAAATAGTAATCACTATTTCAAATCATGCATCGCAAAAATAAATTATAGAAATTACATACATTAGCACTCAATTACATCATTTAGGCATAAATAGGACATGCATATGCATCATTAATAAGGTCAGGAATGCTTCAAAAGTGTCAAACAGTGCCAAAATCTAGCAAATCTGAAGTATTTCCAAAAAAAAAACAACAAAAAAACAAAAATAAAAAAAATCTGGAGAAGGGAAATGCATGTGCAAGAAAGAAATTTCGTGTACATGCAACAAGGAAAATGCGGCAGAAGAAGAAGAAGATTTTCGGTGAAGCTAGAAGATGGAGCGAAAAGAAAACAACAGCAAAGAAAAGATGACATCAGCTGATACCAAAAGATGCTACAACAAGAAAAAAAGAAAGCTTCTGGCCAAGGTTAGAAGGAGCAACAAGAACAAATGCAGCAGCATCAAGAAAATTTTCCAGCTAAAGCCGAAAACAAAGTGGGACAGGGAAAAGACTTTCCAAATAAGGCCTAAAGTTGATAAAAAGAAAAATCCCGGCAGGATCAAAAAAATCAAAAGAAAGAAAAGAAAAAAAGCAAGCAAAAATAAAATCCTCGCCAAATCAGCCGAACTACGTTTGGTCCGATTCATGAAAAAGGATACGTAAGCCCTACATCAAGAGGGTCCGACCATCACAATCATAAAGAAAAAAAATTCCCCAAAAAGAGTGGCAAAAATGTCGAAACCAATCTGACCAAAAAAAGGTAAGTCAGGTACAGTATTCCTACCCTGACTCCAGAATAATTTCCTTTTTTAGGAAAATTTGAAAAAAATTTTGAAAAAAATTGTTTTATTTTCAAATAAAAGAAAACTCTTTTTCAAAATGAGTTTTCAAAAACACAAAAAAGAGGAATATTTCAAAAACACAAAAAAAGAGGAATATTTCAAAAACACAAAAAAAAAAGATGAATATTTCAAAACACAAAAAAAGAGGAATAAAGAAAAAACAAAAAAGGGAAGGAAAAAGAATGTTTTCCATCGCACAATTTTTCGAAAAAACTTGAAGAATGATCAATTCGTCGTGTTCGCGACGATCTTTAGTCAAGCACAATTTTTCGATATCGAAAATTTTCGAAGTTATGTCTGGAAACAAGACAAATGATCAAGGCCCGACATACCTAGAAAGTTTTCTTAACACATTTCAATGCCAAGGTATTGACCGGTTGAAATTGTGGTAACAGATTTGCAATGCTCGACAACGGATCTTTAGTCAAACACAATTTTCTGATATTTGAAAGTTTTCGGATTATGTCTGGAAACAAGAGCGATCAAGGCCCGTGACATAATTAGAAAAATTTTCTTAACACGCTTTCAACTACAAGGTATTGACCAGGTTGAAAGGTGGTAACGTAAAACATTCAAATCTTCATACCGTATTTGACAACGGTTTCGGACCGGAAGAATACGGCTTTTTCGAAAACACAAAAATCTTTTTCCATTGTAGTTTAAGGTTTTGGCCTGAACTACGCTTGGTCTGATTTCCTTTTAATAAGGAATACGTGGGCGCCTCACATCGAGGTCCGACCATTGCAACATAAAAATATTTTCTTATTTCGAAATTGGGAGTCTATCTTTTCAACGATGTTCGCTTACTTGGTAAGCTTCGGTTACCCAGAAACTCCATCGCTGAGGGGCTCTGAGACACCCCAAATTGCATTCCCTATTTTATATTGTCCAATAAATATTGCAAAATAGACTACTAATTATTTTTTGTATGTTTTAGAATAAAGGTACAAAAAATCAAGAAAATGAATAAAGAAAGAAAAAAGAAAGAAAACAAGAAAACAAAAGAAAATAAAAGAAAGAAAAAAGAAACGGAAATCAAAAAGAAAAGAAAAAGAAAAACAAAAGAAAAGAACCAAAAATCAAAAGAATAACAAAAGAAAAAGCAAAACCCTTCCAGCCGGTTGCACCCCCCTCTTTTCCTTAATTCCTAAGCTAAATCTACCCTATATATACATATACTCCCTCGCAGCTCTCCCCCTCTCAATTTCCCTCATTCCTCTCAATTCCTCCGCCCTCACAAAACCGACCCCAGGCTCTCTCTCCCACGATCACTCTCTCTCTCATAAAAACCACTCCACGCCCTCCTCTCTCAACTTCTCCCCGGCCTACCACTCATAAATATACCCCCTCCACTCAAATACTCACACAATCACTCGCACACACTCACACAAATATATCCTCTCTCACCCGCGCACACACACACAAATATATAAAAACGCACACACAAAAAATACACATAAACATATACCCTGCCGTTACTCTGCCCGAGTAACGAGCTAAAAAAGCCAAAACTTAAGTCTAGGTTCCGCCCCACTAAAAAGGCCAAAACCAACCCAAATAAAGCTGTCACTCTGCCCGAGTTGACAAGCCCCAGCCTCAAATCCAGTTCAAAATCCAGTTCAAATCCAGTTCAAATTCCAGTTCAAATCCAGTTCAATTCCAGTCCAGTTCAAAAAAAAAAAAAGACTCCCTCTCCCGCAGAGGACAGAGCGAGCACACTACCGCTCTAAAAGGTAATACCTTTAAGGGCGTATTTTTATTTCATTTATATTTTTTTCTTTTTATTTATTTTCAAAAAGTTGTATTTTAAATCCGGCACAATGTAGCCAATATAAGCCGTTGTGCTGCCCGGATTAGATTAGGAAAAATTATGTAAAAGAGCCATTATAATGGCCAAATATTCTTAAATGTGTTTGTAATTATTGGAAGGAGGCGGCTGCGAGTCCGTAAATAATGTAGCCACGAATGTATCTGTTTAATTTTCCCTTGTCAAAATAAGACCTTATTTATTTGCTAGATTAATATAACAATGAGCATATTTCAGCCAAAAACGCTTTGAGACGAAGGGCGAGTTGGGTGCCTAGCACCTTCCCAACTCGTAACTTAGCCCCGAACCCGTTTTCTAAAATCTCGGTTTTCTCTTACGGTTTTCCTTTATTTTTGCCTTAAAATAAAGGTGGCGACTCTAAAACTTTCAGATCCGTGGGGCCACGCAACATTCCCTCTTTGCACTTTCTGTTCTCCCTAAAAAAGGGAGATACTGAATGGAGGGGTGATGTATTCCCATATCCCGGTATCCCCTAAACAAGGGATAACTTGATGCGGAAACCCATAGCTCCATAGCGATCCGATTGGGCCATAAGGCCATTTTAATAAATCCATAAGTGGGGCGCGTCGCAATATCTTTTCTTGCACTTCTATTATCCCCGACGGACGGAAAAAAGGGAGAATGAGAATGGAAAGGTAATGCATTCCCATATCACGTTATCCACGAAATAAGGGATAACGACATGAGGAAACCTTTAGTTCCCATTTTGGATACAAAATCCACTCAGCAACCGAGGCACATTCCAACGTGCTAATATAGACAAAGACTCCTCTCGCACTTTGGATTTCGTCTTCCCTAAACAAGGGAGGGTGGAACGAGAGCGGTGGTGTCCCGCATCCGCACGTACGCGCACCCCTATCCAAGGGCGCGCGGGGCGCGGGAGCACATCCCGGGAACCTCACACCTGGTGACTCAAGGTGCTACGTGCTTAGTGCGCCAGTGTGTGGGTTACACGTAACGGACTGGACTCTTGGGCTCGGGTTGTTACAAATGGTATCAGAGCGAGTCCTGACCGGAAATGTGGGAACAAAGTATTATGCGGGCCAAAGTGCTACACCGTAGAAGGTGTGAGCCACCTCTTTATCCTTGTAAGAGCCACCTCTTGAATCATGCATCGCCCTGGGTACGGTTTGCCTTGACAAGGATGCCAAAATTTTAAGTGGGGGAGATTGTAATACCCCCAATCCCACATCGGGTAGATGTGAGATTTGAATGTGATTTATAAAGTGTCCACACACTACTTCTAGGCACCAACCTCATCCATGGACTTTAGGGTTGGCTTGTGGTGGGTCAAGTGACCCAAGTCTTGGGTGCTTAGTGGGCGAGTGTGTGGGCTACACGTAGCAGACTGGGCTCTTGGGCTTGGGTCGTTACAGTTTTCATGTGCTCTTCAGTCTCTCAAGGGGAAATAATGGGGTTAGTTCTTGTTTGATGGTGAGCTACTTCGTCAACTCGTTTATTCAAAAAATTCAGTTTGGAGTTGTTGAAGTTGGTGAGTGGTTTTGAAAAAATGAAGCACTCTGTTGTAAGCAAGCTCAACATTAACATACTCTAGTGAGTGATTGATGACTTACGTAGAGTGGTTGAGACTGTATTAGCTTAGGAATCAAAAGGGTTTGTTTTTTAGTTTGTTGGTGGTTGGAGAAAAGTATTCCTTGGTGTAGTGCATTTGTTTTCTCAAGCTGGTGTCCTTCCTATTTTTCTTAGTCCCGGGCTAATCTTAATCTGAATTTATTCCTTTGCTCGGAGCAATCAAATCTTACGCTTGGGGGAGTGATAAATGTGTATTTTACTGTTTTGACCTTATTTTGTATCTAGTCTAAAAACATCATTAAGGAGGAAAGTCGGGAGTCTCCTGATTAAATTTTTGGTGTCTGTTTGAGAGTCAAGGGAGAAAACTAACAAAAAGGAGTGCATGCTATATATCTTCTCCCTTTTGTTTCCATCTAGGTCGACACACAACACATAGACACACACTTGAGAGGAGATTTTGATTGTGAACAGTGATTGCAGACTCTATTTCGTGAATTCATCATTTGGAGCCATTCTTGGAGACTAGTTCTTTCTCTTTCCTTCTCTTTACTTTTGTTATTTTGATTTTCTTGTTCCATGGTGTTTCATATAATATTCATGCTAGTTTATTCGATTATGAGTGAGTAGTTTTCTTTTTCTAGGATTAGGTATAGCCCGCAATTAATTTATATATAAAGTTTTGATATTCCTATTTATTATATGAATGTTACCCCTTTTGATTCGATTTTAGTCTTTTTTTTAATCGATTGTATGAATATTGTGGTAGTGAAGGACCAAAAGGTGAAGTGTAGGTAGTGGAACCCTAAAATCGAACTAAAAATTAATGAGAATGACAATTAATTGAGTTTCTTGAGACTAATTGAATTTAAAGACACAATGGGTTTCATTTAATTTATTGTGCGAGATATCATATTTGAATTAATCTAAGCACAGTTGAGTGTAGTTCCAGAGAATGCAATCATCTATATTTATACAATTTGCCTTTAAAACTTGACATTCATCGTAAAAGAGAAGATTGTTACAAAGTTTATAAATTTGTTGTCGCGGTGAACCAAAATCTTAGAAGCTTTTTAATTACTGTTTTCAATCAAAAAATCCGATGTTATATTTTAGTTAGTTAAGTAAGCCTAATTAGCTTAATTTAGTTAATTTCTACAAAAACCTTGAAATCAATTCGTCTAGATAATCTAAGTTGTGAGTCTTCGGTACTTGATTCAAAGTCTCTGTGGGATCGACGTCATCCTAAATACTATACGATAGACCATGCACTTGCGGTAAGATTTAGTGATTAATTTGAAAATCACACAAGAGGTTTTCTTGAGATGGTAATTATATTTTGGGTTTCAGTTTGAGATTAAAAAACAATTTTTTTTAATTTTTTTTTGAAATTTTGTGCTTTTGAAATGACGAAGCTTGGGTTCATTGTAGGTTAGTTGATGGAGAATAGTGATTCCTTTGTTAATTATGTCTTGGGTATGCTTTGAGTGAAATGCGAGAGTGAGATAACCACGCGAGGGAGTGTTTTGGAAGGCACATACATACATATTTCTTGATTTTGTTCGTGGTGCTATAGATGATTCCAAACAATAAATCCTCTTGTTCCTAGAGTTCAATATAAATAAATAAATTTTAATTTTATTGAAAGAGTAAATTAGTTTATGCTTCTTTTATTTTTACTTTTCACGAGTTGTCCTTAAATCACATTGATCTTGCGTTGTCGAGCCTTCCTCAAGCCCGTAACAATGTATAAATGGTTATAGTCAAACATGTACATTCCTCTAAAAAGTCAACCCTTTAAGTCAACCATTAGATTTACGCAAATGATATTACAACCACGAGCTTATATTATTATTACAAGCTTTAGTATTAGAGCCGTTAGATGATCAAGTTTGTGATGATTTGAAAACCCCATGCCATTAATTAAAAAAGAACATATTTTGATCTAATGGTGTAGAGATCTTAGTAGATTTGATCTAATTGCACTAGCACTAAAGCTTGCAGTAATACCACAAGCTCGTAATATCATACCTCTTAGGCCTCGATTGGTACACAAAAATAAAATCAATTCCACGCGTTGGTGTTGTCATAATATTATTTGGAAAGGAAATAGATTACTCAAATCTTAGAATTGATTCTTAAAATTTAAGGAATCACAATCCTGGGGTGGAATTTGGATTTCTAATAGTTGGAATCCATGTAAAAAGACAATTATATCATTCTAACTCTTTCAATCTTATTTAATTTGTTAATAATAATTGTTTGAAAGGTCTCGATTGTGTATCAATTCTTTTGCATTTGTTTTTTTAAACCAAGTAAACCCTACTTGCTAAGCTTAGAAATTACCGAACTAATTGCTTAGAACTGGCTATTCGTAGTCAACGATGTTCTCAATACTAGTAATTTGATTGAGAAGACTAGAATTTTAATCATTTTTCTTAGTCTTAAATTAGTGAGATCAATTTATAAAGCTAGTTTGTTGTTCCCATTAAATTTTTCCTATTATGAATGATAATTCAATTAGATGAATTAAAGTATATGATGATAAAGAAGAATGTAGGTGATTAACCTGCTTGGTACTATATAAGTGAATAATGTATTAATCCATCGTTCCTAAATACTAATTGTTCTTCTTCCCTTTTTGGTCTGTTTAGAATAATTGTCCTCTTTCAAAACTTTCCTTATTAAGAAAATTGTTCACCACTTTACCCTTATTTTTTTATCTACTTTAATTGTGGCCACATACTTTAGGGAATTAAAGAAAACCACACATTATATCAATATTTATAATATAATCAATTACTTTTTCTTAAACCGTGTGTCGGGTAAAAAATGACGATTATTTGAAAACAAAGGGAGTAATTGTTTTAGCCAAGTAGAAACACGTACTTTTCTCGAATTGTTTCAAATGCTTATGTTATTTTTATTTGAACTAGTTTCATTATAACATTAGCTTGTTTTTTAAAATTTTAATTTAATACTTTTTTCTTGATTTATTGATGTTGGATAATTAAAAATTCACATAAATTTAAAAAAATGAACAACTTGATATTTTGTGGATCAGTAATAACGTTATTGCCTGATTTTTATCCTGAAGGTCATTAACAAATAGAGATGTTACTTAGGTCGAAAACCGCATATTCGAACCGCTTAAACCGGAAAAAGTTAGGGATAGATTCGAGTTTTTAGCAAATCGTTTAAACTAGACCGTTTAAATCGGAACCTATTAGAGATCGAAATCGACAGGGCTGGACCGACTAACATTTGTAATAAGATTTTTCGAGTCGTCAATGCAACCTATTGTGTGAAAAAAGTAAGTTTTTCTACTACCTACAAAAATTCCAACAAAACCTAATCTAACAGCCTCATGTCATTATAAGAAATTACTAAAATACCTTGAGTGAAAACAAAAGAAAATTCATTTGAATTGATTTAATCTAATAATACCTATGTTATGACTATTAATTAAACAACTTGATTAATTTAACAAAAGTAAATGAAGGTTCAATGATACGTGTTTTGAATTTTATTACTTAGGTGATGTTGTTGTATGACTTTTTTGTTAGATTTGTGTTGATTACTTGATTTCAATTTTTAAATTTAAATACAAGCACTCTTTAATTTATTTATGTATAACCCGTTAGCGAACCGTTTAAACCGAAGTCGTCAGGGTTATGGTTAGATTTGCATTTTCAGTGGTCTGTTTGAACTGGCCATATAAACGTAATCTATTAGGGACCGAAATCGATCGATAGGGCTAACCCGATTAACATCTCTATTAACAAATATTTGTCTACTTTTGTGTAATATTGTGAATTGTCATAATTTTGTCCTTACATTTCAAGTTGTTTTGTTTCTAACAAAAACAATATAATATATTATATTGGTAATCACATTTCTTATTCTACCAAATAATTATACAAATCATCTTCTCATCTATTTCTATCTCGTTACCAGTAATCGGTTCTACGGAATTAATTATATTTCCATGTACCAATTGATACTGAAAACAAAAGATGTTGAAGAGAACATAATTGTTTCTTGAATTAAATTAATTGAAAATACATTGAATCCCTCTATATAAATCCAAGGGGAATCCGAATCAGTGAGGGAGAGGGAAATATAACAGAAAGAAACAGAATACAACAGGCCTAACAACAATTTTACACCCGACACTCTTGCACTACTAAGAATTACATCCAGGTGCTGAAACTTTCCAAAGTAGAGGCTTCCTTGAATCTCTTCCATTTTGTGTTGGCTTCTCCATATTTGGCTTTGATCTATACATCCTTGTTGAGTTTGATTTTAAGGGAGTTTAGCTTCCTTTTAGTTTCATCTTCACAGTTAATACCCTCTCCACAAGTTGAGGGTGTAAGCAAACTAACAATCCTCAACTTGGATATAAACTTCTAATGGAGTCCTTTTCCCAAGAACTTAGTAAATATGTCTGCCAACTGATTTTTAGTGGATATGTGATGGAGAGAAACAAGACCACTCCTGATCTTCTCACGTATGAAGTGGCAATCAATCTCTATATGCTTGGTTCTGCCATGGTATACATGATTATTGGCAACTGCAATGGCAGAAGAACTGTCACAGTAGATGGGAGTAGGACTGAAAAGATTGACTTGCAGGTCCTTTAGGAGGCTATGAATCCAGGTAATCTCACAACTAGTGGTGGCCAATGCCCTATACTCAGATTCAGTGGAAGATCTTGAAACAACAGATTGCTTCTTAGAGTGCCAAGAGATTAAGGATTTTCCCAGCATTAAGCAAAAACTACTTATAGATTTTCTGTCATTAGGATTGCCTACCCAATCATTATCACAAAAGGCTTGAAGATTGAATTGACTGTTGGATGGTAAATAGATCCCTTGTTCTGGTGAAGCCTTGACATACCTCAGTACTCTATGCAGGGCTTTCAGATGAGTGTCTCTTGGTTCCTCAACAAATTGGCTTAGACATTGGGTTGCAAAAGCCAAATTTGGTCTAGTAATGGTTAAATATATCAATTTTCCCACAAGTTGTCTGTATTCAGAAGGGTTATCAAGCAGAGTTCCTGCCTTGGTTAAGAGCTTTCCATTGGGGTCATAGGGTATAGTGAGAGGTTTAGTGTCCATGAGCCATGCTGCCTTTACAAGATCCATAGCATATCTTCTTTGGCTTAAGTGAAAACCTTCCGCAGATCTCATGACTTTAATCCCTAGGTAGTACTTGATGATCCCCTAAGTCCTTGATGCTGAATTTATCATGCAGTAATTGTTTTATGGGAATTGATGTGGTTAATGTCATTACTAGCAACTAGTATATCATCCATATATACTAAAACTGCAGTAAACTTTGATCCTTCCTTTAAGGTGAAAAGAGAGTCGTCTGCCATTGATTGCCTATATCCAAGGCTGATTAAGACCTCTGTGAGTTTGGAAAAACCATTGCCTTGAGTCCTGTTTTAGGCCATATATGGACTTTTTCAGTTTGCAGACTTTATTCTGGCTGTTCTGTAACTTATACCCTGGTGGAAGATTCATGTAGACTTCCTCTTCCAAATCTCAATGTAGGAAGGCATTGTTAGCATCCAATTGGTGGACATCCCATTTTGAAATGCTAGCAACAGCAAGGATGGTTCTTACAGTGACCATCTTTGCCACAGGAGCAAAGGTCTCTGAGTAGTCCACACCTTCAGTCTGATTATAACCCTTTGCAACAAGTCTGGCTTTAAGTCTTTCCAAACTACCATCTAAATTGTATTTGGCTTTATAGATCCATTTGCAACCAATAGGTCTTTTTCCTTGAGGTAAATCAGTAATGTCCCAGGTGTTATTGATTTCAAGGGCAGTGATTTCTTTGTCCATTGCTTCAATCCATCCATTGTTCATAATAGCTTGGTTGTAAGATTGTGGCTCTTGTATATGGGTCATAGATTAACACAAGGTTTGGTGAAGACAGTAGATAAGACATAGTCTTTAAATTTGGCAGGAAGTTGTTTGGTCCTGGTAGATACTCTAGGAATCTGAGCAGTTGGAGGGTCATCAATAGGTTTAGCAATATCATCTTGGCTTTGGTTAGTGGGATTAAGAGATGGGGCCTTTGGTTCCATGTCATCATGAGATAGGTTTATATCAATAACAGGTGTCACATGGCCAGTTTGCTCAGGTTTGATGAAAGGGAAAATTGTTTCATGGAAGACAACATGTCTACTAACAAAGGTCCTTTTAGTTTCCAGATTGTACAGAATGTATCCCTTTTGGTCTGAGGGATAGCCAAGAAGAATGCTTCTAATGGCTCTGGGTTCAAATTTGTCTGAAGGATGGACAGAAGCAAAACAAAGGCATCCAATGATTTTCAAATGTTCATATGAGGGTATGGTTTTAAAGAGAAGTTCATGAGGAGTTTTGAAGTTAGTAGCAGCAGTGGGAAGTCTGTTGATTATGTGTGTGGCAGCAAGGAGGCAATAACCCCAGAATTGTATTGGGAGTCCAGATTGGAACCTTATGGCTCTGGCCATGTCAAGGAGGTGTTGGTGTTTTCTCTCAACAACTCCATTTTGTTGAGGGGTATCAACACAAGAACTTTGATGTTTTGTTCCTAGGTTGTTAAGAAAGGGGATGACTTCAGAATTATAGAATTCTGTCCCATGATCTGTTCTACAAAATTTAATGGTGGTATGAAAATGGTTGGTAACATAAGCATTGAATTGTTTTAGGAGACTGAAAACATGAGTTTTGGTAGGCATGAGAAAGGTCCAAACACCTCTGGAATAATCATCTACTATGGTTAAGAAGTACCTACAGCCATTCATAGTTGTTTTTCTATAGGGTCCCCATAAGTCACAATGAATAAGGTCAAAACAGGCATTAGCTTTGGTGTTGCTAATATTAAAAGGCAATTTGTGCTGTTTAGCTAAAGGACAGATGTCACACATAGTGATATTCTTAACAGAATCATTGTCATCATTACAAGAAGGAAGTAAATGAACAATTCTTTTAAGTGTGATAAGAGAAATGTGGCCTAATCTTTTGTGCCAGAAGTTGATATCTCTATCTCTTGAAGAGCTGGAGCAAAAATGGGAATGATTGTGGGAAGGGTCAGCCCTGAGTATGTAAAGGCCTTCACTGAGGTTACCAATGGCTATAGTCTTGGTCTTCTGAGGGTCCTGGAAAATACATTGAGAGCTATCAATGTGAGTGTGACAGTTTATTTGTGTAGCAAGTTTAGGTATAGAGAGAAGGTTATATTTAAAATTGGGTATGTAGAAGACATGGTCAAGAATAAGTTGGGTATTAAGGAATACTTTACCAACATGGCTAACAGTGACACTGGATCCATTAGGAAGAGATAAGGTAATAGGGTGATCTAGTTTCTTAACATTATGCATAATAGTAAGTGATGTGCATATGTGATCTGTAGCACCTGAGTCAATGATCCAGTTGTGTAAAAAGGGTATGGTTTTGAGGTTTTCAGTGATGGAAGTACCTACCATATGTGTCATACCAACAAATCCCTGTCCAGTTTGGTTGCTGTTGTGTTCTTCTGGACTGTCTTTGATTTTGAGTAAGTTCAGAACATGGTTGAGATGAGCCTGTAAGTTTTCCAAGGTAGGCTAGCTAGTAGTGGAGTTCTTGATTTCTCCATTGGTCTGATTGTTCTACACTTGCATGATCTTTGGGTTTCCAGAGTGGGGTTGATTGCCATAGTTGCTTTGGTTCTTGCAATCATTCCCTTGTTGGTCTTTGTTTGGTTGCCTGGTCTTGTGTGCAGGAGGATTGGGGTTACCAGGATGGTTGATGGGGAAGCCTTTTAAGTCTGTAGCATTCATCTTTAGTGTGTCCCTCAAAAGATTCATTTCTTGAAGGAAGTCTTGTTGTTGTTTGGCTTAACTTGAGAGGGAACAGGAAAGGTCCTGGCAGAATTGGTCTGAGAAGGCTGTGCTACATTGCTGGCAATGAAGCCTGTTTCAGGGATATAGCCTTGTCTCTGAGTCTCTTCTTGCCTGATCATATAGTAGGCCTCCCCAATAGAAGGGAGAGGCTTCATTCTAAGGATTTGCCCTCTTATGTTCATGAAACTTTCGTGAAGCCCCAGAAGGAACTGCATCAACTGTCTTCTTTGTTCTCTGGATTCTTGATTCTTGACTTCACCACAGTTGCAGGGACATCTACAGGCTGTTGTGGGATCTAAGGCTGCACTTTCATCCCAGACCCCTTTCATCTTATGATAGTAAAACTCAACAGAACTGGTGCCTTGTTCAAGTCTGTGCATGTCTTTCTCTAATTGGAAGATTCTATGTCCATCTATGTTAGCAAACCTTTCTGCCAATTCCTTCCAGACTGAATGGGCATTGATAACATACCTTAAACTGTTGCTGATGTCTTCAGTGACTACATTGAAAGTTCAGGATATCACCATGTCGTTGGCTCTGGCCCATAGAGGATATAATGGGTCATCTTTCTCAGGAATAGGAAAGGAACCATCAATGATTGAAAGCTTGTTCTTGGTTGATAAGGCAATTTCAAAGGATCTTTTCCATGAATTGAAGTTTTCACTTCCAGTTAATTTGGTGGCAATCAAGATGAGACCTGGATGATCATTGTTGTGAAGATATAATGGATGCATATTGGAATCTATGCCGATTTCCATTGTTGATAGTTTGTTCTTTGAATTAGTGGGATCAATGGCGGATTTTTGGGTTTCTTCTGTCATGATAGAAGATTCACAGATAGATTGAAGGAGAAGAACTGGATAGATGCTTGGTGAGGTTCAGATGTCAGGAGATTCTTGGCTCTTATACCATGAAAACAAAAGATGTTGAAGAGAACATAATTGTTTCTTGAATTGAATTAATTGAAAATACATTGAATCACTATATAAATCCAAGGGGAATCCGAATCAGAGAGGGAGAGGGAAATATATCAAAAAGAAACAAAATACAACAGGCCTAACAACAATTTTACACCCGACACCCTTGCACTACTGAGAATTACATCCAGGTGCTGAAATTTTCCAAAGTAGAGGCTTCCTTGAATCTCTTCCATTTTGTGTTGGCTTCTCCATATTTGGCTTTGATCTGTACATCCTCGTTGAGTTTGATTTTAAGGGAGTTCAGATTCTTTTTAGTTTCATCTTCACAGTTAATAGATACTTTAGATTAATTAGTTAATTCACTTACTAAAGCTGGTTTAAACCCGTTGACTAAAAGAAATTCACAAAGTCAACCCATTAAATTAATTAGTTTATTCAACTAAATTAGCAGAAAAAGAACAAAAAAAAAAAAAAAAAAAGGACTTCACTCCTAAAATGAATTGCGTATGAATTTCCTACACCATAATAGTAATTACGCGCTTCCCCGTCACTTCAAAAGGCACTTTTCCCCTAAACACAACTCCGTTAAACAGAAAATACCTACCGATTTTAGATCCACCGTCGCCAACCCCCGTAAAACCTCTCTCCAACTCCATGGTACCACCGGCGGTCCACGGCGGCTCATCCCCCTCAGCCCAATATACCCAACAATTCCTCAGCAGCGTCCTTTCTCAACGCGGTCCTTCTTCTTTACCCTACTCCGAGGACGTCAAATGGCTTATCCGTCAACACCTCCTCTCCCTCTCCGAAGCCTACCCCTCTCTCCAACCCAAAACCGCCACGTTTACTCATAACGACGGCCGCACTGTAAACCTCCTCCAAGCCGACGGCACCGTTCCGATGATCTTCCAAGAGGTAACTTATAATATCCCTGTTGTTATATGGCTAATGGAATCTTATCCCCGTCATCCTCCGTTGGTTTTTGTTAATCCTACTAGGGATATGATTATTAAGCGTCAGCATCCGTTTGTTAATCCTTCTGGTATGGTAGCGATCCCGTATTTGCAAAATTGGGTTTACCCTAGCTCCAATTTAGTCGATTTGGCTCGTAATTTGAGCCATTTCTTTGGTACCGATCCGCCCCTTTACTCTCAACGCCGGCCCATTAATTCAGCTAACCCTACAAACCCCAACCCTAATTATAATATTGGGAATTCGGTTATGTCAAATAATTCTGTGGGTGGTTCTGGGCGACCAGCTATTCCTCCTCGGTCTTACCCGGCCTCTCCATACGGGAGTAATTCGGGTAGTGGAAGGATGCAGATACCACCGCCCTCGACTTTGCCGTCGAGGGTGGGGTCCACTGAGGATCCTACAGAGGTTTATAAGAGGAACGCCATAAATAAGCTTGTGGAGAATTTGCATAATGATATTGGGACGTCAAGGAAGGCTAGGGAGAGTGAAATGGAAGGGTTGTTTAGTGCTCAAGCAGTTTTGAGGCAAAGAGAGGAGTTGTTAGGGAAAGGTTTGAGAGAGATGCAGGATGAGATGGGAGGTCTGGAGCAGCAATTACAGATGGTCTTGATGAATACCGATGTGTTGGAAAGTTGGGTTAGGGAAAATGAGGGCAAGAAGGGGAATGTGGGGAATGTGGATGTAGATTCTGCTTTTGAGCCAGTTGATGCTCTTTCAAAACAGATGCTTGACTGTACGGCTTCTGATTTGGCTATAGAGGACGCAGTTTATGCATTGGATAAGGCGGTGCAAGAAGGGGCAATACCTTTTGATCAGTACTTGAGGAACGTAAGGCTGTTGTCTCGCGAACAGTTTTTTCATCGTGCTACTTCTTCCAAGGTCAGGGCCGCCCAGATGCATGCTCAAGTTGCTGTTATGGCTGCCAGGGCTCCATAATATGCTGTGTAGCAATTCATATCTCTGTGTATCTTCTTGGTTTAGTTTGATTTGGAACTCTAAACAAGGGTGTATTATGGTGTACACCGTGTGGCCTTCAAAAGAATATTCAAGAATCATATAGCATTCTATTCAACCTGTGAAGATATGCCAATTTTTTTTTTTTTTACATATTCTTCCTTTCTTTATCATTTTTTCTCATTCATATGTACTGATAGTAAAATGTATAACACATCATATGTTGTTTTTTTGATAGTTCTCACTGATGCTAGTATGTGATTTTATAATTTATTTCAAGGATACTGCTCAGCTTGTACTTTCTTTTTAAGCTTTGTATTCTTCTTGTTATATAAAAAGGTGATGGTGATAATATCAGTAGGAAAGGTCTGATTTTTAATCTGGAGGACTCTTGGATGGCCTGTCTCAGTTTATGCGATGGCTGATATTTTGCTATATGTTGTAGCTGATGCTACGATTATCTACTTGGTGATGCTGCACAGTACTTCTGCTCAGTGTTTTATTGAAAGTATTTGGTCTTACTTTTATTTATCTGATGTTTTTTTAATTGTATTAAGGATGAAAATTCATGGGTCTTAGTCAAGGATGAAGAAATTATTAAATCGGAAAGATTATTCAATGAGTAATCACCTGGAAACCAAACTTTAGGAGAAATCTCCAAGACTGGGAGATGGATTCTTTGGGACAGCTTTTCGAGTTTCTGTATAATCAGAAAGCTAGTGGCGATGGGGAGGAGGAAGCCGTCAATGAAGCACTTCTAACAGGCGATAATTTGCTGATCAGGAATTTTTTTTACGTTAATTGGTGTTTCTTATGCAAGGCAGGACGAGGAAAACGTAAACCACATTCTGTTACATTGTCCGGTTGCCAGGAGGATCTGGGATTTTGTCTTCTATCTGTTCCAGATTAGCTGGGTGATACCCATTTCTGTGAGACACTTAATGGAAAGCTGGGCTTTGTATAAAAGGAAAAGGAAAAATGTCATCTGGGAAGTGGCTCCTATGGCAGTTTGCTGGACTATCTAGAAGGAAAGAAACAGAAGATGCTTCGAGAATGTAGAGAGGAAGGTGGAGGAGATCCAGAAGACGATAATGCTACTCTTTTGGTGTCATGAGCTGCTAGAGCAGGGCGGCAATCCTTTTGTAGTGTTTGTGGATAATATCTCTTTTGTAAAGTAACTGGCTTGTATGCATCCTGTGTACATAGGCGCATCTCCTATTTAGGCGCCATTACTATTATCTTTATTTATTAAAAAAAATTATTCAATGAGAAACGCGAAGAAAACGTAACCATGCAGGTATCATTAGAGATATTACCTTTCTTTGTTGTATTTGTAAAAGCAAAGCGAAGGTTGCTTTAAGAAAGATGAAGACTGGGTTTAAGACCGAATGGAGTCTTTATTGAGGTATGGAAATGCCTAGGAGATGGCAAATGAACACCAAGTTCAGTTGAGTTTGAGAAGAAACACTGAAACCCTGGCACAGAGTTAATTGCACTGACATGTCTTGCTTAGCTTCCAATACTGATTTGCCTACTCCCTTGAACTGCCTCAAACTGCTCTCCACCAGAGGCAAAAAAAAAAGGGACAGTTTCAATTTGGAAGGAAGAAGTTGAGAAAAGAAAGAATGGCACTTTCTGAAATGTCAAAGATGCTTTTGTAAGTAATGAAGTGCTGATAGGTTCTTTTCAGCTCCTAAATAATTTCATGCTAGTGTTGAAAAACTTGTATTCCGCTCAAATGTAACATTCAATATTCATTTTTCATGGGATAGCTTATTGTACTCTAGGGCATATCGGGTCTCTATCCCAAACACTTGAACATTACAGGCCAACTCAGTTGTCATCAATAGCTCTGTTTCAATCGGTTATAACGTGATTTGAGAGTCAAAGATAAAACTTCTTGTTAACTCATATAAAATAATCAAAAGATAATTATCAAGTAGGGTCATAACCCACCGATCTGGTGATACTTGGTGATAAGGCGAGCTCTAAATCCTGACTCTCCTTTTGTTCATTAAATTCATTTTCTTTTCTTCAATCATACCCACGTCTTTCAATTTTCCCTCCAAATGAGTCTTTCTGGGGTTGTCCCTCATTCATTTCTTTTCGGGGATATTCCCCCATTCATCTCTTTCTGGGGCTATCCCCCCATTCATTTCTTTCTGGGGCTGGCCCCCCCATTCATTTCTTTCTGAGGTTGTTCTCCATTCATTTTCATGAGTCACCCTGGGGCTTCTGCCATGGGCTTTCCCGCCCTATCTTACAAAATTTGTTGATTGAGTCACCTTGGGGTTTCTCCCACTGAACCAATGAGTTTTGTCCAATGCAGTCGCCTATCTCATGTTCCACGAGCCGTGAATTGTTGATAACAGCGATAGACGCTCAGGTTGGGAAATCTTTAAAAATGTGAGTCTCGCTACAAGTAAAATAGAGAAAGTTGTTTTCAAACCTTGCAACTCCTCCTAAGGGGAGGGAGACAATTGAAAACGCATGGATTATAGACCAAGAGGATTTTTTTGCATTGGCCTAGTTTATCGAGGACTTCATAGGTAATGATTTCCTAGGAATGATTGATGGGAATGCTTACTATAAAGAAACCCCGGTTGAGTTCATGGATATCACATATAGTCCATTGCAAATTTGATACACTACCACTAGGGCCTTGTTTGAATGTTGCGGATCTGGTGAATCGTTTTGGATATACTATGCATCCCTTTTGTTTGGTGCCACACCAGTTTTTCTATGTTCTGCCAAGTCTTGCTGCTTGGTCGCTATGTTGTCTTGTCAGATGGGTTCGGGTTTGAACCCCCTCTTTTCTTTCTTTGCTGAAAGCCAGAATGTCCAAAAGAGAAACATTTGCAAGGATCTTGGTTGAAATTCGGATCCTCATTGATAAAACCCACCAAATGCCAAAGACCAAACAACAAATACACATCAAAATAGCATCATCCTCTTTACCTACCTGTCAGGAAGGACAATGTGCATTTGTGAAATACAATGTCTTTTGTTTTGTTACATAATAATATGTCTTTCTTTTATTCTTTCAAAATTACACAAATTTCTTTCAAGAAAAAAAGAAGAGGAGTTTTTTTTTTTCCATTAACATGTCAATATAGCTTACATTTTTATATCTTATCAAGTATTTGCTGCATCGGCCCCGATGTAAGATGCATATCTTCTGCTGGCACCCGCCAAGAACCGCCAACACCAATCTTCAGCAAAGCTTGCCGAAGTTGCAAAACAATGCATCACCAACAACTCTGCAATCCAATCATCAACAACACTCCCCAGCGAGTATCATAGACATATCAATCCTACCGACGATGACACATCAATCAATCCTTCCAAATATGGAACACATCAATCAATCTCGCCGACGATGGCACATATATTAGACTGACCGACAATGGCACATTAGTGGAACACATCAATCAATCTTGCCAACGAATGGCACATAAATCAAACAGGCCGACAATGGCACATCAGTTAATCCTGCCGAAGATGGCACACATCAATCAATCTCTCCAACGATGGCACATATATCAAACACACCGACGATGGCACATCAAATATGTCGACGAAGGCGCAACATCAAATATTGCCAAAGATGGCACATCAATCAATCCTTCCGAAGATGGTAAATCAAACATGCCGACGAAGGCGCATCATCAAATATCACCGAAGATGGCACATTAGTCAATCCTACCGAAGATGGTAAATCAAATATGTCGATTGTCGACAAAGGTGCAACATCAAATATTGCCAAAGATGGCACATCAGTCAATCCTTCCGAAGATGGTAAATCAAACATGTTGACAAAGGCGCATCATCAAATATCGCCGAAGATGGCACATCAGTCAATCCTACCGAAGATGGTAAATCAAACATGCCGACGAAGGCGCAACATCAAATATCACCGAAGATGGTACACATCAAACAATCCTACCAAAGATGGTAAATCAAACATGCCGACGAAGGCGCAACATTAAATATCGCTGACGATAGAACATATATCAAACACGCTGACGATATAACAAATATCAAACACGCTGACGATGGCACATCATCAAACATGCCGACGATGGCACATCAATCCAACTTGCTGAAGATGGAACATTAATCTTATCGAAGATGGCACATCATGTCCGCAGTAGATCAAAGCATCGCCGACATAATTTCAGAAGATATAGCTATCGCGTATCCTTAAAATTGCATTTGACTTTTATCATGTTTATTAGGTCAACTCCCAAGAACATAGACTTCCATCATCGTGTTTAATAGGTCAACTCCTAGGAACATAGACCTCCAGTATCGTGTTTACTAGGTCAACTCCTAGGAACATACCTCCATTATCGTGTTTACTTTGTCAACTCCTAAGAACATAGACTTCATCATTGTGTTTACTAAGTCAACTCTTAGGAACATAGACCTCCACCATCGTGTTTCCTAGGAACATATACCAGCAGACGAGTTACGATTAGTCTATTCCTTTTTATAAAGAATACATAGGCAGCCTATTACGGTAGGTCCGATCGTCCCCTCTCAAAATGTTTTCAATTGGCAGCGTAAAAAAATGATTTCCATGATTGGCAGCACAATGATTTGCATCGCAAAAAACTCAAAATTTTCCCCAGCGATGCTTTATACGAATTTGGGAGTCTATTCTTATCAACGATGTTCATTTACTTGTAAACTCCGTTGTTGAGGAGCTCTGTAGACATCCCAAATTCGTACCTCTAATTTGTAATGTCCTATAAAATATTAGTACAAATTGAAAATGGACTAAAAGTTACTTTTAAAACATTTTAGGGTGCCAAAACGTCAAAAGGAACTCGGAAGGGCTCGAAAGAACGAATGATAACGAAGGGGGGGATAGAAAAAATTGAAGAAGGAAATAGCCTGGGCGTCGCGCCCCAGGTCTTAGTGTCGTGGGCTCAGCCCCTTTTGACCTTCGGTTCACTGTTGTTGCGTACGTTGCATGTTGCACTATTCTGCGCAGAGTACTAGCCTTCCTTCACGGTTTCTTCCGCTTGCTCAGCTTCTTCTCTTCCTATAAATAGAGGCATTCTCTCCCTCATTTAGACACCAATTCAATACTCCCTCTCTCACTCCGATAGGCTGTTGAAGAGAAGAGAAGAATGAAGGATCCTTGCCTTGCCCCTGCTTCCCTGCCTCATTGCCAAGCCCTGCTCAGTCTCCTTCCCTCGCAAGACGAACAATATAAACCAAACACTGCTGTTACACTGCCCAAATTCTGCAAAGCAAGAGATACATACACGCGTTACAAAAACAAACTCTAAAAGGAAAAAAGACTTTCTCTCTCAGGAGGACAGGGAAAGTACACGTAGATCGCCTAAGCCTATGCGTACTAGATTCATATACTCACGCTTTAAGAGGTAGGCCTCAACCTATTATTATGCCCGTAGTTATATTAAATAGATAAAATGTAGAAATTTACACTTTGTTAAGTTTGTAAATATTTTTATTTGTACAAATTATAATTAGTTTCCTTTTCCTGTTTATATTTGTTACTATAGAAAAATTATAATACTTTCTTTGTTCAAAGTTCATGTTTCTAATTTTAAAATAAGAATTGTGTTATTAATATTTTTTTTTATTTTAATATTTCTTGTTTTAAAAATTGTGTTATTATTATAATTGTGTTTCAATTAGATTATAAAAACAAGTCGTTATTATGCCCAAATTTTGTTATTAAAATAAATCTCATTTATTTTCCAAGATATATATAATTTTCTAGACTATATATATGTATATATATATATATATATATATATATATATATATATATATATATATATATATATATACATATATATGAAGTAAACATTTTTAGCAAACCCAAATTTGAGACTGAAAAGGCGAGTTGGGTACCTAGCCCTTTCCCAACTCGTAACTTAGCCCCCGAACCCACATTTTCTGGTATTTTTTTGTTGTCTCTATTTAACCTTAAAATGGAGGTGACAAATCTGTACATACAATTTTAGAGTCCAGGACAAGGTTGAACGTATTCTACGTGCGCTTAAGTTTTGAAGTCACTCGTATTTGTACAAGGGGGGGGGGGTTTGAAACGGGGTTCTCACATATGGTTTTCATTAAGGGTAGGATAGTTAAAACAGTCAAAAAATCAAATAAGGAAAATTGGGTTTCGAAGGCAATGCACTCGTATTGCTAAGGTTCAGTTTTTGTCTTCCATTCTGTGAACAATACGAGGGCATCGAACTCATTTGAGAAAATGTGGGAGAATGGAAGACAAAAACTCAAACCCTAACCAAAAATAGGTTGTTACCCCACTCAAATCAAGTCTGGAACTCATCCAAACCTCACCCGAAACGGCTTGAACACAAACCGAGAGAAGATCGAGAAGAAACAGTAACTAACCGACGACCGAACCAACGAATAAGCAAGTAAACAAACATAATTATAAGCATGTTAAGGGTCTCTAATAGGGACTTAGAACATATATACAAGTTGAAATAACTCTTAAATGAAATCAAGCATCGAAATACAAAACGTGCAGAAAACGTGAACTCATACACCGGAATGATGACGAATGTTATGCTAATGACTTCAAGCACACGTATGAACTTCAAGTGAATGTTTATGATGAGAACATATGTAATTATGCACACACATGACATGCATACAAATGTCTAGGGTGTAACATGCTCTTCCCCCCCATCCACATGTTCAAGGCAAAAGGAAAGCTAAGGTTCAATATACTGCTGAAGGATTGCCTGTGGCATTGCCTCTACTAGCAGAAATTCCCAAGCTAGCAGAAATTTCAAAGTGAGCCTCCCATCTATCTCCTTCCAAGAAACGTAAGCATTCCCAATCTTCCCCCAATCTAACCCCAGTCAAGAAATCCTCCAAATACGTTTGTATCCAACCAACAAATATTCCTCCTCTTCTTCCCAAGAACTCACGTAAACAAAAATCTAACCAACCTACCTTCACCCTTTCTCCTACCCCCTCACCAGCTCAAGAGAAGCAACCAACTCAACCTCCTACAGGTTCTCCAGATCAGGAGGAACTCAATATCCAACCTCCCTATTGATCTGCAATTGAGGATGATCTTAAATCTTTCCCACCTAAACTCATAAAAAGGAAGGTCAGGCAAGCTGCTTCTATTTCTGCCTCCTTGCCCAAATCTACTTCCCCTACCAAATGTCCTGCTCAGGATCTGAAGATATTATTGGACCAACTCCCATTTTCACTCATATTCTTCGCACTCAGCTACACCAATTCATTAAGGATGAGTGGGCATGTATTTTGTACGCAGTGCTCAATGGAAATCCAATGCCTGATTTTGTAGGAACATAAGTAGAGGTTCTTGCTTCTTAACCTACTACTTAAGATTCTATTCCTATTACAAATTTTCCTCTATTGTTAGAAGCTCCTCCGTAGGATTCTACCATGCCAATATCTACTGCCCATAATTATGTTGATATCCCTACCCATGCTTCAACTTTTGCTATTAGCCAAGATGATATCTGTGCAGTTATCTATTCATCTGCCCCTCCCTCTATATCTCCTCTACCTACATCACCTTCATTCATTTCTACTCCCTTGCATTATCCCACTCTCTCACCAAAGGCTACCGATTTTTTTCTACTTCCCTCCATCTTATCTTCTCATTCTTCTTTTCCATATCAACCTATTTTCTCCACTCCCCTCACAGCCCAAGCTGTTACTATATATTTCCACTTGATACATGACCTATTTACTGTTGGATTTATACCTCTTCAGGGCACATAGGTTCGCCTTGACTCTCGGATTCACAAACTGGTTCTATACTCCCAGTAGGTTGAAATTGCAAACCAAACCATCATCTTCATTCGTCCCTACCATTCTCCCAAACCACTACAACTAACCCACACTTCTGCCTATCCTCTTCTTCCCCTATCTCTTGCCTACCCTCTCCAGCCTCTTTTCCATTCATTTTTGTTCCGGTTGACTTCAACTCCTTTCTCCAACATCTATCTAGCTCCATCAACCCATTCCTTGCAACAGCCCTACGGACTTACCAACTTCTCCATCCTATCTACTCCCTCGTGATATGGTCAGGAAACTTTTATTTGACCAACTTGAGTTCGTATAGGCCATCGGTGAGGCCAACAAGAAGATACACGATCGTATGTCCTCCGTAGAGTCAATTTTTTGAGATTTGATGCATCTTCGGTGTTGATTCTTATTACATTTTAGATTTGCACATGTCATACATTACAAAAGGTTTTACACTTAATGGCTAAATGGGATGGGTGCCAGTTAGCGTGACAGCTTTGTATAGAACTTTGCTTTAGAACAAATCAGACGGACTTCGCAGAAATCAACGGTATTCATCACTAGACTTTGGCCAAGCTTTGAACGCCTCCATTAGCTAATATCACCAGCAAACATGGTTAACCCTTCTTCAAAGAGTGACATGTCTGAGGATAAAGACTTCAAGATTTCAAGCTCAGCATTTTCTCTTAAAGATATTAATTCAAATATTCATTTTTGAATATCTATTTTAAAATCATATCTCAGAGTTGACCTCTTGAATGATATCTCCCACCGAGTCATGATTAAAAGCGAGACTTTCCTCTTTGATGATTACCGAACAATAAGATAGAGCGGCTGCATACACATCACTCACTGTAGTACTACAGACTGTACCATCTTTTACAAGTCTTAAATGTTTTCGGCTACAATCTATTCAGTGCAGTACCTGCTCTCTCTCTCTCTCTCTCTTTCTTGATCAGACCCAAACGAATGAAATTCAAATCCTTACAGCTCTTTGCATTTAATGCTTTCAACTCAATCGAGTTGTTACTCTCATCGTCTACAATGTTCTTAAGGAATCTCGGACTATAAATGCTGCCATTGAAGAGTGAAGAACTTAATGCTCTGAAACTACTCAACAACTTACAAAGTTATTACTCTCATTGCATTCAAGAGATCCTTAACAGATTAAGAAGTCCTCAACAACAATAAGAAGACTGCACAATCATTTTCATTCATTGTCTTCTTAATTGTTGTTTTCTGTTGGTCCCAAAATAGGCTCAATCTAGGCTAGAAGGGGGGGGGGTTGAATAGCCTAGTTGTGTTATTATAAAAACTTTTTATAAACACTTCTGAAAGATTTCTTAAAAAGATTTAACTAAAAGTGTTAATGCAGCGGAAACTGAAGGGGTTCTGAACTGACTAGAGTTATGCTTAAGCAGCACAGATTCAGAAATGGTTAAGCATAAACAGTTAATAGAAATGGCAAAAGAGTCGAGTAACACGAGTTTAGAAGTGGTTCGTACTGTGAATAGTACTACGTCCACTACCAAAGTGGTTAGCTTTGGATTTTAAAAGGTGCACTTGTTTATCCACTAGGTTTATAAGTAAGATCTCTAATGGATCGTGTACAAAATAAGTTTTCAACCAAGTGTATAATGGTGAGAGGAACAATCAAGGATTAATTGTTCTCACACGTGCTAAAGTAAAGAACAGTTTAAAAAGCAAACTAGATGAAGCTGAAACAAATTTAAGACGGGTAGATCTGCAGCTTCAGGAAGTTTGGTGAAGTGTTAGTTCTTGTCCTTTGATCTCTTGAATGCTTGAGTGTTGAAGATGAAGCTTGAAAGTTTAATGCGCAAGAGTTATGTCTTCATATTTTCAAAACTTGAATAAATACCAAAGAGATCTTTTGGACCGTTGGACTGAGGCAGAGAGAACTGTGTCCAACGTTCTATTGCATTGAATGCAATTCGGCGCTTTGGGAGATGTAAGAGCCACAGTCATCAGAGATGCAGTGTGTGCAGAGAAGACATTCCCAAATAGAGTAAGGTTTCAGTTTGCAGGCGTTGCAGCTGTGAAAGTCTTCTTAGCCAAAAGGGGTAATGTCTTCAGACTTTATGTTTCAGGAGACAGTCTGGACAGTTGTCAGCATGTAGAGTTGACTTCTTTAATAGTGAAATCCGATGAGGATATTTTGACTAGACATTTCAAAAAATATCTAGGTAGGACTATATGTGTCATAAATCCATGATTTGGCTATTCTTGATTTTTCGCTCTTTGAGCAGACTTCAAAGTCTGCTGTTCTTCCAAGGCTGCTGTAGAAGCCTGCTTGTTCGCGCCTTAACTAACACTAAGACAGTTCTAAACAACCTTGATTCTAAGACAGTTGCCACACTAATCGGTACGCAGACCTATTAGCCACTGTACAATAGAATCAGAAGATGACTCAACCAAATCTAGAACTTATGAGAGTCAACATTTTCATTAATTGTTCTTCGGTACCATAAATATTCTGTTTTTCCAGATATTTACTAACCCCCCCCAAGACACAAAGTCAAATATTTTGTACACGATTCATTAACTGTTCTGTAATAGATTTAGTGGAAAACATAGTGCACTTTCAAATCCAAAGTTGACTGCTTTGGTGGTGGACGTAGTACTCTTTGCAGTATGAATCATCTCAAAATAGGTGTGTTCTTACTTCCTGTCTAAGCTCATTATTACTGTAATTATTGTTTATTATATCTTATTCCTTCTAGCATTAAACTTAGAGATTTACCAAGTCTACTGGTAATGTTTACCAGCAGACTTTGTTTGTATTTCTAGTGAATTTATCCGTTACTACATCTTAGCTATAAGCTGTTAGCATTCACTTAAGGAAATTCTCTCAAAAGTTTTGAAGTGTTACTAAGCTATTCAACTCCCCCCCCCCCTTCTAGCCTAGTATTGTGCCCTTTGGAACTAACAATTGGTATCAGAGCTTAAATCTTCGAAAACAAGTTTTTCCAAAATTATCCTCTTGAGAGATAACGATCCAATGGCACAAACACATTATATGCTACCTATGTCAAAAGCGAACCATGTCCCAATATTGGACGAAGGCCATTTTGATGTTTGGAAGGATAAAGTTATGTGTTATATGAACTTTATTGACAACAGGTTATGGAGATGTGTTCAAGATGGACGTCACATTCCTATGAAGGAAAATCTCCTTGCTGAGATTGGTACTGCTCTTGCAGAGATCACAAAAGCTGAAGAATGGACTGAGGATGAGAGGAAACTGGTGGAGCTGGACTGTAAAGCTATAAACATAATCACAAGTGCTCTGGACACTAGTACCTATCAACAAATCATACGATGCTCCTCTGCAAAAGAAATGTGGGAAGCTTTTTGTGGAATACTTGGAAGGAGACCAAGACATGAGAGACAACCGTCTGTACACATTCATTCAACAATTAAACTCCTTCAAGAAGGATCAAAGGAAACTTTGAGACAAGCCTATGATCACTTTAATAAGGTAATAAATAGATGTTTCTCTCTTGGTAAAGTTTATGGTAAAAAGGAAATGAACATGAGAATTCTAGGCTCTCTAGGTAATTTCTGGCATGTGAAGACTACCGCTATGAAAGAATCTAAAAACTTGAACGACACGGCACTTCATAGTTTGTATGCAAGTTTGAAGGTTTATGAGCTTGAAGTTAGCAAAGCTCAAGAGCAGGACAAATAATTTAAAACATTGTCCTTGCCTGCTATGGTATAAGAGGTATCACCAGTTGATAACAAACCTTCCACCTCCTCCGGTGAAAACAATTTTTTTAATATGACGAACAGTTTGCTATGTTTGTAAAACGTTTTCAAAATTTTGTAAAAACTAAAAGAAGAGATATACATCAGCAGCCTTTTAGAAAGACTGCTGAAGCTTCATCTAACAATGAACTTGTGCGTTATAATTGTAGAAAACCAGATCATTTTTCATCTAAATGTCCATGGCCAACATTTGAAGCATATCGAAAACCTCAATATAAGAAATTTCAAAAACAAAGAGGTATACTGGCTGAAGACATCGAAAAAAAAAAACCGGTTGCTATATGGTTTGAGACCGATTCAGAAGAGGATGAGGACGATCTTGAACAATCCAATATATGCTTAGTGGCTCAAGAAACTAATCTCATCTATGACTCTGAAATGAAGTCGAATACTCACCTTCTCTTGTTAAGAAGGCTGAGAACAACTGTGATAAGCTCAGTAAGGAAGAGCTACTCAAGGATGCTCAAGACATGCTTGAGGAGTTCAATTCCTTCAGGAAAGCCTATGTAAAGCTTGTTAAAAACTATGAGACGCTTGTTGCTAAGAAATCTGTGCTGATAGCTGAGGTGAAAACTTTCAATGGCTGTTAGGAGGAGAGTGTCAAGTTAAAAGAGGGAACAAATTCATGTGTGATAAAATTGAATGTCTGGTTGAGCACATCAATGGATTAAGCAAGGAAAAAGATGGCTTGCAAATGACCATTGATTCTTGGAACAACTCTAAGGAAACCTTTTATGGAATCCTCTCAAGCCAAAAGACAAGTAGGGATAAATCAGGCTTAGACTACAATGATTAGTACAACTCAGGAAACTCTTCTGACACACAGGAAGGTGAAACCTCCAAGATTGCTGATGACTCTTCTTTCCCTCAATAGATCTTTGGGAACAAAGGTAAATAAGGACTTGGCTATGCCAGAGTTTCATATGCTTACCCTAAGGTTCACAAAAGGGAAACCAAAGAAGTTGATTCTTTTGAAAAGCTTGTTAAAGGTACTATAAAGAATCATATGTCTACTGACAGCAGCTCTGCTAAGGCAAAGTCTGCTAGCACTAGACAAAAGAAATCTCTGCTAAAACCTATCAAGTTTGTCAGAGAAAAGACTTATGCTCCCAAGCTTATTGATCTTAAGCTTAAGGGTATTCCTATGGATGCTCCTAGGCCTCCTAACGACAAACCAACCAATGCTGAGTCTGTTGTTAACAGATCCAGGAACATTCATAGTAAAACTCTCAAGCCTACTGTCAAAAAGTATGCTAAACCTAAGAGAGTTGTTATAAGGAAAGAAATTCATAAGCATTCTACAGCTAAAGAGATCATAGTACTTGATGTGTCTTAAATTTATACCTTGCAAGTGCACAAGACTATTGCAGAATAGTTTGGGAGGCAAGGGTCGAACCACACAGATTTGGATTTGATTAAAGTAAATTTAACTAATCTAACAAAATAAAGAAATTAATAACTAATGGGGTTTTTTGTTTTTATAAATTAAATTAACTAGAAAGCAATAAAATAATCTAACTAATAAAGCATGATAAATATGAGATTTGTAAAACGCCTAGGAATTAAGATTCACTTGTATCTATTCTAATGCTCTTTTGTCTAATGTATCAATCAATTAATCTTGGGTTCGTTCACGAAAGATTGATATAGGTCACCAAATTATAATTATGTCTCCATCCTAAATGATTCATCAGAATCTATACCCTTAAGAACAAGAACATATGAATTTCCTATCTGTCACATAGGAACATATATATAAACCTGACCCTAATTTTTTGCTCTCGTGCATCGATAAGGTCAATTTATCACAATGGTGAGCCAATGTACGACATATGCATTTGGCCGTGCAGCTATCCGCTCCTCTTGGTCTTTACTACTTGCAATTCCATTCATTTGGTCAAAGCTAGACAGTAAAGAGATTGATAAACATCATAATCAACAATTAAGATTTGATTGAATAATAAATTAATGTCGAACAAAAGATTTGATACAAGTTACCTCCAATTCCTAGATTATGGAGTTAGTTCCTCATAATTGAAAGTACAAAACCTTGAACCATTCTTGAAGAATCTTTCTTCATAGACAAAGAAAAATAATACAGAACTTCTCTTCCCTTTTTCCTAACCTAAAGGGATCTATTTATACCTAATTAATCCTACAACAAGAAGGAAAATGAGATACAATATAATTACAACACTAAAAAGAATTCAAATAGGACTTGCACGTTTCCCAAGACAACTATAACACCAAAGTGGGTGGCTGATTTGGTGATGGAATGATATGATTTTCAGCTTTTGCACTTCAAGTTTCCAGCTTTTGTACTTTGGTCCCTGAAATTCTTCATTTCAGCATAAAATGCATATATTTTGTACAATTGTTCCAAAAGTCTCTGAAACTATAAAACAACACTACAACATATATTAGACAACAAAAAAACCCCGAGAAATAGTATAATTTAAGCCAGAATAATACACAATAACTGCGTATAAAACACAGTTATCAAATACCCCAAACTTAGACTTTTGCTCGTCCTCGAGTAAAACAAAGCAAAACACATAAATACAAAAACTAAACTAAACTAAATTATAACAAAGAAAATATTTTTTTTCTTTCGCAAGTTAAAGCATCGGTATGGTACCACATAATGCCTCAAGGAATGATAAATAACAACACATAGCCACAAGTCTAGGCTTTCAGTCAATCATTATCAATCTCACTTGTACATCTCCGTGTGTGTGCGAAAACCATTAATTGACTATCTCCAAACTTAGAAAGTTTTATCAAGCTAAACACAACATTCATTCCCAAAATATTTCAATTAAAACATGTGCATCACAAAACATGCACACACCATCAATACCCGGTTAACAACACGAAGAGAGATCGTGCTAGAATTCAAGTGCTTATACATCCATTCCATGCACTAACTATGTATGAAATACAATGCTCTCAAGTCCCAATTACTTATAATAGCTGATATTATGCAAATAGTATGAGCTATATCGAGATGTGTATATAATTCAAAACAAGGGTCAAATCAACTATGCTTCCAAACCATGTAAACTAACACAAACAAATGTGGAAACTAGATCAATAGGACTTTATTAAGCTTGTAATGTAAGGCCAAGGTGAGGGGTAACAATAAGGGATAAGAAATTACCAAGTGAGAGTAAGAATATTTCCCTTTTTCCCATACAAATCACTCACTTTCCTTCAACAACCCCCAAACTTGGACTTTTAGGTTGAAGAAGGTATCATCATCATCATAAATATTTTCATCTCAATGATCCTTTCCTTTGCTTTCTTTTCTTTTTCTTTTTTATTTTTTTTCTTTTGAAGGGCATATGCACTTTTGATTTTCGCACCCTTTTATTCTTCACTTTTTTTTCATATATCTTTTTTTTTTCAATACAAGAACTCATTGAAGCTATTTTTTATTACATCAACCAACATGTAGACAACATTCCCAACCCAATCCTACCCTCTCAAAGGTAGGCAAAAGTGTATAAGCTTAAAGGTTAAGTTAATGTGGGTAATAGAAACGATGTTGAATGACGATCGATGTGTTCTTAGCACACGCCATTCTTTTTAATAAAGTTCAAAGGGGACACTAGAGATTAATATAGAATAGGGATGGTGAGATAAAAAGGCTCAAACGATCCAAAGATGACCTAAATCATATCCTAACTGCCACAATACTCATGCTTCGTTTTCACAGAAATTCAATAAAGTTTCAAATCATTCCCTAACTCATAGTTTTAAAAATGAGCTCCACAAGTATTTCACATAAACATTCGCTAGAAAAGTGGAAGGGAAAATCAAGACTTAAATGCACTTACGGTTCGAAAGTGTGCTTGAGATATATTAACAAAAGACGTCTAACAAATCTAACTTAGCATGCAATCAACCCTAAGTCGCTAATATAATGCAACAATCATGTAATGACGGCTGTTTAAAATGTTCATGACCACTAAAATAGCAAGGTCCAAGGGAATGCAATGTGCACTATAAACTCAATAAAAATACCCAAATTCTTTAATAAATCAAGTCATGGTATTTTTGTGCTAAAAACATTGGAGATATAAAGTTCCATCAACTAGATCAAGCTAAGGGTCGTAGACAAGTTTACATGCATCGCTACTATCAAACATGTATCATTGGCGGAAGTAACCACGCCAATATTAAAAACTCGGAATTTTTTTGAAATTTTCTAATTTTTTTATATAAAACTAAACTAATTACTAAAACTAATAAATAAAAAGAAAAATATAAAAACTAAATTAACTAATACAAGTAAAAAGGCAACTCTCAAAAATATTATCATTAAGCGCAAGACAATTCCCACCCCAAACTTAAATTTCACATTGTCCTCAATGTGAATCAAATATAGGACATGGGAGAAAAGAAATATCATCCAATCGGAGACTAACCAGGCCTGGCAAAACAGGTAAAAAATTTAATAGGATCACATGCTTGCACCCTCAAGAGTTAATCAAGTTACCAACTGCTCATTATTCCCACAAAATCATAATTTTTCAACTCCCATTCTTCCCAATTTAAATTAAAATGTCTCATTACTACCAATCCAAACGAGTAACCATACTATCCTCCCAACGGTTATGGTATTTTTGGTTAGAAACCAATTTTTATCATCAATTATCCAAAGTATAACCAGAGTATACGATATGCAATTTTTGCACAATACTCCCAACTTTCAGCAATAAACCAGCAGAATATAACATATCTAATTCACACTGACTATTTTCCAAACATGTAGATATACTTAGGGTGGAAGAATCAACTGTCCGTACCCAACCCAATTCATGTACTCTATTGGCAGATATTCCCAACACTCCAAATTATCAACTGATTTACAAAAATTCACCATCAAATCTGGCAGTTCACAATTTGAATGTTTTGAAATTTACTAAGGATTATATCAAGAGTATTCATCATACTGAAGCAAATAATTCCAAATTTCAGCAATTAATCAGAAAATTGAAATGATCTTACTTGAAATTTTGCAAGGGAATTCTGAAATTCACGCCTTAAATGTGATGTGCTTTGCAACTGATGAGGGAGAGAAATAGACCAACACGATGGATAATACGTTGTATTCGCCGGAATTACAGACCAGAGTCTGGGATGGAGATGACAGATTTGAAGCCAGCCGTGAGATGGAGGTTGTTGTTGACGCCCGACGAAAGAGATGCATGTGATCAGGCTGGAAGCTGCTTCGCTAGAATCGGGGTGAACATAGGTGGAAGGAGTCGGCTGCGGGTGGCATTGAAGGCGGTTGGAGCAGAGGGATACAGCTTGACATGGGGGCTGTGGCGGTTGTTGATGATTAGATAAAGGGGATGGAGACGTCGGGTTTTGAGAAAGAAAGGGGGATGATTGCTGCTATGAATGGAGAAGAGGAAAAGGGTCAACTGGAGTAGGGGCGATTTGACCGGAGGAGAGAGCACGACTGTAGAAGACTCGCCGTCGAAGGATGCGACTGAGGCGAGCAGGTCATCGACGGCTGGAACAAATGAAGGAGATTCAGGACGGCGCTATAGAAGGCAGATTTGAAGCTGGCGAACAGGTTTGCTAGAGACGGCGGCGGCTGGATACTGGGGAAAAGGAGTTGAACTGGCCGGAAGCAAGGAAGAGATGGAGATGGGTGAGAGAGGAGAAAGAAGAGAGGTCAGTCGCCTTTTGTGTGTTGGGCATTCTTTTCCTTCTTTATTATTATTTTATTTTTTTGCTTTTTTAATAATGTAATCCCTTCAAACACCAACCTTTCTGTTTCCCTTGCGAGTGCAAACTCTTTTGGGCATGCGGCCCCATTCTTAGGTCATTAAAAATTTAGACAGTCTCTGGATACCTTGCGAATTGCGATTGCATGGTCAAGGGGCCTTGCGGCCGCAAGGTATTTTTAATTAAGTCCATGCACTTTATTATTTCTTAATTTCAGCCGTAATTTGGTCCATAAATTTCAGTTAATTCTGTAAATTGTGTCCTTTTGAGAAGCCTTTAACCTGTTTAAACTAAAACAAAAATCTACAAAAACCAAAAATAAAATAATTAAAAATTAGTGCATAAAAATACATAAAAAATAATTTTTTTGTGAGGGTGACACTATTAACACTCTCCTATAAACTCACTAACTCAAGAAGACTCTAACGAGTGACTCAAAAAGCAACAAAATAAATACAAAGAGATAAGGGTTAGAAATTATTCTAAGTTATAGTCGTTAGCTTGACTTAAATCCTTCCTTTTAACTAAGAAGGCATCGCCGAATCACTTACGAATGCACACATTTTTGGTCCATAAAATCCACCACTCATGTAGTGTCTTAATTTTAGTCCATTGAAACCAAACACTTTCTTGGCGAAATTTTCTTTATACGATGGCCATTTAATTGATTTGGGGACGGGAAGTTTCACACCTAAATCTTTTAATGTAATCCTGTCCGGAATTTCCGCTACTTTTTCATCACAACTACATTACTCATGCATCTCTAAAATAGGTTTGTGATTCTCTTCAAGAAAATATGAAGAAGGCGTCCCTAACTCTACATAAGTGTCTAGCGGAGAATCAATTGGAGAGTAAATTACAATGAAAGTCTCCGAAATTGTTTCGGGTTCTTGAGAACAATGAGGTGATACGTCAATTTGTGGAAAATCTTGGGATTCTAAAATCAACTCATCTTTTTCAATCGGCTCATCTACTACTTCCAATTCTTTTTCTTGAATATATGTTTTTTCTTTACCCCTTGGAGTTGTACCAGATACTCGGTACCATTTATTTAACCGCTCTTGAATTATTTCCAGGTACCATGGCTCCTCTGTGCCCCTTTCTATATCATATTCCCACTTAGCGATTTCCCATTCCATGGGTATCTCATCATCTTCAGGAATCAACTCATTCTCTCGTACTTCTACTTTTTCAATCGGCTCTTCTTCCTCAATGACTTCTATTTCTTCTTCATCTAAAGGTGTTGGATCATTTTCTTGATACTGATTCTTTATCTCATTTAACTTCTTTTCGATATTTTCCAATTGTGCAGAGTCTCGTTCTAGTTCTTGCTCATTATAGTAAGACGAATAAGAATAATATTCATGAACAATTGAAGCTTTCTGGATTGCAAATTGCGCTTTGACAGTTTTAATTTGTGCTTCCAATAATGCAATTTGTCTTGACATATTGAAATTACTGGACGAAGAAAAAGAGGGTTGATTACAATAAGAAGGTGGCTCATTATAATAATTATGCGAGGAGAAAGCGGATTGATTGTAATAAGAAGGTGGCTCATTATAATAGGACGAATAAGAAGGATGTTCATTATAAAAGGACGGATTATAATAGTTATTACGTGAAGGAAAAGATGGTTGATTTATTCTAGCATTTTGGTAGGCATATTCATTTGTGGCTCTCATAGGTGTGTAATTTTCCATACCCCAATGATAATTATTGTACGCCATTTTTTTTAAGAATTTTTTTTATTTTTTAATTTTCGGAATTAATTTTTTTAAAGAAAACGAAAATAATAAAAAAAACGAAAAGCTAAATTAACTAAATCAAAATAACAAATCCCCGGCAACGGCTCCAAAAACTTGATGTGTCTTAAATTTATACATTGCAAGTGCACAAGACTATTGCAAAATAGTTTAGGAAGCAAGGGTTGAACCACAGAGATTTGGATTTGATTAAAGTAAATTTAACTAATCTAACAAAATAAAGAAATTAATAACTAATGGGGTTTTGGGTTTTTATAAATTAAATTAACTAGAAAGCAATAAAATAATCTAACTAACAAAGCATGATAAATATGAGAAAAATCAAGATTTGTAAAACGCCTAGGAATTAGGATTCACTTGTAATGCTCTTTTGTCTAATGTATCAATCAATTAATCTTGGGTTCGTTCACGAAAAGATTGATATAGGTCGTCAAATTATAATTCAGTTTCCATCATAAATAATTCATCCGAATATATACCCTTAAGAACAAGAACATATGAATTTCCTATCTGTCACTTAGGAACATATATATATAAACCTGACCCTAACTTATCACTCTCGTGCATCAATAAGGTCAATTTATCACAATGGTGAGCCAGTGTACGACACATGCATTTGGCCGTGCAGCTATCTACACCTCTTGGTATTTGCATTTGGCCGTGCAGCTATCTACACCTCTTGGTATTTACTACTTGCGATTCCATTCATTTGGTCAAAGTTAGACAGTAAAGAGATTGATAAACATCATGATCAACAAGATTTGATTGAATAATAAATTAATGTAGAACAAAAGAATCGATACAAGTTACCTCAAATTCCTAGATTATATAGTTAGTTCCCCATAATTGAAAGTACAAAACCTTGAACCATTCTTGAAGAATCTTTCTTCATAGACAAAGAAAAATAATACAGAACTTCTCTCCTTTTTTTCTTAACCTAAAGGGATCTATTTATTCCTAATTAATCTTATAACAAGAAGGAAAAGGACATACAATACAATTACAACACTAAAAAGAATTCAAATAGGACTTGCACATTTCCCAAGGCAACTATAACACCAAAGTGGGCGGCTGATTTGGTGATGGAATAATCTGATTTACAGCTTTTGCACTTTGGTCCCTGAAATTCTTCATTTCAGCATAAAGTGTCCATATTTTGCACAATTATTCCAAAAGTCCCTAAAACTATAAAACAACACTAAAACATATATTAGACAACAAAAAACCCCGAGAAATAGCATAATTTAAGCCGGAATAATACCCATTAACTACGTATAAAACGCAGTCATCAGTACTCCATGGAACTTTCACCTTTTCCACTTTTGTAATTGTCTAGGTTATGTGACTCGAGAATGCCTGCTAAGGTTCACACCCAAATCTAAGAGACCCAGTTCTCTCAATGTTAGGCAGGTATGAGTTTCAAAAAGTCGCTAATCTCCTGGACCCAAAAGAAAAATAAAGGGGACCAATTCCTTTGATTTTTCAGGTATGCTTCATGGTTAAAATCTCAATACATAGTACACCTGGTACCTCGACAATAGTTGTTCAAGGTACATGATAGGGAACTTAAGTCTTTTGTCAAATATAGCTGAAGGAAACGGTCCTTTAGTAATCTTCCTCAATAACGCTAAAGGAAACACAAATCGGTATGGCTCTATCACTAGAGGAAATCTTTCCATCAACAAGATTTCTCTAGTGAGCAGCTTAAAGCACAATCCTCTAAGCATATCTCAATTCTGTGATAAGGGTCTCATCTGTGAATTCTATTCCAACCAATGTCTCATCAAAGACGGTGAATCTTGCTCAATCCTGCTGACTGGTAACAGATAAGGAAACATCTATCTCATGGACTTAAACTTACTCGAAAGATTCTCAATCCTTTGCCTGATTGCCAATAGCATTCGTGACAACAACTAGCTTTGGCACAAACATCTCAGTCACCTTAACTTCAAGTATCTCTCTAAGCTTTCTAACGAAGGGCTTGTTAAAGGCCAACCTAAGGTGTCTACTGACCATGACAGAAGTTGCAAAGCTTGCCAACTGGAAAAACTTTCCAAGTCTTCATTCAAAAGCAAGTTAGTTATATCAACTACTATATCTCTTCAACTCCTGCACATGGATCTCTTCGGACCTATCACAATTGTCAGCATAACTGGAGACAAGTATACACTTGTAGTAGTTGATGACTACTCCAGATTCACTTGGGTCGAAACAATGACAACAAAAGATGAGACATATGATCTAATCGATATGCTTTTCAAAAGACTTCAAACTCAAAAGCTTGAAGACTTAAGTGACATAAGATCAGACAATGGCACCGAATTCGAAAACAATGGTGTTGCAAAATACTGTGATGATCACGGGATCGACCACAACTTCTCTGTTGTCGGAACTCCTCAACAAAACAGTGTTGCTGAATGAAAGAACAGAACACTCATTGAAGCAGCAAGAACTATGATGGAAGAAGCTAAACTTCCAAAGTATTTCTGGGTTGAAGCCGTCAACACTGCATGTTTCACTCAAAATCGATCCCTGGTAAACAAATTCCATAATAAAACTTCATATGAGATATGGAGAGGAAGAGCCCCTAATGTAAGATTTCTTAAAATCTTCGGCTGCAAATGCTATATTCTTTACAATGGTAAATATTACAGAGGTAAATTCGATACAAAGGTAGACGAATGAATTTTTCTGGGCTATTCCAAACAATCAAGAGCATCACACATTTTTAGTAAAACTTTTTTGAAAATCATAGAATCTGTGCATGTTACTTTTGATGAGTTTAATTTATTAAAGCCATGAGTGGCTCCAAATGTTGCTGATGATTCTGATAATATTGAGACAGGTTCAAACCAAGCATCCACTTCATCAACTCCTCAGGATCCTCCATCAATAGCAACTCATTCTCCTCCGATCCCAGAACCAGTAGACTTAAACTCTGCTGGTCATTCATCAAACTCCACTATAAATCCTGAACCAATCTCTACTAATATACCTCAAACCCCTTTGCAAATAACACATCCTTCTTCACCAGAAAATGAAGGTCAAGAAGAACCAATTTCTTCTGAACCTGATTCAGGTGAAACATCTTCTCTACCTACTCCAGAAATCTTCAGAGAGGAAGCCATCAAAAATAGGGGTGGAATCGGGACGGGACCCGTCCCGATTAGCCTTATCCCGATTTCGTCCCGATAGAATTCAAGATTTCAATTTCCTTTCTGATCCCGTTCCCGATAAGTGTCGGGACCCGATGTGTCGGGAGAATAAAATCCCGTAATCCAGACTAATTTTTTTTCCTCCAAGTTCTCATGGATTGTTTCCAAAAAAATAATTAAAAAAATCAATTTTATGTTATCAATATCCAAACCAACCATACTAAAAATAACATAACCATCATCGCCAACAAAATTACAAACAAAGTTTAAAAGAATATAAACATTTTAACAATTGAAAGCAGAAAAGCTTCCCAAACACTCATGGAGCCTAAGAGTTCCCCATGTTTTCATTAGGATTTGTAACCAAATATATCAGTAGCAAACCTGATACAACCGACTATGATCACATTAAAACCTCAAGAACAATACTCATTCATGGACTGCTTATGAGAAAGCAATTAATTTCCAACTTCCAAATATTAGCATTTATACTGTAACTTAAAGTAAACGAATTTTGAGGAAATACAAAAGGAACTACAATTGAAATTAAAAAAAAAGGTTTTAGGAGGTGGGAAAATAGGAATTGACCTGGAGAGCATTGGGAGGAATGGAGTGAGTTTAAGGATCGGAGAGTAGAGTGAAAGCTTTCTGGAGCATCAAAAGAGCTCCTGTAGACACTGTTAATGATTCAACCTCTTGTTGCTCTGGCCAAACCTCATCAAACGTGGTCGTCTTCTCAGATCTATTAGAAACAACGCACTTTCTCCCTTAAACCAGCATCGCAGCCCATAGCCACTTCCCGCTTACTTAGGCCAATCTCCCCCACATCCGACGCACCAGACCCATCTTCATCACTCTCTTCTACAGCGCCTGCAACCTCGGTCAGTGCTTTCAGGTAACAACGACAACTAAGAGAGATAAAGATGAATTGATAAGCATGAGTTACAACACCTATTAGAGGCGTGAGAGATAGAGAGTGAGAGAAAGAGCGAGAGATTGAGAGAGAGACTTGTAGTGAGAGAGAGAGAGAGAGATGGCGGCAGGCGGGGAGACTATTAGCAATTCGGCGGAGTCGAAGTTGAGGGAAAAGCGGTGGAGCCGAACTATCGAAGATGAGAGAAGAGAGGTGGGGAATGTTTGGGATTTCCTAATCCCTAGGGTTTCTTTTGTATACACAACACACACACTACATAATATTTTTTTAAAAATACATGTAGTTGGGTCGGGACGAGATTCCCAACGAGATTGAATTTTTTTTTTCCGAATCCCGTCCTGAAATAAGTCGGGACGGGAAATATCCCGACAAAGTCGGGATTGGGATTATGTCGGGTTGGGCGTTGGGACGGATCGGGAAAAACGAGATTTTTGCCAATCCTAATCATAAATGATCTACCTCCTAAAATTAGAGAAGCTAGAGGTCACCCTACTTCTCAAATCATTGGTAACATCAACTCAAGAGTATGTACAAGAAGATGTGTTCGAAATAAGAGCATGTATTGTAAGACCCCGATTCCCGGTTAGCTTGAATTGCGTGCAATGCTCGCATTTCTTCCTTGGTTGATCGCTTGTTTGGTTTGTGAGAGAGTCTAGATGTGTATGAGAGATCACATTAAGACCAAAATACTTTTAAGAGATTCCATTTAGTTGTTGACTTGCTAAAGTCACAAGTTGTAACTCGACGATAGTCGAAATGCGACGCGATTGAGAGTTTACTCGGGTTTTGTGTTCCTGACCTTGATTTGGTCCTAGATATTTACATGATGATTTATTAACATGTTTAGATGTGTTAGACTTCTATTTGGATGTATTCCTTAAGTCTCGTGAAGTTTTGATGCTCCGAGGATAACAATTCTCCTTATCGCGTAGTTTGAGATTGAGCCGGGTGATCGTCTTGTCTTTCGGGAGCTCATTTCTCCTATCCGCTGTTAATCATCTGAGGAGCATTCAGGCCTATTTAATAGCCTTTTGAAGTGTTTATAATCATGGGTTGTTGCCCGTCGGTTTGTGGTTTCGTTCGACGTTTTGTTAGCAAGTTGTTGCGCCTTCCGCCGGTTTTGCATCGGGTTGTTTTGGGTGTTGTTTATGGGAGTTTAGACCTACTTTGAAAGTGATTTGAGACTTGTGTGGTTTAGCCAAGTGTTTGAGGACTTTAAGGGTTGAATTATAGGCCGTTTCGAAGCTTTAAGGCTTGTGGTTGCATGCGGGAACGACCGGACGCGGATGAAGATTGCAGAAACTCACCAAGGGCATGAAATGCCTTGAAGCAGTCGCATGCTAGGAGCACCATGCAAGCGCATGGTGCTTCGGCCAGATTGTTCCCTGTTTTGATGTTTTGAAGTGTAATTCATATTCTACCCTCACTAAACCCCCTCTAAACCCTTCCTAACACCCATACTTAGTCCTAATGATGTCCTAACATGTTTGGGGAGTTAATTAAAGTTTGATTAGGGGTTAATTACAACCAACAATCACTAATTGTACCCATGGAAATCTCATTTGTGCCCCTTTAGTTGTGGAAGTATAAAGGCTTAATCCTTTGTAGAATTTCAGCCATTTTTTCATTTTTTTCCCTTCTTCATCAATCGTATAGAGTGAGAAAGAGTTGGGAGACATGGGGGCTTTGAAGCCCTAGCTGCTTCTTCCTCAAATCCAAGGAGATCCAACCGTTGGATGACCTCCAAACTTGAGATTCTTGAAGCCCTCGACGAGTAGAACGACTTCATCGTTCGGATTGCGATTCTCTTGAGTTTTCACTCAAAGCTAGGTAAGCTACTAGACTCCTTATTCCATTGATTTTGTGGTCATTGACCCTAAGGAAAACAAAGATGCTTGCTATTTGAGGTCAATGAGTACACATGTATGATGTGTGTGATTTTATTTCGGATTTTGGATTTTTGGTGAGTGAACTTGCTAGAAACATGAATAGGTTGATTTATATGTTTAATGAAGTATGATATTAAGCTTCAATTTGTGAGTTTGGACTTGAGATTGATGGGTACATAATTCCCTAGAAACCTAGGGTTTGATATGAGGATTATGTAGTAAATGGGTTCTTGATATTATGAATGATTTTGGGGGATTTTATGGAATACTATGAGTTGTTGGAATCACATATGTATATGTTTCAAGTTTGAGAAGTATACTTGATGAATCTCTATTTTGATTGTAAGCAAGAAAGATGAATTTTTACAATGGATTACATGTTTGAATGTTTCGTTTGACTTTTAAGAATGAAGTTGACTATCATGCATATAAGAATATGATGCTATCTAATTCATGAATTTTTTGTTGAGAGCATGAATAATGAATTATCATTTTGGATTACATGAATAAAATATAAGGTTTGACTTTATTGGGTTGAGTTGACTATTATGCATATAAGAGTATGTTGGTCAACTATAATTCATGAATTGAAGGTTATGAACATGTTAGATGAATTTACATGTTGGTTATGAACATGCTAGATGAATTTACATCTTACTTAGATAAATTGATAATTTGGATGAAAGCATGCTTAATTAAATGCTATCTTGAGATACATGTTTGAAATGTGATGGTTGACTTTAAATGCTAAGTGTTGACCTATGAACCATGTTTTGGGGTTTTTGTTGGGAAGGTATGGATTGTTGGGTTGCACAATGTTGCTAACCTTGAGAACTTAGCCATGAACATTAGCTAATGAATAATAGGAGGGCTATGAGGCAAATAGCTTCTATGCCTTCAAATTTGAAAAGAGTAGAAATGACTCAACGGAGTCGATTATTGGACTAATATGAATATGGTGAATCACATATTAAGATCCTACGGAATTTGGGTAGTTTTGATGGAGGTCAAGCCTCCGAGCGTTTTCAAGTATATGAAGAACACTTGGGTATTAGAGACTTGATATTATCGCTCTAAGATGTTTATGTGTTAGTTAGCATAGAAATGCGTAACTACGTGAGTTAAAAGTAAATATCTACTTGATTGGATTAGTGCGGTGTGTTGTACTTTTCCTTTGGATGAGCATGCGAGTATATATTACCTGTACTTGTGTTTGAGTCCAGCTGGCGGTTTTTGGTTTGAGTTTTGGCGGGACGATGCATTGTCTTCACGAATTGTGGGATTCGTGATCGCAATGGATCGCCGCGCCGGGTTTGCACACACCCCTCCACCGATGGCCACGGTGGGGAAGTAGCTGATCTTAGTTAGAGTAATACAAATGACTTTGATAGCTATGGAACCCGAACGGGGATTGTTTCGGGGACGTCGATGCCACGAAAGGGTTATCGAGGACACGTTTGTTTTCGCAGGAGTTACACGTTGGAAACGAAAAGGAAAATCATCTTCTCTCTCTTATGTGGTTTATTTTACGAGCACGTATATGAATTGTTGTGCTACGTGGTTAATAACATGATTTACATGAGATGATGATTAATTGATGAAATGTTATAATATAAATATAACATGCTAATGAAATGATGATTTTTAGAATATGATGTTATACGAAAAATATAACATGTTGTTCATGATTAGAATGGAAACAATAGTCTCCATATATGAATTATTATATGAGTTGTGATAAATGAAGAATTATGAGATTCATGGTATGATTGGGTTATGTGGCTTGATGATAAGTTAAAATATGGAATTAACATGCTACACATTTTTGGAAGTAAGATGCATACTTTATATGATATGGATTACTTCATGATAAATCATGTAGAATTGTGTTCCATATGACTATGGATGAAAAGTGGGATTATGTTGAGAATCATACCATGACATGACATATTATAAGTATGACATGAGATGTACATGTTTTATTTGAGCATTATGACATGCCATGACATTTCATCTTTAGTAGCTTACTAAGTCATTATGACTTACTCGTTTTCTTTGTTTTCCTTAGATTCGAGCCGAGCTAGTAATTCGAAGTGATTGCCGAGTTACATTGGTGAAGTCTTCTTTTAGCAAGGTTGCTACCTTAGTTTAGTTCATTTTCTTTTGGTAAGGACGTTGGGAAAAGTGAAGTTATGTAAACTTCATGATGGGTAGCAAACCTATTTGTGGATGTAATATTTATACTTATGTTGGTTAATGCTTATTCTTGTAGTAACCGACTTGTGTTAGTCGCGCTTGGTGAATGTTGGTGATTATGTTTTAAGTTATGTACATTGATGGATAAATGACAAACTACACAATTGGTCCCTGTACTTTTGAGTTTTTTTGGTTTTCGTCCATGTACAAAAATTCGTTTGCCAATAGTCCTCGTACCAATCAATTTCAACGAAGTTGGTCATTCCGTCTAGTTCCATTATTTTGGAACAGTTAAGTCAGTACACGTGGGGCTCACGTGTATTTTGGGAAGGGTAATATAGTCATTTTGCGCGTTCAACCAAATTATGACTTAAATCAAGTATTAATCTACTGTAGGGGGATGTTTGAAAAATTATTAGGCGCTCGCTTAGTCTTTTCGACTAAGCTACCGCCCATTTTATGGTAAGTTGAGCGGTTCAAAGGCGTGTTGTTCACCCATCTCCATATACAACCGCCGCCGGCTCCTTCCGCCTCTGTTCTCCCCGATTCCGGCGAATCAGTTCCAGCCTGGCAACTTACATCTCTTTCGCCAGGTGTCGACAATAACCCCAATCTCAGATCTGGCGGCCTCCTTTCTCCGTCTCCAGCCGTGAGAATCAAAAGTCACAGCCATGTGGATCCAAATCACAGCAATCCTCATCCAGCCAGCCGCCATCTTCATCGTCCACCATCTTCAACTGCCGCCGCCCCTATTTCAACTTCACAGCTGGCCCCAGCTTCAAAAGCCCCCTATGAAATACCCCCAGCCTCTCCATCTCCTCTCCCACCATGTCAGGAAACATCCCCGTTATTTATCTTCCAGCTTCATCCACGCTCACTCAACGCCAATTCCATGACCGACCGAGCTCCTTCCGCTCTAAGTCTCTCTCCCCAGTTCGCTCCGACCTCCCTTCCCTGTCACCAACTCCAGTCATGGCTCCTCAGATCTGTGCCGGCCAATCCATCCCACACGCTCTCTCTTCTCCGGCGAATCTCCGTCGGCGGCCTCCAGCAATCTCCCTCCATCCATCTTCCTGTTTCTTCTCCGACGTCATCTCCAGTTCGAGGCTCTTCCTTCACCAGCCACTGTCCTAAATTTCGACATCCCTCCTCTCTTCTCTGGCGACCCCCAACCGCTGGGCTTCACCACTTATCGTCATCTCGATCCATTGTCGAATCAAAGCCAACACTAAGTAAACCCTAATTGCGAACTTGATAGAGCCAGTCGAGTTCATCGGATGCGGAGACCCATAATGATTCTGGTGGGAGGTCCGGGTGAATTACCGGATCGAGTTCGTGGGTCGAGGTGGGAAGGCTTTGATCGTCATCTCCATCGCCAGTGGTAGTATCACCGGGATTCTGAAAGGGTACGGGAGAGAGAAATTGGAGGAAGAAGAAATGGCACCATTATTAATGGTGCATTATTTTGTTCTTATATATTTTAATATTGGTCCCTATATTTTAAGAGACAATGACTATTTTACCCTTCAAAAAATACACGTGCGTGTCACGTGATCGTACTTAACGACCAAAAGTTGACGGAAAGACCAATGGTGTAAAAGTTTTCAGTTTAGGGACCATTTGCGAGGTGTAGGGATGAATAGTCAACAACCCAAAAATACAGGGACCAATTGTGTAGTTTGTCCATGGATAAATTATCATGTTTATTCTCCGGCATGTTTTTAGCCGTTGAGCATGTTAGACTAGAGTTTTAGACTTAGTGTAATGTTGGGTTCCAGCTGTAACGTCGCCGATGACTTGGTTTATTTGTTGCTAGATAATTATATTGCATGACAGGGAGTTTTGCTCTACGTGCCCAATGTTGCGGCACGTGCGTCGAATTTTTGGACCGAGAGATTAATTATCTCTTTGGTTGTGTTTAGTTGAGCTTGTTAGCTCGGGCGCCACTATGTTATTATGTTTCGCTTCTGCATGAGTTTTAAGTTGTTGGCGTATTGTCGTTATGGCCTTACCCATTATTTGATATTTGCTTGTTGTTTTGTGTGTTTTGACGGCGCGACCTTTGGGTCTCGTATTGGGATCCGGGTCGGGTCGTCACATGTATGTCTATGTATTTGTCTCTGAGATTGAACTGAAGAAGATTGATCAAGCTTTAGAAGACTCTAACTGAATTGAAGCTATGCAAGAAGAGTTGAACCAGTTTGAAAGATGCAAAGTGTGGAACTTAGCACCAAGGCCTACTGGTTATTCTGTAATAGGCACTAAGTGGGAATTCAGAAACAAACGAGACGAAGACGGGAATGTTACAAGGAATAAAACTAGACTGGTTGCACAAGGCTACCGACATTAATATGGAATTGATTATGATGAAACATTTGCTCTTGTTGCTAGATTAGAGGGAATAAGACTCTTCCTAGCTTATGCTTCATTCATGGACTTTAAATTGTACCGGATGGATGTTAAAAGTGCCTTTCTCAATGGTGATCTTCAAGAAATAGTATACGTTGAACAGCCTTGTGGCTTTGTCATCAAAGACAAAGAGAATCATATATACTGACTCAAGAAAGCTATCTATGGTCTTAGACAAGCTCCCAGAGCTTGGTACGAAACTTTATTCAAGTTTTTAATTGAATAAGGATTCGAGACTCCAATGTCTATTGATTGTCATCTTGACAAAGATGAGAAGGGAAAACAAGAGAACGTGAATGAGTATCGAGGAATCATAGGTTCACTTCTTTACCTTACTGCTAGTAGACCTGGTATTATGTTTGTTGTTTGTGTCTATACAAGATTTCAAGCAGATCCAAGGGAATCACATTTGCTTGTTGCTAAGTGTATCATCAAATACATATCCACAACTACGAATTTAGGAATCTGGTACTTAAAAAGAACCAACTTTGATCTAGTTGGGTACTCAGATACAGACTATGCAGCCGACAAAGTAAGCAGAAGAAGCACCAGTTAGACTTATTAATTTCTAGGAAATAGACTTGTCTCATGGTCAGGTAAGAAGCAAGGATCAGTTGTCAACTCCACTATAGAAGCATAGTACATTGCTGCCAACAACTGCTTGCTCTCAGTTACTTTGGATGAAGCAACAGCTGGTGGACTATAACATCAAGGCTGTTTGTTGCCCAATCATGTGTGACAACACTTCGGCAATCTCAGTCTCCAAAAATCTAGTAATGCGTTCCAAGACCAAACACATTGATGTGCGCTATCACTTTCTAAAAAACAATGTGGAAAAAAGTAACATCAATATAGAATATGTTCCAACTAAGCATCAACTGACTGACATACTCACCAAGCCACTAGATGCAACCAAGTTTGCTTATTTAAGGAGAGAACTTGGTATGATCGATCATTACGCTTAAATTTATCTGATGATTCATGCCAGGAAACTTTAACTGTTACTAACTCTGTTGTTCTTTTTAGCTCAATAACGTTAAGTCTAGGTTAGTATTTCTTTTAATGTTAATTTAAAAGGAAACCTTTTCTAAAACCATAAAGGACTGATTCTCACTTTTTACCGTGTAGTTACAAAAATATCTTGATAATGCTTTATGGAAGATAGGTGCCAGTCATCTAAGTCGTTCTAAAAAATGAATTTCAATATGTCCTTTATAAGATTGAACCGCCAACTCAAAATTTTTCAATCTTCTCTCTCTCTATCTCTCCTAAACCCCCCCTCATTTCTCTCTGCATATTGTTACCTCCTAGTTTTCCATTCAAGCTACAATGATAAGAATCTTAAATCTTTCTCAAAAAAAATGTATTTTGCTTTATGGATTTAAAAGTTCTCTAATCATACTTTTGAGTGATGCAACAGTTTGTGTTTTTCGTAACTACATTTCTCTTCCATTGATTGATTGTATTTCATAGATATTTTGGGACTATCAATTTCATCTTTGTTGCCTTAACCCAAACTTCAGAGATTTTGGTTTTTCAACTCTATTTCTTGAAAATAGAAATCTTTTCCTGTTTGGTTTATTTGTACAAAAAGCCCTAATTTCTTAAATTTGAGTTTACAGGGAAAATCTATCAAACAATTAAGGAAATCTGGGAAAATATCAGGAAAGGACAAAGATGAAAATGCCCTATACTGCCCCTAAGCGCTACAATACAGTACCTGGTTAGCCTCCATGTTCTCCAATTCACGACGTCATATTGGAATTACCATCCTCTAAGTACCTACCGGGGATGTGTATCGGTCTGGAATCCGCGGTCCCATACGTTGATGGAGCACAAATGTGCAAATATATGAATGCATCTGTTATCCTCCCTATTTTCGTTCTTAATGATTCTTCCTATAGCAATCTTCTAACAGAAGAATTTTATCAGAGGATGCGTCCAACATCTAAATCTGCTTCTAGTTTCTGTGGATGGATACGTGGACACCCATTCTCCTTCACTGCACGTACAATAGCTGAAACTATTGGTGTGGCCTATGATGATCAAAATAAATTGACTGAGGCTCAGATTCAAGTTGCTTAGGTTGTCATGCGTGGTGAAGGTACACCCAGAGAGCCTCAAGGGAAGATGTTCAGAAAACCATTTTCTCTTGTTATATATTGCATCAGTCATCTAGTGGACAAATCCATGATGTTCAAAAATGGATCCCACGACGTTTTCACTTCTCAACTACTAGCCCTCACTAGTGCTATAATCTTTCGCATTCAATTGTGATGGGCATCCTACATTTACCAGACTCTATGCAATTTTATCACTCTGTCTCAAGACAATGCCAACTTCAAAAGACCCTATGTTCGGCTCATCAATGTTCTTCTTAGATAAATTCCATCAATCAATGATTCTCTCAAATCCTCTAAGCTCAAGAAAGTAACAAAGGATAAGGAATTCATGGCTACATTCCTCACAACTCTCTATAATGATTTGCTGATTTGACACTAGCAAAACCTACTAAGGAGGAGCAAAACCTACAGTGAGTTAACTATGTTGATTCGACACCAGCAAAATCTTCAACCTCCACTGTTAACTCATCTACAACCCCTCCAACTGAGTCATCTACTCAGGAGGAGCAAACTATCCGGAGGGGTCTACAATTCCAAAGGAGTTTACCACTCAGGAGGAGCCAGCCAAATCACCTTCTTCTCCTCTTTCATTTGATTACTCGCCTCAATCATCTCCCTTACCGTCTTATCACCCTATATCCCAACAACACACTTCTACTCATTCTCCAACCTCACCTATAATTCAAATATCTACTTCTTCACCATCCGAACCAAACCCTCCCCTTCCATTTATCATTGTACCCTGGTTTCCATATGTTATTTCTTCAGCCTCCACAATGTTCATCTTTGAACTTTCATCTATAACGGATTTATTTCCTAACCCTCCCAGCCCCAAATCAGTATCAGAACCATTACTTCGCCATCACCCATCCTATCATCCACCTCGTTTTTGGTTTTCTTCTGATTCTATCCCTACCGACCAAAACAATGTTTGTCATCACTATGACATAGACATTGAAATTCCCATCACTCCACCTTCTTCTCCGGCCACTTCTTCAAACCATCAACCTGCACACTCAAGTCCCTCATCTACCTCTGCCTCATTATTACATTCTGGATCGTCATCCTACCAGCATCACTCATTCCCTACCGTTGTTGCTACTTCATCTACACCACCAATAGAAGCAACATCCGTGGATCTTCGCTTTGCTCCCTCTATTCCATGTCTGGCCAATGATGATATCTTACACAGACTGGATGTTATCTACACACGCTTGGAGAACTTATAAGTATCTCCACAGCTACCACCGAACTTGCTAATGTTGAATCCAAGTCTGCTGCCAGCCAAGCCACCATCCTTCGTCAGTTTCAAAAGGATGCATGGAAAAGACTAGGAGAGATCAAGTATGAGTCCACTGATCTCAAAATCAACATGGAAGTCCAATGGCATGAGACTATTTTCCAGGTAAATACACTGTTCACCAGGTAAATACACTCTTCTACCAGCTCTTCCACGACTTCTCAGAAAGGCTCGCTCATGATCGCGCAACGGTCATAGCTCTTAATATTCAATTATAACAAGACACTCACGAGAACGTACTGAAGTTGAGCAAGCTCGTGATCTGGCCATCACGGAGGAGAGACACATGCGGGCAATGAATAGACTCTGATGGACGAAAACAATAGGTTGTGAGAACAGCTAGACTACCGTTCTCGTTACATCAAAGAAGATCGTCGTGCTGACGAAGAAGAAAAATACACAAAAAGAGTTGAAGAACTTGAGCGTACATAAAAAATCTTCTGTTTAAATTTCATATATTCCTTTATAGTCCTATATCTATGCTTTTAATTTAACATCTAGTTTATATGGTATTTTAGATTGTCAGCTCTAATCTTCTTGTGCTTTAATCTTTCATTCAGTATTCTGTGAAGCACTTAGATTAGATGATACACTTTAGGGTTTTTTAGGATAGAGACATGTCTGTAGTATTTCAACTCTAAATCTCGTCGGACATGTTAGCATCTATCCGTAAGTGTTCATAGCCCTTATGTGTAGTAATGATGACCAGATGCAAATATGAGGAGATTGTTGATTCTTATTACATTTTAGATTTGCACATGTTCATACATTACAAAAGGTTCTATACTTAGTGGCTAAATAAGTTGCGTACCAGTTAACGTGACACCTATGTATAGAACTTTGCTTTAGAATAGATCAGACGAACTTCGCAGAAATCAGCGGTATTCATCAGCAGAGGATAAAGACTTGTCAAGATTTCCAACTCAACATTTTCTCTACAAGATATTAATTCAGATATTCATTTTTGAATATTTGTTTTAAAATCATATCTCAGAGTTAACCTCTTGATATATATCTCTCGCCAAGTCATGATTAAAAGCGAGACTTTCCTCTTTGATGATTACTGAATAGTAAGATAGAGTGGCTGCATAATCTGACACATCACTCACTGTAGTACTGCAGACTGTACCATCTTTTACAAGTCTTAAATGTTTTCGGCTACAATCTATTTGGCGCAATACCTGCTCTTTCTCTTTCTCTCCTGCTTGATCAGAGCCATACAAAGGAAATTCAAATCCTAACAGCTCTTTGCATTTAATGCTTTCAACTCAATCGAGTTGTTACTCTCATCGTCTAGAACGGTCTCAAGGAATCTCAGACTATAAATGCTGCCATTGAATAGTGAAGAACTTAATGCTCTAAAACTACTCAACAATTTACAAAGTTATTACTCTAATAGCATTTAAGAGATCCTTAACAGATCAAGAAGTCCTTAACAACAATAAGAAGACTGCACAATCATTTTCATTCATTATCTTCTTAATTGTTGTTTTCATTAACTGTTCTTCGGCACCATAAATATTATGTTTTTCCAGATATTTACTAACCCCCCCAAAACACAGTCAAATATTTTGTACATGATCCATTAGCTGTTCTGTAATAGATCTAGTGGAAAACATAGTGCACTTTCAAATCCAAAGTTAACTGCTTTGGTAATGGACGTAGTACTCTTTGCACTACGAACCATCTCAAAATACATGTGTTCATACTTCATGTCTAAGCTCATTATTACTGCAATTATGTTATATTATATCTTTTTTCCTTCTAGCATTAAACTTAGAGATTTACCAAGTCTACTGGTAATGTTTACGAGCAGTCTTTGTTTGTATTCCTAGTGAACTTATCTGCTGCTACATCTTAGCTATAAGCTGTTAGCATTCACTTAAGAAAATTCTCTCAAAAGTTTGTAAGTGTTACTAGGCTATTCAACCACTCCCCCCCCCCCATTATAGCCCAGTATTATGCCCTTTGTGACTAACATTTGGAAGCAAGAATGTTACCTGAACACCAAGTACTTGTCTGATATTCTAAAAGCCACCAGGACTAATTCTGCTACCCTAGAAGTTCTACTTGTGGCTCCCTCCACCTCTTAGCCTCTTATTTTTTCTCTAGTGAATTTCATTGACACCCCTCGGGCTGACCTAGAAGCTCGTATGCCCTCTAGTTTTGGTCATGTGATGGAAACTCTACTATGTCCAACAGTTTACAAGTGTCAATAAGGCTCTTACTGAGTTTAATAGTGAGATTGCGACCATTAAGGAGGAGGCAAGGATAAACAACAACCTCACCAACAACTAGATGTTTATGAAAGCTTCCAAATAAGTTGTAATAGAAGCAAGGAAATCATAGTGAGCAAACACAGATTACTGAAGCAGAGTCTAAGAGACTTCAAGAAGAAAATATTATCTTAACTCTGCAACTAGAGGATGCTCAAAACAAGCTGATCACTCAAGATGCTCACGCCAACATTGAGGAAATTAAAAAGCTATCCAAACCTGAGTAAGATTTTACATTTTTGTACACTCTTTTGAAAACATATAATTTAAAACGTGTTTGAAATATAATGGGTACTTTTGTTCTATTTTATGTCTACTCCTCATACATTATCTGCTTACATGAAATTTAAACTCGTGGTTTAATTTGACTTTGCTTTTCTTTACATATCGACTATGTATGTTAAACTATACAAAGTGCATTTGTCTTGCACTGAAATATCTACCATTTTACACTTTGTTATCTACCCTGCTAGGACTTCATGTAAATTTAGTTAGGGCATGTTGTTTTATAAAGCATGTTATTACTAACTTGAATTCTTAGATTGTTGTTGTCAAAACATTTCCAGGGTAACGACCAAAAGCAAATAAGAGGAATTATTAGATACTGTAAATATGCTAGTAGCCGAATTCAAGTCCTTATAGATTTGGCCAAGTGGTATGCGCATTGTTTAGTGGGGCAATGATCTTTAGGACTTAGCTTTGGTTAGATTGCTTTTTAAATGTTTTGAAGACTACTCCCATAGAAGACAACAAATTTTGTATAAAGAAATCTGTTGGTTTAACTCAGCCAAATTACTTTAAGATAAGTTGACTTTCAGAGCAAGGTTGGTTTGTCTGTCATCATTTCTATTTTAAGGTTAGTCGCCGACTTAGTACTCTGTCTGCAACCTTGTGTCTGCCTATATATATCAAAAACAACCTGGCAGCCTATAAAGTCTCTAGATCGATCGTACGATCCAATCAATAGAAGGTCTAACAACTATTAATATTTAATATATTCAAAATGCATTTAATGAATTCAAAATGCATTTAATGCTTGAAGTTCTTCCCATTGTAAATCAAAACTATTCACACAGGCTATGAAGATCCCTCGAGACTATTTAAGCAACACTTGAAGACTTGAACAATATACAACACATGCAACACATTTACTAAGCTCCAACTACTCAATCCTTTCAGTCTTAAGTGCTCTACAATTCGTCAGTCTCCAATATTTGGAAGAGCCTGATCATCTGTATATCATTTCATTTGCTCTTTCTAGTATTTAATACATTCTAGCCTTCAGAGCATGAGTGTGATAAATTATGTCAACAGATTATTAGACTTCCCAAAAACACTTGGTCAAAAGTATTATTGTACACGATTCATTAGTGATTATACTTATTATAATCACTTTTTAGTGGATAGAATAGTGCACATTTCAAAATCTAAGATTAACCATCTTGGTAGTGGACGTAGCACATTTCTGTGTGAACCACTTCAAATATCTGTGTTGATCTACCTGCATTGCTTTACCACTATTTTATGTTTAAGTCTTGTTCCTTAGCATTATTATATAGAAGGAGCAGATACCATATGTGCTGAATTGCCTATTCAAACACTTTATGTTTTCTACTGCCAAACATAGTAGATTTCTTTATATCTACTATCTGTTTTAAAAAGAAGTTTTTTAAACTTTAAATAGGTTATTCAACCCCCCTTCTAGCCTATTTTTGAGCCACTTGGACTAACATTGACCCCCTTCCTAAGTATACCACCCACCTAATTTTAAAATATTCTTTTTCCCGTTTTTATTTTGAAACAAAAATTATTACACAAATACACCCATCCCCTCACCACCCTTGCCTTGAATATAGGAAACCCGACACCCCTCCTCACTTATGCAAACTGAACATCATACCCCTCTCTCCTTCTCTTCTTCGACACCAGTTCACCGAAAATAAAATAAAACTTGAGTAGGCGGTAGAGACGGAGAAGAGAAGCAAACCCACCTCATCCTCTTCATCTTCTTTGGTAAAATGGAAAACATATGTGTTTTGTTATAATTTAATTTGTATGTGAAGTGCTTGGAGTTGAGTTAGGAATTAGGATATGAATTTTGCTGATTGTGAGTAGTTTTAAGGCCAAACATTGAAAAAAAATGTGGATTTTGTTGGATTTTCGGGCCTAGTCCATGAAACAAATGCAAGATGTTCGGCTAGGACCGATGGAACAGTTAGCAATTGTTCCATCGCCTTTGGCTTAAATGTTCGATTGTCTCTGATCGAACATTTGAGTAATGTTTCTTTGATGATAGCCGAACATTTCACGACAAATAGTTCATTTTCTTGAAAAAAAAAAGATAGTTTATACAATTTTAAGCATAAAATGGCTAGAAATGCTTCTTTATTTTTTCACACAAAGATTGAAGGTTGTTGAAGGTTTTTGTGAAGAATTATGTGATTTTTGAATCGTGAATAATTCGTATTGCTAAGCCCTCTTAAATAGGCGTGAACAAGGATACAAAACTTGAAATACAAAAAGGAAAAAAAAGGAAAATATATATTCCTAATACAACTCAATCTCCTAAAATAAAAGAAGATTGACTTCCTATAATTACGGATTCCATATACATTCCTAATACAACTCAATGTTCTAAAACAAGAGAAGATTGACTCCCTATAATTACGGATTCCATCACTCCCCCTCAAGTTGGTAAGTGATCGAAGATCCCGAACTCCCAACTTGCCAACTAGAAAATGCAAACGATCTACACCAAGAAGTTTTGTAAAGATGTCGGCGACCTGATTTTCAGTGGTTATGGAACAAGGTGTAACTTCTTAAGACTTAACTCGTTCCCTAACAAAAAATAGTCCATTTCAACGTGTTTAGTTTGTTCATGAAACATGGGGTTGGTCGCAATGTGCCGAGCAGCCTGATTGTCACAAAACAGTGGTGTAGCATAGCTTTGAGGAGCTTCGAGGTCATGGAGTAGCCACCGAAGCCATATGAGCTCATTAACAGTAGTCGCCATTGCACGATATTCGGCCTCATCAGAAGAATGAGAAACTACTGTTTGCTTTTTCGTACGTCAAGAAATAGGCGCACCGCCAAGAGAAAGAAACTAGCCTGTTTGGGATCGACGGGACATAGAGCAGCCACCCCAATCAGCGTCATAAAAAGCCTCGAGTTGTAAGTTGCCAGAAGCGAGAAGAAAAATCCCTTATCCAGGTGGAGCCTTTAAGTATCGCAAAATGCGAGTGAGGGACTCCATATGTGCGTGACGTGGACTCAAAACAAACTGGCTTACTGCGTTGACAACAAAGACAATATCCGGTCGAGTAACAGTCAAATAGAGGAGGCGCCCAATCAACCGACGATATTGAGCAGCATCAACTAAAGGGCTATCATCATCAGGTCCCAACTTGAGTTTCTGTTCCATCGGAAAAGAGCTAGGACGACTGCCAAGGAAACCAGTTTCTTCCAAGATATCCAATGTATATTTTAGTTGGCTAAGAACTAAGTCTTCCGATGATCGTGCAACCTCGATACCCAAGAAATATTTTAAAGGACCGAAGTCCTTGATGCTGAATTTGGTGTCGAGGTATCACTTAACTTCATTAATTTTTCGCTGCATCATTTCCAGCAAGTATAACATCATCAACATAAATGAGAACAGAGATGTAAGTATTATCGTGTTTGAGAATGAAGAGAGAATGATCAGCCTTGGATTGACGAAAACCGATGAGGACTAAGACGGACGTGAACTTGTGGTACCAATTGCGTAAAGCCTGCCGTAGCCCATAAATAGATTTATGTAACTTGCAAACCCTTATGTCATCCCTTTTTACAAAACCTTGAGGTACCTTCATATATACATCTTCAAGAAGATCACCATGTAAGAAGGCGTTGTTGATGTCAAGTTGCTGAATGATCCAACCTTTCTTAGTTGCGACAGCAAGAAGACTAAGAACTGTGACAAGCTTTGCAACTGGCGCAAAGGTTTCATGAAAATCAATGCCTTCAATCTGAGTGAATCCCTTGGCTACTAACCGGGCTTTATATTGCTCTACTTCACCATTGGGTTTATACTTGACTTTGAAAACCCACTTGGAATCAACAGCTTTCTTGCCCGATGGTAGAGAGGTTAAAGTCCATGTACCATTGTCTTCCAAGGCTTGGACTTTCTTTTTCATGGCTTCACACCCTAACGGATCCCTGACAGACTTTGAAAACCCACTTGGAATCAACGACTTTTGATTCTCTCACTCCGACGAATCTTAGGTTCAGTATTTGGGCATAACACCGTCATTATCTTGGTTCCCCAAATCTGGAAGATCGTTGGTAGGACCCTCTGCCTGCTCGGATTGTGGAATATCCATTGGTATGACGAGAGGTGTAAGTGGAAGAGGCTGAGTGATAGATATAGGGTTGTCAAGAAAACAGGGAGTAAAACTCTGTGGTTGGGGGTCCTGTAGAACCGAGGGATGACTATGATGAAACGGAAAATTATTTTCTGCAAATTTCACATCTCGAGAAGTGAACATTTTCTTATCCTTTAAGCTATAAACTCTATACCCCTTTTGTGCATGTGGATACTCGACAAAAACACAAGGCCTCCCCCTTTCACCAAACTTATCACCTCTTTTTTTATTCTCACTAGCATACACAAGACACCCAAAAACACGAAGATGATCATAAGACGGTTGACGACCCAATAAAATTTCATAAGGTGTTTTGTGTTTAATGACTTTGGAAGGTAGTTGGTTAATTAAGTAGGCAGCAGCCAGAGCACACTCCCCCTAAAAACCAATCGGCAAATTTTCTTGAAACCGTAATGCCCTAGCAGTTTCAAGAATGTGCCTGTGTTTTCTTCCAACCACTCCATTTTGTTGTGGTGTATCGGTACAAAATGTCTCAAAAACAATTCCATGATCATCATAATACTCTAACATCTGATTGGATTGAAATTCCAATCCATTATCACTTCTAATTTTCTTGACCTTTTTGCCAAACTGAGTTTCAATCATATTGCAAAATGTGGGTAGTAAGTGTCTTACTTCGGACTTGTGTTTCATTAAATAAACCCAAACTCCACGACTAAAATCATCCACAATTGAAAGAAAATAATAAGCACCTGAAAAAGACAGAACTCTATAATCACCCCAAATATCACAATGTATCAAATCAAAACTAGAATCTGTTTTAATATGACTAGTAGGAAAAGGAGTTCGAGTTTGTTTTGCCCGTACACAAGAATCACAAGGTGTATCATTATTCTTAAGAGATTTACCAATCGGTATATGTTGGAGCTTTTCGTTGGAAGCATGACCCAAATGTCTATGCCAAATCTCAGAATTAACGGAAGAAACTGTCATAGCTGCACCTCCAACTTCCACAGGCTCCATGCAATATAGACCATCATTGCATTTACCCACTCAAATCAGGTTCCTCAAAGGTAAGTCCTGTATGACACAAAAATCCGGAAAGAATGTTAGAACACAATTATGATCTTTTGTTAATCGACTAACTGAAAGTAAATTGCATTTGAAATCAGGAATATTGAAGACTTTTCAAGTTTCAATTCATTAGGTAAAAAAAGTAGTTCCAATTCCTTTCACAGCCACTCTATCACCATTTGGAATTTTCACCGGCATACTTGGCACATAATCATTTTGGTTCAAGAGTATTGTGTCATTATAGGTGATGTGTTCCGTGGTTCCAGAATCAATGATCCACGGTTGTTCAAGAAGTCGCTTACCAGCCATGTTTACATTAGGGAGAGATTTGGAATGAGGTGTGTCGCTAGGTGAGCCAAGATACTAAAGTAACTTGTTGTATTGTTCAGACGATAAGCCAGGAATAGGACTGAAATCCTGTTCAACGGATGCTGCCTTTGGTGTAGCCTTTTGCCCATTTCGCATATTAAACTTTTGATTGCCATCACGAAGGCCCTTTTTAGGTCCGGTTGGGTACCCGATTAGCTCATAGCATGCTTCAATTGAGTGACCAATCCGCCCACAATGATTGCATTTAGGTTTCTTACGTCTTCCCATCTTGGATTCTGATGACTCCTTGTAGGGTTGTTGTGTTTCTTTCTCATTCCACGGCTGCAAATGTGACTGAAAAACGCGACCTCCATGTTTGGTCTGCTAGTCACGGTCAGCAGTCGTTGTTGTTCATCTTCAGCAACAAGATGGTATGCTGCCCCAAGAGTTGGAGTCGGTTTTTGACTCAGAATTTGAGATTTGACAGTTCCAAAGGCCTCATCTAAGCCCATGAGAAATTCATAAAGCTGTTCTTTCTCACGCAACATAGTGAGTTGTTTGGGGACATCACATGTGCATCGTCCACACATATACTTAGGCCAAGAGGAGATCGATCGTATCTCGTCCCATAAACTTCTCAGTTTAGTGTAAGCTGAAACTGAAGTCTTATCTTGACATGTTAAAGTCAATGCTCTTTTCAACTCGTACGCACGAGGATCACTTTCTTTCCTAAACCTCTATTCCAAATCGCCCCAAACTTCAGCAGCAATTTTGGCATAACGAACACTGTTTCGAATCTCCTTGTCCATGGCGCTGCTCAACCAACCTTTGACCATGGCATTGCATCGCTTCCATAGCATGAGGTCCGATGATCCTTCATCAGGTGAGGGAATGGAGCCATCAACGAACCCTATTTTATTTTATGCAAATAAGGCATTGCGCATCTCATTCACCCAATCACCATAATTTCCGTCACATAGGACTTCACTGACGTAAATTTAACCGGGGCTGTCCGACGCGTGGATATAGTATGGAGACATATGATCCACGGTGGTATTGACAGTAGGCTACGTCATGGTTGGGGTAATGGCGCCACTGCCTTCTCCATTAGTAGTCGCCATAAGATTTGTAAAAAAAATCGGCTAGAAGTGGGTATTAGGGTTTGGCTTTGATACTATGAAGAATTATGTGATTTCTGAATCGTGAATAATTCGTATTGCTAAGCCCTCTTAAATAGGCGTGAACAAGGATACAAAACTTGAAATACAAGAAATGAAAAAAAAAAAAAGAAAAAAATACACATTCCTAATCCAACTCAATCACCTAAAACAAAAGAAGATTGACTTCCTATAATAACGGATTCCATATACATTTCTAATACAACTCAATTTTGTAAAACAAGAGAAGATTGACTTCCTATAATTACGGATTCCATCATTTTGGGAAGAAATTTTAGAGAATTGCACATAAATACATGCAAATGAGTAGGGAACAAGAGAGTATATTTGTTGGAAATGAGGGGTTTAGTTAGATGATTTGAGTTATATGAAAAAGGAAGGATGGTCTACTTATATAAACATAAAAGCTAATATTCTTTTGGGGTCTATATAGCCATAAATTTTAATAACTTAGCACTTTAGCTTAATAACCCTCGTGCTTTGACAAATTTGCAGCCATGCCATGATTTGTCATCCCAATAATGTACAACTTCAGCGCACAAAAACTGTGGTGTTTGCAATCGCCCCCAAACAGTCGTCAGTCTCAGAGTCTTCACAGACGGACTCCAACAGTAACAACATCATCACCCGAGTCGGGGGCGGTACCGGCGGGGGAAAGACTGAGATTGTATTTGTGCAGTACCACCCCAAGCGACAAGCAGCCGGAGATGGAGATGGCTGGATTAGATTCTGACGGCCGTCAATTCCAGAACGCGGACGAGATGTGGAGAGAAGAGGTGGGTAATCACCAGAAGAAGACCGAATGGTACCAGAAAGGTGTTAGCTATTGGCAAGTAAGTTTCAACCCCAAATTTCAATCCTTTGCTAATTGCTGATTAGGGCTTGTTTGGAGAGATGTTTCTTTTTCCTAAACGTAGCACCAAAATCCTAAACTTAACACCATTTAATATATAAAATGACCTAAATATCCATTTTAACATTTAATAGATACTCATTTTGGTACGGGCCTGGCTAACCACACACCAACATCTTCTCCCTATACCCCAAGTTTTAAAATTGCAAAAATGACATTGTGTGAAATGATAAAATAAACCCTCCAACCTAAAATAACACCCCATAACTTAATTACAGTAATGTCATTCTATAATATTTAAACATTCTACCTGCACCCCAAATTTGATACTTACTGTAGCTACGTCTTCCTTTCCCACCATTCTCTCTTTTGTTTAGTTTTTCCACAACCCTACCCTACATCATATTATTAAAAAATATCAAACATGGAGCCTAAAGAAGTAATTGAAACAAATAATGTATGTATTACTTCCATTTTATTCTATTAAAACTTAATTTTTCATCAAATTTTGTCTAAATTCCAAAAACTGCATCTTCGTCGTGTGCGGTTATGGTTTGCCGCACACTTCTCCTTGTGTGCACAAGACATTCTCCGCACACATCTCTTAATGTGCACCAAATGTTTACCGCACAGTCCTTCTTTTGTGCGGCAGTCAGTAACCGCACGAACAACTTTGTGTGCACTGAACCAGGGCCGCACACTGTGTATCGATTTTTGAATTTATATGCTTGTAATGATCGAAGAAAACAAATAATAAAAAGATATTGAGAAGTTGGTTGACCCCAAAGAGAGAAAATGACAATTTAAAGACCAAATTTCTAAAAGTTTAATTGCTTGGAAAACAAAGCCCGTAAATTCTTGATTAAAGCATATTATTAAGTTAACAAAAAATTAAAGTTAAATTATTTTTTTTAGAACAAATGAAGTAATAGCATTAAAGAACATAATTTATAGCCAATTGTGAACAAGGTTTTGTTCTTCCGTAGCACCACGCGAGGAATGCTTGTGCGTTTTGGCCAGGTTGGGGGGTTTCCGTTGTGGGGGTTTTGGGGTGTTGGGTATTTGTTGTTTTGGAAATTAAATGTGGGGTGTAGATAGAATATGATGTGTTAGATTAAAAAATTAAATGATGGGTAAAATAAGGAAGTTAGGGTGGGGGATAAAGAGTAAATTTTAAAAATTGATTAAATATGTGGGGTGTAGATAGAATTGAGGTGTAGAGAGAAGATGTTGGTGTGTGGTTAGCCTGGCCCTTTTGGTACACAGTTGTGGATGTTTTATAAAACATCCGTTAGTTTGTAGCGGTTGTTTTGTCCAAAATCGAAAAAAAATGCAAATCAACGGTTTTTTGTTCGTAATTGAAAAGAAAAAATAAATCGAATCAAAATCAATCTAATTCACATGCGATATCATGCGAATTAACAATGAAAATCGAATTAACAATGATACATAATCAAAATTACGTGAAGGGGGAGGGAGGGAGGGGATAGTATAGTTTAAATGTGAAGAGGGTAGTCAAGTAATTTTACCATTTAAATGGTGTTACGTTTAGAGATTTTGGTGTTACGTTTAGGTGTTCTGGATGCAGAAATGTTGAGCATCACAGTATCACCTACCAATTACATAATGCCACGTGTTGAAAATGTTTCTTCCTCGGTCTCATTTTGAGTATTGCCACAAAATTATAGAACCATTACTGCTATGGGTACCTAAGTGCTTGTTTGGTGGAGCGTTTTGACCAAAATGCTAGTAAAAAACACAGCGTTTTCTCTTTTAAAGTGTTTCAATGCAACGTTTTAAAACGCATCATTTTAAAAATGTGCAACGTTTTAAATATGTGTTGCATTTACAACTATTTTGTTTATAAAAATAGCGTTTTGAAATAGTTTTCCAAATATGTTTACAAGAAAAAATTAAGTTTTCAAAATGCTGTGTTTTAAAAATGTTGCGTTTAGAAAAAGCTGCGTTTTTAAAACGCTGCACCAGACGAGGCCTAAGTTATAGAATTTGATGCTATTGGTGGGTCCTTTTTTTATTTAATTAGTAACCCAATTTGTATCTAACCTTGGTTAGGTTTTTTTTTAAAAAACAAACAGGAGAATAAACGCCATTGAAATAGTCATCAGAAGAAAAATGATATGACATCTTTATTTGTCCTATATTTGGCTTCACTTGCCAAACAAGATGACACATAGGATGCCATGTCATTTCACGAACAAAATTTAGTACTCATTAATTGGCTTTAACAATACTCCTTATATTTACATATCAAAAAAAAAACAATACTCCTTATATTTAGCCGTCTGAAGGTTTATGGCTACTTAAAATTTAAAAATTTCAAATTCATGGTTATTATTCACCTCAGTTCCACCCAAAGAGTCAATATTTGAAATATATAGTTATTAATTGATATATATCATTAGAGTTGATCATAATTACAAAAATGTTAGAGTATAATCAATTTACTTATACCATATGTACATGGTAAAGTTAAAAGGTTATAGAGATTGTAGACTTAAGTTTTGAAATTGGTCTCTTGAGGTGAAATATTTCAATATAGAATAATAGACTCTTTATTTAGAACGTAGGGAGTCATTAATTTCTCATTATACCCCGTGAGATGCACCATTCATTTTTCAAATGCATTGTTATTAACTAATTTCTCATTATACTCGTGCGACTTATTATTGATTTTCAATATGATTAACTACCGGTACAAATATTAATTCTAATGTTAGACCTTGGGTGTTGAGGCATTTATTTTCAATATATGCAACGGAGAGAGGATGTTTAGTGGTTCAAAAGGGTCAAATACTTAAAAGGTATAAAAACTTTAACCAGTCAAATGAGAAGACACACGGCACAAAATTATTTGATTACCAATGACATATTCTATATTTACTGAGGGATAGCGAGAAAAATGGTGGGGCCATTAAGTGAAAAAGTGAATGCCAAGAAAAAGGAAAATGACAACCATAAAATGAAACATGCAAGCGAATAGGTCCTTAGTTTACCTTTTTATTCATATGTAGATTTATGTTATTGTTGTTGTGGGTGTTGAGTGGTGGGTGTTTTTGTGTTGTTTGGAAGAGAAGGGTGTGGAGGCATCGACGGATGGAGTATTGGGTGGATATGCACATGTGAATGAGCCTGATATTAAGGCAAGCGAGGCTTTTCTTAATACCCTCTTGGCTGATAGATTTCCTGATGCTGGACGTAATCAGCACCTGGTTGCACTTGGTACAACTTTTTCTCCCTCCCTGTGTATCTGCATTCCTTCTTTACTTATTGCATGAAGAATGTATGCATGTGGTTACATTAAGTGCCTGTAGAAATAGGAAGTACTCACTATGTAGCCATGTTATTGCATGTACATGCAGTGTGTTTAGCATTCCAAACACTTTTCCCCCCGATTTTGTAGTAAATGCAGAAATTTTTGCCTATCTTTTACTACTGCAGTAGGTAAGTGTCTCGTAGAAGAGTCCTACGGTCCACCGTGGAGTGGCCCAGAGTACTCTTGGCCGGTACGGCTCTGGGTTAGTGTGGAAATGTACCAGGCTTTGTGTACTATAAATCAATGTAACCACTTGGGGATGGAAGTATGTGTGAAGATTAAGATAGTGCTAAGTGAGGAAAGGAGGGCTTCTGTAGTGTTACCCGTAGCGGGGAATGTGGCACAGTGGCAGAGATCAAAGCTTGTCTGGTGAGGGAGCACAAGAGATAAACATATTGCTTTCTATGGGGTTGGCAGTGTTTAAACTCACGACACATTTCTGAGGAATTTTACCAATTGGGGATGGAAGTACGTATGAAGATCAAGATAATGCCAAGTCATGACGGGAGGGCATCTGCACTGTTACCCTTAACTGGGAATGTGGACAGTGGAAGAGCTCAAAGCTTGTCTGAGTTTGCAAATCAACTTATGTCTTTATATGCCTTGTCCATTATATATAGTGAATATAAATTTCATAATCTCGTGAGAAAGCACGAGAGGTAACGTATTGCTTTTGATGGTGTTGCGGTGTATAAACTCATGGCACATATTCTTGAGAATGCTCAATTGAGGATGGAAGTACGCGCGAAGATCTAGATAATGCTCATCACACCCTTATTCCTTTGTAGATTTTGTTAATAGTCTCTCCTTAGATTAGTTTTTTGTGTATACTCCTAGTATACAAGGACGTGTCACCTTTTTTGACACTTTCTAATATACAATACTCTTATAAAAAAAAAGTCAGATGAGAAAGGGAGGGCATCTGCAGTGTTACCCTTAACTCGGAATGTGGCACAATGGCAGAGTTAAATGCTTGTATGAGTTTGCAAATCAACTCGCGTCTTGAAGAGCCAAGTCCACTATATACAGCGAATACAAATGTCACCATCTGGTGAGGGAGCACGAGAGGTAGCGTATTACTTTCAACGGGGTTGTGGTGTATAATCTCATGTCACATATTCCTGTGAAATCTCCCTTTTGGTTTTCTTCTCCTATAAAACTTCTTTCGCATCCTTGAGCAGGTCCCAAGTCAAGTGACATATTCTTGATCTCAATGCCAAACCAAGATCCCAATTGATCTGATGTTAATGCAATCACAGAGTATTTTACTTGTGAACCTCGTTTAAGGACAGGAAGGTGATGTCATACCCACGATATTCATGGCAGGATGGTTCATCCGTGTACTACTTCAGTTAGTTTGTGATAGTTTGTTTAGGGATGGCAACAGGCGAGTTTGGAACAGGTTCGCCCCTTCTTGAATCTGCCGCACCCGTCCCGTTAATAAGAGAATTAAATGAACACTCTAGAAGAGTAAAAACCTACGATTTATTTACATGGTACTTTGTACTATTTATCTTCATGGTAGTTTATAAATGTTACCACATTTATGGAAGAAAATCCTACGATTTATTTACATGGTACTCTGTACGAGTTATCTACATGGTAGTTTATATATGTTACAACATGTATGGTTATAAATATACATTTATAAATAAACGAGGCTGGTCGAGGGTGAACCCGAACCTGCCGGGTTCTTAAAATCTTGTCCCAAAGACTTCCCATTAGGAGCGAGTCACTTTGGGTTTGGGACGGAGTCTTTTTTTGTTGCCATTCGTAGCTATACTTGGTCCCGGTTTTAGGTACTACGAGAATGCCATCATTGGCTCAATTCTTTGACACTACATTCTGTCCCTTCGTGGGCTACTTGGGAAAGGTCATCTTTGGCTCAATCAAGGTTGGTGGCTGTGACAAACTCTTTTAGCTCGAAACCTGATATCGCTCAAAGATGTATCATGGGATACCCAGTGGGCTCAATGAGGATGTAGGTTCTCAGGGTATTTTCACATGCCAGATACTATACCAAATGCTATGTGACATGGACTCGGGTATCGGATACGGATGCGGATTTGAGTGTTGGACATGCCAAAATTGTACAATTTTACTCTAAATATAGGTGTACAAGTGTCACGCCCACACTAAGGTCATGTTGTGTTGACACGGGTACTTCGGAGAAAATGAAGTGTCCATGCAACAGAGATATCAAATATGCTAGGAAGGGAGTTCTCTATGTAGCTATGGCAGATTTTGGCTAAATATCTGTTTGGAAACCAATTTTGTGAAGGATTAGTTGGCCAAATTGGGTGTGGACTGATGGTAGGAGTGCAAAGCTAGGTGGTGATCAGTTCGAAATCCCTACAAGTACTATACTTATTTTCTTTCTATCCTCCGGTTGTTCTGTTATCAGGGTTTCAAGATTTCTTTTTTCCTGCTGATTAGTGGGTTTGCTTTCTGCCTTATGCTTTTGGGATAAATTATCTGATAATTGTCGAAGATAGAAAATAATTATGTTAGTTATGAATCTGTTTGTTTCACCGATTAGTTAGCCTTATGGGGTATGGAGCCATCGTAGGCTAGGTGCTTGGTGGTAATGAGTGGCATCTCTAAGATTTTGAACATCTTTCATTTGATCATATAATTCTTCTGTGTTCTGATCGTTTGTCATTCTCATCCTTTGTTAATTCTCTTCCCAATCTCTTTGGCCTATGTTTTTATGATAAATTATGAGATCAATAATCAAATGCTTTACTAGAATCAGAGGTTTCTGATTTGAAATCATTTTTGGTCATGTAAACGCAATTTAGCACTTTCAATTCAATCTATTAATTCTTTTAAAGCAGGAACTACCATGAAGGAAAGATTTAGGCCTTCTTTATTGTTGTTCCTAATTGCTCTCCTTTCATGTATATGTGACAGACTTACTTGAACTTTTGTCCATTGACTCTGCTGTTGAAATAGGAAAGACTTGTTTAGATTTTGTTTAAAGTGTGGCAACATGAGACCTAAGTATGATGAATAATTTCTTTGTAGTGGGGGATCTCTACTGAGGACATTGCAATGATTGACAGAACTTGTTTTTGTATGTGTCCGCATACAGATGGACTCTGACTGAGTAGGACTTTCTAGTTTAAGATTTGATTATCTGTTGAATCAGTTTAGTATTCACAAGTTATCAAATTATCAAAATACACAAGTTTTTGCATTCGACCTCTCCTATAAATCAACGACATGGATACACAGTCATTTTTGTCAAAGTTGTGCCTATGTGTGTGCCTTGGCCCATGGCTCATTAAGGTTCATCTTGAGTGCCTAGCTTGTCCCAGGCCCAACCCTGTTGAGTAGCGCCTAGACACCAGGGATTCCCCTAAAAGCACCATATTCATTTTTGACCTTTTCTTTTACTCGATTACATTTATCCTAATTTGTACAGTTATATTGTGAGAAAAATCTTATTATTACTTTTGCAGCTACTTTATGAGTGTGGGTAGGAGGATGGATGGAGAAGCTTATTTAGATGATTAGTATGTGTTTGAGGATTCCTACTTGTCATGGAGGCGATAGTGCTACTACATGAGATAAGAAGCCTTAATAGAAAACAACCTACCTTTATGACATGCCAATTCGAAGGCGGGAAACTAGTTCACCTACACCAGTAGATACGGATTTAGATTTAGAGGGTGAAGAAGAATTTGAGAGTAGCAATTCTTGTGATGAAATTGATGGTTCATAGGTTGATGAGTAGTTCTTATATTTTGGTTAAACATTCATAGAACTTCTTAGTATATTTTGATATTCTCGGATAAATCTGTATAGATGATTTATTACTCAATCTGCACCTTCTCTAAAGCATGCACCCACCTTGCTCCTAGGCCCCAAGAGACCCTTTTGCACCTCAAGTATCTTGGCCTTTAATAACTATGCACATAGCAAGTTAATAAACCTGATTTGAAAGCAAATGGTTTTCAGTTGATAGTTTAGTATTTCGTGTCGGTTAAATAATGTATTCTTTCTGTGCCTAACTGCAGATTGTGGTTCTGGAATCGGGAGGGTGACCAAGAATCTACTTATAAGATATTTCAATGAGGTATCTAATTTCTCTCTTATATTCTATAATTTTTTTTGATAAGTAAGGTATAAGTAATATTAACAGGCGTCAAATGAGGTGACACGTCCTTATACACTGGAAGTATACATGAACTAAACTACAAAGCCATAAGACCCGAACCTAGTTACAAAAAAGGATCCCCTGAATTTGGATCAGCAGTTAAGCACGAGAATCTCAATGGTTGAGTAGTTTTGGCTGGTATGTCATGCACTTGAAAATGCTTCCTATCAAATTGTAGTTACTTAACCTTCTACAATGTGGTCCAGTAATAGCTTCGCTTCTAGTCCTGTTTTATTTTAGTTCCCTGTCAATGGTCACCCACTCTCTTGCACTTTTGGGTCTTAATTTTTTCCTGAATATATGATTATCTTTCTCCATCATAGCTTGGGATGAACCTCTAGCCCCTGTACGTTCATGCCGAAACCTGATAGCATTAAAATCTGCCCCCACACCATGGAAAATTCCATCTCTGTCTCACGTCTAACAATTCTGCCCAAAAATCCATACGGTTTGAATCTGAAGTAGGCCCATATACCCCTGTAAACACCCACTTGCCTCTCCATACTCCGACTCCATAGGGAATATAGATGGTTTTTGGAAACCAAAAGTGATCTCCTTCACCATATTTGCTAATCACCACATTCTTCCATAGATCATTTTTTTCAACCAGAAATATCCATAGCCATTTGCCTAGACGAGCCAAAGTGAAATTCTTCAACCTTTTAATACCTAAACCACCCTCCTGCAAAATGGAGCAAACCTTGTCCCACCTAACGAGATGATATTTGCGCTCCTCCGCTTGACCTTCCCAAAGGAACTCTCTTTCCAATTTCTCTAATCTATCACGAATCGAAGATGGAATCACAACTAGGGACACATAATAAGTGGGTAGACTCGATAAATTCTTTTTAATAAGAGTCAACCTTCCCCCTTTTGACAACATCTGCTTCTTCCATCCTGAAAGCCTCCTCTCAATCCTTTCAATGACCGGGTTCCACATCGCTTTATACTTATGCAGAGCTCCTAACGGCAAACTGAGGTATGAAGAAGGTAGACTTGCTGCTTTACTTCTGAAAAAAGAAGCTAATAACCGAATATCAACTACCTCGCCAACCAACATGATATCATTTTTGGTGATGTTAATTCAAAGACCCAAAACCATTTGAAAATACATTAAGACTAACTGGAGATAACCAAGCTGCGAAACATTCGCATCACAGAATACCAAAGTATCATCCGCAAATAAGAGATGTGACACCACCATCTCTGTGCCTTCTGCTCAACCCAATCTGAAACCACTAATGAAGCCTCCACTTTCACTGCTCTATCCACTAGCCTACTCAAAGCCTCCATAACGATGATAAAGAGTAACGGAGAAAGAGGGTCTCCCTGCCTCAATCCCCTAGAACTACCGAAAAATCCCGAGGGCTCACTGTTAACCAAAATTGAAAAGCAGACAGTAGAAATGCAGAATTTCATCCATTTCTTCCATCTTTCACCAAACCCCATTCTATCTAGCAAGTAGAGCAAAAAATCCCAATTAACGTGATCATATGCCTTCTCGATGTCAAGCTTACACAACAAACCTGGGATTCTGCTTCGCAATGTAGCATTCACCGCCTCATTTGCTATAAAAGACGCATCAATGAAGGACTTCTTGTGGAGTATACAGACCTTATTTTTGTGCCAAAAATATGAAGGACTTCTTGTGGAGTAGAGGTGTTTTCTTGATATCTGTTTGAGTGTTGGCTAGAGGAGCATTCTGTGGGTTCCAATCTCAGCGATTCAGCGGCATTGGGCCACTCTGCTTTTCTGGCTCTCTTATCCTTTGTTCTTGATTTGATGGACTTCTCCTCCTTTCGTGCTTTCTTCTATTTTAATCTAATCTGATTCTTTTCTGACGAAAATAAAAATACAAATTATGTGCGAATTGTTGTGTACATTACATATTGATTATTTGCGAGTATTGCTTCTTAATTTACTGGTATTCTATATAAACATTCTTAATTATGCGCAAAAGATACGCTAATAAATGCAAGTAATTTTTTTAAAAAATAACTAAATAAAAAATAAATGCTTGATTCTTGTAAGTAAATTTACTAGTCTTTTCATGCAAGTAGAGTCTCAGAGGAGAAATGAGGAGTGGATGAAGGGGACGTATACCATTCTTGTACGTCTTTATCTAAAACGAGAATTTCGGTACCAAAAAGAAAATTCTCCTAACGATATTTAGCCGTGTAGCTAATGGAATTTACGCCGAACTAATTCTTCCAACCAAACCACCCATGGTTGGTAGGTATAGTAGAAGATGGGAACAAAGAATGTATGTGATGATTTGGTTGGGCTTGGGAATTTGATCAACTTGACAACTCTCGAAGCTTCCATTACCTCATATCGGCTTGGAAATATTAATCAACCAGTTACATATATGACGTATCCTTGTGTAATGCAAGAAATTTGAACATCCAACTTTTTTGTCCTTTTCCAAACAAATGCCGCAATTACATAAGATTACTAGTTATTGCATGACAAGTTGCTGGACCTGCTTGAAATTTGAATCTTGTGATCCTCAGTTTCATCTCCAGACAGTTCACCTCTTCAACTTGTCTAATTATAGGTTGACCTTCTTGAGCCTGTCTCACATTTCCTGGAGGCTGCTCGGGGAAATTTGGCTTCTGAAAATTTGATGGTGTCCGATACGCACAAGGCTGCCAATTTTTATTGCATTCCACTGCAGGTAACAATAAATTTTATTGAAACTTTGAAATGTACCCTTTTGTCCTTTTTAGTGTATAACTGCTGTCAATCATGTGATAACATCACTGATTTGAATATGTTGAACTTTCTGAATCAGAGTTATCGTAGCTCATATCAATGGTATTATGAACTATGAATATGTGATCAAATGTAAGATCTATGCTATATGGGAAGGACTCTTTTTTTTTTCAAGCACACCGTCTTGTCGTATGCCAAAATTTGTTCATTTGCTCAGAGTTCAGACACAAACTCATCCTTGCATGAATTGACAGGGGCTGCGAATACACTCATTGTCTGATGCAATCAATGTAGGGGTCAAGGAAAAGTGAATTCAAGAGCATAAGAAACTTTGCTCGAACTGAAAGCCTATTTAAGTCCTGGATAAGTCAAGTTATTTAATTAATGCAGTCTAACTATAGGTAGCATTTGGTTAACAAGCTGGTGGTTAATTTCATGCTGGGATTCTTGTTTTGTTGGAATCAAGTGTATTTCAGTAATTTCAGCTTTTGCAGGAGATCGGTCGTAATACTGATCCATGGATCATGATACTGATCGATGGTTCTTGTTTTGTCATTTATCACGTGGCATGGCGTCTTTGTTAAAGATTTATTAGGTCTCTATAGATTTTTTAGTTGTATTTATTATATTTCAATAAGGTATACTAATTCATTTGGGTTTAGGATTACTATAAAGACTAGACATAATATAATCTTTGGCCACTTGTACTTTTGCAACAGTGGCAACAAGCCTAATAAACTTCATTTTTCATCATTATGGTCATTGGACTTGACTTTTATAGTTAAAAAAGTCACTTTGCTCACTTCCCTTAATACCCTTTAAAAGTCGCCAATTACCAGAAGCATTTAGGCATTTTTCTTGTTTCCTGCCACCAAATCTAACAGAAGTTGATGGAGTGGCTATTAGACAAAAGTTAAAATCCAATTACCAATATGCCGAAAATTGAAATTCATCATGCTTGTTGCCAGTTTCATGAAAGTACAGTCGCCAAAACAGTATTAAGCCTAGATATCTTTCTGATTCTTTCAGTTCAAGAGATATAAAGAGAGATTATTGAATACAGAATTTCAGTAGCTATGATTGTTTTCTCCAAATTGGATAATATGATTCCCTTGGGTGTGATGCCAGGCTTATCCTCTTTCTTTACTTTTTTTTTGATTAGTAAAAGTAGTATAAAAAGCGTCAAAACAGGTGATGTGTCCTATTTACATATGGAATCTTCTTTCGTCTCTTCTTTCCCAATCTAATGTGACCGAACAACAAATTTTCATTTTACTTAAATGAAACTCCCATTTTTCTATAGTAATTTTGTTAAATAACTTTACAGTTCCACTGTGGTTAGCTGATCAAGTAAACGTACGACCCTAAAAGTATTTAAGGTAGTGGATGGAAAGCTGAAGTCACAATTTTATAAAACCAAAATATTTGATACAACTATTCTCAACTCAACTCAACTCAGTCTTGTGCCAAATCACTTGGGGTCTGCTACATGAATCATTTTCTGCCATTCAATTTGGTCCAAAGCAAGGTCATCGCACACACCACACTCATTCCTTTTTTTTTTTAATTACGGATTTCCTTGTTAATTTTGGTCTTCCCCTTCCCCTATTTCTAGATTGATTAATATTGATACACTTGCACTTCCTAACAGATGCACTACTTGGTTTACATTGTATGTGTCCAAACCATTTTAAGCAGTTTTCTCTCATTTGATACTCTGCTATTAAAACAAAAATAATATTTCACGCCCTTCAGCATGTTTTTGGCTATTTGAGTTCGTCAAAGTGGCAGAACCCAGTTTGTGACTACAGAAGGCTCTCCCTGGTTAGGAATCACGGATTTACATTTTGAAACTTAAAAATGCTACTATATGATGGGCATTTTTGGCATGGATATTTACTTATCAAAAAAAAAAAAAAAATTTGGCATGGATAGATGTACATACATGTTCTAATGGTTGAGTAGTTTTGGCTGGTATGTCATGCACTTGAAAATGCTTCCTATCAAATTGTAGTTACTTAACCTTCTACATGTGGTCCAGTAAATAGCTTCGCTTCTAGTCCTGTTTTATTTTAGTTCCCTGTCAATGGTCACCCACTCTCTTGCACTTTTGGGTCTTAATTTTTTCCTGAATATATGATTATCTTTCTCAATATGTCTTAGGAATTCACCCCAGATGCAGAAAGGTACGATGTTATATGGGTTCAGTGGTGCATTGGGCATCTTGCAGATGATGACTTCGTGTCGTTCTTCAAAAGAGCAAAGGTAAGGTGTTTTTTTTTTTTTTTAAAATAATTAATTACGCTCTTGGATGATAGGAAGATGAGCTTAGGTAAAGTCATCATCCATTCAAACTAAACAGGAAAAACTAGTTTAACAGTTAACATAAGCTATGCATGAAATGCAAATTTCCTGGACTTTTGCTTATGGATTACATTGTTGAACCTTAATGGCGGGGATTGATGCATTTACCAATGCCATTGTCTTTTTTTTCCTGGTACTGATGGGCATGCTGTTGCCATGTTCACACAAAATTTTGATGAAGAACTGAATTATCATAATCTCATAATGTTTTCCCAGTCCAAACTAATGAGATGTGTCTACAAATCCTTGTATTCCTTACCAGCATGGTAATAACTATTTCTTCATACTCATATAGTCTTGCATCTAGCCTCTTCTAGGTGTCAAAAACAGAATAAACTGCACAGCCACTTGAGGCTCAACTTGTTCACGATTCATGTTTGTTCTACTAAAGATCAGGCTGACTTTGCTCGTGCTAATATTATTTTAATTTTGCATTAATAAACTGTACTTTGCAACGTTAGGGCTATAATTTTGTTCAAAATCTTGACAAACAAGTATGAAAAATGTTGGTCCTTGAAAACATTAGACCTTAGTAAGTAATAGCATTTCTTTATGTTCAGCACCAACCCAAACACTTGTTACTAACTACATTCTCATGATGATTATTGGAGCTCAAAGTCTTGAGTAACTTGCAAGTATCTTGACAACGGTCCATGTATAAGAAGTTATAGTTAGTAGTAGGGAAAGGTTTTCCAAGTTGCTTCGCCTTTTACTAATTAATATGATATATCTGTAGGGAGGCCTCAAACCTGGTGGAATTTTTGTTCTGAAGGAAAATATTGCAAGATCTGGTATTATGTCTCCTACTCTCTTATAGTTCTGCATAAGTTGATATTTTCTGCATATTCAGAAAGACCTCTTTTTATTAAGCTCTGTGGTGTTTCTCCTTCTCTATTGAAAGCTGGTTTAAAGCAATCACCTGCTGTTCGCTTTTTAGGGCTCAGGTGTGTGTAGCTGTTTGTAGGCTTCAACTATTGTTCCCTTGGAGGAGTTTCATCTCTTATATTTGTAGATCAGTGCTTTCATAGGGCTATTTGGCTTTCTGCCTTTTTTTCCCAGTCTTAGAACTCCTTTTAAAGGTAAATGCATTGTCCGCCATCTTGCATTTTTGTCCCTTTCAATCCTCAAGAAGTGTCCTTTTTGGATGAATGGTTATGATTTTGGGGATTATTTTGCCATTTATGACATAACAAAAGCCCTAACTGTTGTAGGACTAGGTCAGATCATTAAAAGCTACATTACCTAGACTCGGCTAGGAAGATTGGATCTGGTTGTCAGATCTGCCAAAATTTTATGATTTTGCACTAATTTAGTATAAAAAGGCCACACCCACACCCATGTTGTGTCGTGTGGACATGGGTAATTCGACAAAAGTGAATGGTCGAGGTAACATAGATTAAAAGTGTGACAATTAGTCAACTAATGCAGTTTGACTGAATTTTCCCTGGAGGTCTAGATAATTACAATTATTCCTAAGGAATAAACAACAATCAATTTAAGCTTCCAAACTATGAGATTGTTGGTCTTGCTGGTGCATTCCACTCGATGTCCCTAGCATGTGATGTGAGAACTCCTACTCAAGTTTCATAACGTGGAAGATGAGAAGTCGCACTCTATTGCCAACCCATTGAAATTGGAAGCCCAAAGCTGCATAAAGGTCTGTTTCGGTGAGATGAACATGACCTCTACTTTGGTGATGAATCAAAAGAAGCTGCCAGCAGTATGAAATCAGTATCTTGTACGTCATGGATGTCTTCTTATATAGCTTGGGAGCATCAAGTTGCTGCACTCTTCAAATACCTTGGGAGCATCATGGACAGCTTCAGGTGTAAGATCTAAGCCAGCATGTTCAGTAACCACATTAATAATAAAGCATTCCCAGTCAATGATATGCATATTTGTTCTCCACTGTAAAGTTGAGTGTTGAAGAACATTTGCATATGTTACTTATACTCCTTTAGAAGTATTACTCCGTATGGCCCATCTCTTTTGGAGTTGAAAACTGGGACTCAATGAATCCTTTTTTATTGACATGCTCCAACATACTGGGACAAGTCTGTACAAGCTCTAACGTGTTGGAATTATTATAATTATGAATTAAGAATAGGATCAGTCTTAAAATTGAATCCAAATATGCCCTCACCAATACCACTTGGTGGACCAGAAAGAGAATAAGTTAGGGTTTGCTGTCCGCAAAGAGAATATCAGACTTTTCTGAACCTTTCTTTAATAACAGATGCTTAATGATAACCACAGAAGGTGGACAAAGTGAACTGAGATAGGCAGTGGCGAAGGGAGCAGTAGCTGGGGCCTAGGTTGCACCGACACAGATATGCAGACACGAGACACGAGACACAGGGATACACAATTTTCCAAAAATATAGGATACGGGTACAGGGGTTAATGTGTAAATATTTAAAATATAAGGACCAAATTATAAATATTAAAACAATAAGCAACAAAATAAATTATAAAAATCAGTATACAACTATACATTATACAATTCAGTTGACTAAGTAGATTTCACAGAGTAAATATACAATTCAATTCACATGCCCACAGAGTCGCAGTATATACACTATAGATTTATAGAGATTGAAGAGAGAGAAGAGAGAACACCGAGAAGAGAGAAAACAGAGAAGACAAAATCGACCACATTCACAGACTCACACAGTCTCGGACTCTCAGTTCTTGCTGTCTCAGAATCGAAAGAAGATAACAAAATCGACAATCGAAGAGGTGAAGAATACCTGATTGTTCGAATCGAAAGAGTGAATATAAGAACTCAGAAGACTTCGAAGTTCGAAAGTAGAGAAGGGAGCAAATCTGTCGATGGCGACGGGATAAATATGTATCATGCCTTCCCAATTACCGTACTCGTAAGTACCCGTATCCGTTTCCTTACTTTTTGAAAATTCAAATATGACCCCAAAACGTATTTTGGGGCGTATCGTGCGTGTCCACACTGTGTCCGTGTCCCTGCTGTGTCCGATACAAAAAACGGCACCCAGCCGCCGTGTCCGTGACACGTGCAACATAGACTGGGGCCATGGCCTCTCCAACCCATTTAAAAAAGTCAGTAATTTACATGCTTGGTAATTTTTTTAAAAAGATAGTATTGTGGCCCCCCTTAAGGCTTCTAACATTAAATTGATACGAGATCTCTTCAGTACTCTCTCTAATTATTAAACCCAAACTTAATTTTAGGTAAGTGATAAAATGCGATACTATTACTAATATACCCAAACATATTTGTAATTATGACAATTGTTTTTCTTTTTCTTTTTTTTTTTGGGTGCAAAAAAGTTTAGGAATAGGATAGATTGCTCCATTTCAAGGCCAGGGCATGCCACCAGCCTCTATGAGGGCTTAAAGATACTAATATGGCCTTAACTATTTAAACATTTAAACATGAGCTATTTGAGTAGAGCGGCTGAAATATTTTTTTACAATATTTATGTTATCACACAGGTAGTCAATTTATAAGAAGAAAATGAAAAGCATTTATATGGAAAATAGCAAACAAACTACATTCTGGTGAACATTATCGGACAAAGCTTATAGACGTATAGTAGTATGTGAGAGGGGACTACGAATCTTAATATGTCATTTTTCTATATCTTAGTTAGTTTTTTGGCAGTATATACTTCTTGTGTATCTAGGATGCGTCGCTTGTTTTGATGCTTTGATATAAATACAATTACCTTTATCAAAAACTATATATATGTCATTTTTCCCTTGGTAATTTTTCTTTAAATTAGCTTTTTATCCTTCAGGAAAAAAATAGATTGAAAACTAAAATGTTTGTGGAAGAAAAACTAGAACATATTTTGGTCACTTTAGATGGGAATGCCAACGTTTCGACGGGGATGACTTGTGTGTTGTAATCTAAGGCGACTAGATTATGAGGATCGAGATGGGGAAAATGAAGTTCTGGCTGTGTTTGAAGGTAGCGATGTTGATGAATGATGCCTACCCTCTCATGGGATCATGTACGTCTACAATGTTAGAACATAAAAACTTTAGACTATTGATGTGAATCTGGGTTTGGATTCGAGCCAAGATCGATTCGAAGATTAATGGGACCCTCAATGATAAACAAAGAACACGGAATTAGAACAACGGACAATGAAAGTAAAGAGAATAACGATAAAAACGAAAATAACGAAATAAGAGAAAGGATAGAAAGAGTCTCCCTTGACCTACTAGTCGCAATTGAAAATATCGAATGGCTGCAACAATTTTTTTTTATGTTTTCTAATGACAAGAAAAATAGAAGGAATAATTATTTAAGGAAAGTTAATGGATTTCCTTTTCTATATGTTTTTTTTTAGATAGAAGAAGATATATAGATATGGAAATGAAAATAGAGAGGATAGATGAAGAAGAAGACTTAAAGAAGATAGTCAAGAACAACGAAATCAAGAACTCAATATCAATTTCCAGATTTTTTTGTAGGACAAGAATAACAAGAACAATTTCCAAATTTTTGTAGGACAAAGATAACTAGAACAATTTTCAGATTTTTGTCTTTTTTTTTTCCAATTTTCTGAGATTTCGGAGAAGAAGAATTCAACGAAAAATAGAAAGATGAGTAGAACGAATTCGGGTTACCTCTTCGATTGGCTCTGATACCAATTGATTTGAATCCGGGTTTGGATTCGAGCCAAGATCGATTCGAAGATTAACGGGACCCTTAATGATAAACAAAGAACGCGGAATTAGAACAGCAAACAATGAAAGTAACGAGAATAACGTAAAAACGAAAATAATGAAATAAGAGAAAGGATAGAAAAAGTCTCCCTTGACCCACTAGTAGCAATTGAATAGGAACCTTGGGGTGCAATCGAGAACCGACAACGTGAATGTTGACGACCCACGATCACTGAATGGCACAAGCCCTCGACTCAACGAGCTTGATAAGTTCGGGGTTGAGATTCTAATCCTAGAAACCTCACAACACTCAATTAAGAGCAACACTCATAAGAGCAAACAATGATCTAAGATCCATCAATTTAATTCATCATATCTCCCCCATTACATAATTCGATCATGCCTTTTATAGGCTACAAATACTCAAAATAAACTGCAAATTCGTGAACTAGGGGAACTCCAAAGGTTGGGTGGAGATTACAATGTTATTGACTTAAAGTTGGAAATACCAAAAGTTGGAAATACCAAAAGCTGAAAATACCAAAAGCTTCCTTTGTTGATTTGTTGGTGTGACAAAACTTCCCTCTAGCTTCCCAAACTTGGCTCTTGAGCCCCTCTATTTGTAAAGTGTCAATCCTTGACACTAGAATCACATCAACTATACTCCGTAATATTCACTTGGAAATATTATTTGGTTCACATAACGATTCATAACCCAATGGACCATTAAGTCCATTTTCATTTTCTTAGGTTTCAAAATAATTGCATTTCTAGAGGTGGGGGGCTTCATTGTCTTGGTTAGTAGCTGTATTATATGGACTCTTCTTCATTTTGACCAACTTACCCATATCAACACAACATGACATGTGGGTTGACTGTTGGACACCTACATTTAGTGTAAAAAATCAAAATTTTGGCAGGTCGTACACCCAGATCTCGGATCTGCACCAGTAACCATGTCCATGGACATAGGTTAGTAGTATATGTGTAGTCACCCCAATCTCAAAAAGATAATATGCAAACTTTGTTTTCTGGTGCAAAAGTGCTGGTAAAGTTTGGCGGTTCATTGAAGGGATGCCTTGTTAAGTTGGTTTGGGGGGAGCATAGATTCAATGGGAAGAGGCATTTGTTACCTAATCATCAAGTGTGGTGCTCTTGCTCATTCAATTCTCCTGTGATGATTTTTGATACATTTCTTGATTGGTAGTGTTATGTATTCAAGTAATATTACAGCTTAAGCTGCTAGAGATGGGGCCTTCCTATGTATGTTATGCTTTAACACTCTTACCCCAACTCAAATGTTGGGATAGCAAACTGAGGCGTGTCAGTAGGTGTGCATTAAAAAACTTAACAAAGTGCCAACTAGTGCACTAATGAAACTAGAGGAAACAAATGCAAGCAGAATAAGTCGAAGGATCCAAACCTGCGGTCTATAGCGTGCACGTTACTTATTGAGTCTGTTAAGAAAAAATGCATTTAGTCTGGTTTTTGTAGGTCACGTCTTCTAAGGCAAGTGAGTTGTAGGATTTAACATACATTGAAGTCTGCAGAATGAATGCTAATGGACTTTAAATTGCATATTTTCAGGATTTGTGTTGGATAAAGAAGATAAGAGCATTACCAGATCAGATGTGTACTTCAAGGAGCTCTTTAACCAGTGTGGTCTGCATATCTACAAATCAATGGTAAGTCCAATTGTCTTCCATTATCCAAGTTCCTTTGTGCCATCGAACCTATCTTGATTACAGTCTTCGTATCGTAGTTATGAAGAGATAGAATGTTTACATGATCCATTGATATCATCATAGGATGATTGGCCATTAACTGCCACATATTTCAAGGTTATTCATTCTATGACTGGAAACATGACCATTAGAGGCCTTGGGCTTAGAACTTTACTGGAAGAAAAGAAACTTAAATATGTAAAAATTTTAAAAATAAATTGTACTCCCTCTGTCCCAAAATAAGTGTCCCCTAATCCATTTTGAGTTGTCCCAAAATTAGTTTCCACTTTCCAATTTTAGAAGCCAAACTGCCTCTAATACCCTTAATAATTGTTAGATGAAAAAAAGGTGGTCCAATTGATTTGACATTTGCAAGGGATACTTTGATGGTATTAAAGGAAAATTATAGTCAACTACTATCTTATAGCCCGTGTAAAGTGAATAGTGGACATCTATTTTGGGGCAGACAGAGTAATAAAAACTGTTTGGAAGAAGTATCCAGATCTTTTAAAGGTACCATTTGGAGCGTTTTAGGGTGTACTGAGGCTAAAATGCTTCATTGCTGCTTGCAGGTTAGCACTAAGTTGTGTGCCAAATACTTAACAAAATACACCTTGGACTAAATTGTCATAGCCCGCGACAAGTTTTTGTGTTTTCTCCATGTTCTATTAATGTCTTGCTGATAGTTTTTGTGTTTGAAATCAGGATCAGAAGGAATTTCCTGATGAATTGTTTCGCGTAAAGATGTATGCCTTAACAATGGAGATGCCAAAGAGAGCTAATGGCTCCAGACCCAAACGAGCCGTTAATAAACCTCGTGTCATCACGTGAAGGATTCCAGAGTGTTGCAGCAAAACGACCATCGTTTTTCGAATTTGGAACCAAGTAGGTAACAATATTGTCTAACTTTATATTAGAGCTAGAATGGGTTTCTTCGTTTGTTTGTTGCTCTTTTTGGGAAAACTATCAAGAACGCCAGGTTTTGCTTGTGGGTATAAGCTTAAATCATTTTCTTTATCCTTGTTCAGCCCTTATTTCATTTCATTTTTTTACTTAAGGTTTCAATATACTCCCTCTGTTTTCAAGATATCATTGACCCGGCATACCGTTTAAGAAAAAGTAATTGACTGTATTATAAATATTGACGAAATGTGTAGTTTCCTTTAATTCCCTTGAGCATGTAGCCATAATTAAAGCAGGTAGAAAAAGTAAGGCTAAAGTGATAGAAAGTATTTTCCTAAAAGAGAGTTTTGAAGGAGGACAATTATTTTAAAATGGACGGAAAAAAAAGGAGGATGATAATTTGAATGGGGAGTACTTGCTAGGTTTGATTTTACTTGCCTGATAGTAGGTTTATAGAACTTATAATTGTGTCCACTCTTATTCCATGGGATTTTCTAAATATAGCAACAAGCATATTACGAAGAGTCCATCTTTCCTTTTTAGGCCGTCTTAAAAAAAGTGTGCACTTTGTAATACTCCTCTTCCACCAAAGAATTCTTGTTAGAAAAGTAATTATTAAAATATATATAACTAGTATTAAAGTCGGTCATTGTTACTTGCTTGAACATAATCAATATGTTCATAGCAAATGTGAGGGTAAAGTTTGAATATTATAGAGATGATAAACATAATTTTTTAAAAGTAAACTTTTAAATTGTAATATTTCAAAGGAAAATACTAAGTTTACCACCAGAATTACCACTCTGGTGACAACTTTGTTTTGAAGGCAAAGTGCATGTGCATCTTCAAAACATAGTTGTCATTATAGTGATAATCCTGGTGATAAACCTAGCAAAGTTGTATTTCAAAATAGTATGGTGGATTCTTTGCTCGTAATAGAGGGTTCATTTTATTTTTTTTCGGAATTTACTTTTACCATTTTATTCTTTGATTTATATTTTCACTTTTAATCGATACAAGAATCTTTTTAAAATACAAAAAAGTATAAATCACAGTTAATCCCCCTCAACTATGGGTTTGATTCAGATTGCCCCTTCAACTAGCAATTAAAGCAGTGTATCCCCTCAATTGGAACTTTTTCTTTGTTTTCACCTTTTGCATAGTCATTGGCATTTGAGTTGATGAATAATGTTGACCACAAACTCACTTGATTAAACAGTTAAACACGCAGATTAAGAATTTTTTTTGACTTTATTGTAAATTTTGTATAATAATTGTATTTCGTTTCTTTTAAAGCCATTCTCATGTAATAATAATTAAATGAAAAAGTAAAATGATAAAGATATTTTCCTAAAAAGGAAACTGGACAATATTTTCTTAGAAAGGTTTCCTTAAACCATACATCCAAGGTTTGATCATTTTGGATAATATTAGTACATGTAATAAAATGTTGGCTGACCAAACTCATCTGGAATGCATCTGCTGGTGTCCTCTTTGTCCCTTCTCTCCATGCCGTCTTCCGTGAACGGACGACGTCGATGACGATGCCGAAGATCTGTAAATTCTGGACACGATATCGTAAATTCCATGCAAACTCAGCTCTCTTTCCCTCGATGGATTGGTGCACATTAACCCGAGACCTATCGCTTCCGTGGCTTGATCAATCATACGTCTGCTCTTATTCATCCTCTCGTCGACCACATCTATCACATTCGCAGCGTAATTACCTCTCACCCACTCGATCAATCTCGTTTCGTCCCTCTTTAACTCTTCTTGTAATCTCCCGTTCACTGTCATCTCCATTATCAATACTCCAAACCTGTAAATTTCTGGAATTACAAACATATATCACATACGGAGTATATGGCTACAAAAATATGCATTACGAAACAATAAGAGGGTCTTTTATCCAAAGCTAAAACCTCTCTATTTTGGGTATACGTCCACTTGGTGAGATTCGATATGTGAAACTTATACGAGCATTATGAAATATTTCCTCCATCTCGAAAAGATAGTCCACTTTATAAGCTAATAAGTCAACTTAAAATAATATACTATTTTTTTAACATGCATTCGCTGTGTGTTTGGGTGTGATAAAATTTCAACCATCAAAATAATATTAAGAATACTATGTTTAGCAACATTTAGAATTTGATTAGGAAATATAAACTTTTATAAATATCGGGTCAAAAAGAGTTGAATTGACCCGAAAAAGTCAAAGTATAACGTAATAAGTCTAATAATTAAGAAATATATAATTCTTACTAAAGTTTGTCATAATTATAAAAATGCTTGAACATAATCAATGAGTACGTTAATATCAATCGATAATCGTTGTAAGTAAAGTTGAAATGTTACGAGAATCGTAAACGTAGATTTTAAAAGCGAATTTTTTAAGTGAAATATCTAGAAATAGTATAGTTGACTTTTTGCGTGAAAGTAATAAGGTGGTCCTTTATCCAAATATGGAAACTACTCTTATGGACTTACTACTTTTGGTGGTGTTGTTTCGATGCTCAACCCTAAACCTCGAGATCAAGGGTTCTCCACCCGTGGACAGCAGGATGCTATTAGTTTTGAGGTCATAGCCAACTTCAGGCCACTCCTCAAGTAGATAGAGCATTCCTTCTGCAACTCCCATCAATATTTTCACTCGGTCCTTCCATGCCGGAGCTGACCGTGACAACCATGTTTCGACGTTTTCTCCGTCGATCCAATCTGTAACCACCGCCCTCAACCTTCGGCCATCGCACCAACCCCGTACTGGAACCAAGTTCTTGTGGCATAATTGTACCAGCTTCTTAGTTTCCTCCACGAACCTCTTCCTGTTGTCTCTCGATATGCTGTCATGGTAAATCTCAATCCTCACTTCATTTCCATCTCTCAGAAGCCCTTTATAGATATCCACGACATTGCTCGTTAGTACTATGTTTTTCTTAGAGAATCTGTTTGTTGCCGCTTTTAGCATTGATGGAGTAAACTTATGTGATCTCCGAAACACCCGTGGAAGGAAATCCGGTCGCCAAAAACAAACCCAACCCAAGACGACCACCATGAGAATAACAAAGACTGGAAAACCAACCAGCAATATTATAGCCTTGATTGTGAACTTCTTGTGATCCGTGAGGATCCCCGAATGAAGAAAACTCGAAGAGTTGAACCGTTTGAAGAACTGCGTATTTGAGATTTCGCTCTCACGGAAGTGATTGTATGAAAGATTAAGGAATGTGAGGTTGGTGAGGAGAGACAAGTTCTTTAAAGGGACGTCCCCCGAAAGGTTGTTACGTCTCAAATCAAGAGCATGGATTTGAGAACACAAAAGAATTTCAGACGGGAAGTTTCCCTTTAAGGAATTATTCGAAAGATCGATTGTTAAGATGGTTAAGGGGCAGTATTTCCAGAAGAAAGTGAATGACAAGTAGAGTGGTGCGATGTTCGGCCGGTTTCTGAGATTAATTTTTGGGAAGGAGTCGACGCAGTTCGGATTCTTTGATTCGTTACATAAATGGCTAGCGACGATGGTGAATTTGAATATCTCGGAGAGGAAGAAAGGGGTGGTGTGGTTGCAGTATCGGAGAGACGGGTTTTTGAGACAGTTGTTTGTGATTGTGTTGTTGAAATTTGGTGGTGGTTTCAAGTTGTTTAGGTCTTCGACGACGGTCCCAGAGAGGACTTGATGATCGGTGGCAATGGAGATTAATGTTGTAACTGTGATGGAGTAGAAGAAAAGGAAAGGGTTAGAAATGGAAGCCATAGACACTGTGTGTGTGTGTGTGTGTGTGTGTGTGATTGGAAAATGATGACAGGAAGTGGTTTGGCAAGGTTTCTAAACAATTTCTTAAAGAAACTACTCCCTCTTATCACATAATTTTTTTTTCTGTATTTTTGATGTTTTTTACTAATAAATTTGTTCATTCTTTAAGTTAATATCCATGTAAAAAATAAATAATTTTATTTTACTTATTTAATTTGTAATTTTAATATTTTATTACTCCCTCCGTCCCAAAATATTAATTGTCTCGTTTTCCTTTTTCGTTCGTCCAAAAATATTGTCTCGCTTGTAACTTTAGTATTTAGTACAACATTTTTACCATTTTACCCTTATTTTTTTTTCTACTTTTATTATTGGCTAAAGACACATGTCTTTTAAAAAAACTACACATTATATCAATATTAATAATTAAGTCAGTTGTTTTTTTCTTAATGTGTATGTTGGATCAAACATGAAAATTATTATGGGACAAAGGGAGAATTCCCTCTATTTTCAAATAATTGTCCTACTTTCTTTTTTTGTCAATTTTAAAATAATTGTCTTCTTTCAAATTTTTTTTAAAAGAAAATACTTTTACTATTTTTACCAATTTATCCTTATTTTTTTCATATTTACTTTAATTGTGATCACATAGAAAAGGGCATTAAAGGAAACTACACATACACCAATATTTATAATGCAATTAATTACATTTTTTAAAACGATATGTCGAGTAAAAAAACAGTAATTTAAAAACGGAGGGAGTATATTTTATGTGTACGGATCAAACATGAGAATTATTACGTGACAGAGGGAGTATATTTTTATGAGTATATATCTCTTTGTCCTCCCTATGCCACCAAGAAAATTTGAACTTGAGTTATGAAGAACCATAAGTCATATTTGACACGTAAAAAGGTACATTATATAATCTCTTTTTTTTGTTTTGTTTTGTTTTTTTAGTAGGTTACCTGTAAGACCGTCTTACGGATCTTAATTTGGAAGATGAAACCTCACTCTCTCACATCTTAACCCACGAATACACGGTGAGTCGGGTAAAGAAAATTCATCTTACAAAAAATATCCTTAAGACCATATTACACAAGTTTATGTTTTTGTTTTGTTTTGTTTTTTATTTTTTTTTTGCCAGATCTTCATAAAATCCTTATCCTTGTTTACTATCATTACTTCAATACACTCCCACAAGAATCAAACAAATTGGGTTTTCTTTGAAGAACAAATCCAATTTGGTTCTTCAACCAACCCCCAAGTTAATCGAATCAATACAAAAAAACAAACACCCAATCAAATACAAAAAAACAATACAAAAAGAAAACACACATCTCACAAAATACACACACACATACATACAACCAATTAAAAAAACAAAAGAAAACTTTGAAAATTGACCTTCTTCTCTCTACAATGAAAAAAACTCTCACCATTTCTACATAATTGTCTTGCTTTTCTTTTTTATTCATTCTAAAATAATTCTATTATTTATAAACATTCCCTTTTTGTAAACACTTTAACCACTTTACCTTACTTTTTCTTCATATTTTAAAAATAATCATATGCACAAGGATATTAAAAGAAACTATAAATTACATCAATATTTATAATACAATTCATTTTTTCTCTTAAACGTCATAGGGGGTCAAACAGGACGATAATTTAGGAACGAAGTGTGCTCGTATGAATGCATGGGAATTTATTATGATTTACCCTTAAAAATACTTGAGTATCATATCTTATAATTTTTCATATATATATATATATATATATATATAAACTGTTTGGTTGAAGGATCCACAAGTATTGTTGTTGAAGGAAACATAAATTATGTTTATGGAAATGGTTTGTTTTAGGGGAAAAAAACTGTGATACCCTTAATGAACGGAATGCGCGCTACGGATCATTCACTTAATGCATCGTGCTGCATCAATTTTCACACCGCGATTCATCATTTTAAATTAATTAATCCAATTTTATACGCGCGATGCATTAATTTTTTGCACTGCAATGTATCAATTTAAATTTCATAATTACATAATCCAATTGATGCATCGCGCTGCATCAATTTATGCATTGTGATGCTAAATATATTTACCTATCCAATTGATGCATTGCGCTGCAAATCATTATGACACCAAACATTCATCTACCTTATTTCTAGTACACAATTAACAAATGATTCAAATTTATATGCATCTTTCATGCATCCCAAATCTAAATCGATGCATCACAATTCTTAAATGATGCATTGTGATTCAAAATTAATGCTTCTAGTGATATGAGTCTTCTAGGGGAAGAACTCATAAAACGCAGCAACCAAAGAGAAAAACGAGCTGGCAGCAAATGGATGGAAGTGGAACCTCGACCTCGGGTTCACGCACACGACAATCAACGGGTAATCAACCCTTAACCTTCGTATGACGAAACCGGCAATCAAAGGATAGTGAGGAACGACACAATCGAGATGGAGGGTCGATTGATAGGTTCGTGAGTACTCGGGTAACCCCCGATCGCTCAATAGTCTTGAATACTCAAGGTTGGGAAGGAAACTAACTTTTTCATTCATAAAAATCTGATTACAATAGAAAGGGGCAACCCTATATATAGCTAGGAGATCTAGGCTGCCATTGGCTAAACAAAGATAAGATTTATCTACTAATAGATAAGATCTAACAAACAAAAGGATAAGATCTAACTAACTATGACTAGGCAGCAAATGGAGAATATTCTCCTTGTTGGGTACTATACTAAGGACGAAAATTAAGCTAGAAAACAAGGTGCATGGGCAGCCTTCTAGAAGCCTTCTAGATTCTTCTTTCCTTTGCTGCCATAAGCCTTCTAGACCCTTCTTTTAGGTTTGGATTGGACTTGTTTGGGGCGCCCATATTCAGCCCATTGCATCCTCCTTCATCCGCAAATATTAAAGTGTTCACCCATTTATCTTGACCCGCTTTGACTCCTCCTTTGCGTACCATAATTTGGGCTTCTACCTCAAATGTCTCTCGGGATAAATTGAGGACTTCATTTTGAATTTTCCTAGCCCGAGCCCTTGTCATTGGTCCATGCATTGTTGGAGGGTCTTTGGTGTCTCGGGCCTCATCATTGGGTTCCTTGGTGACTTGGGCCTCATCATCCCCTCTCTCTTGGAAGCGATTTGTCCTCAAATCGTCACCTACATCATAAGGACTTAAATCAGCAACATTAAAAGTAGCATTGACTTTATACTCACCGGGAAGGTCCAATTTGTATGCATTATCGTTGACCCTTGCAAGGACTTGAAACGGGCCATCTCCTCTTGGCATCAATTTTGATTTCCTTTGGTCCGGAAACCTCTCTTTGCGCATGTGCAGCCATACCCAATCCCCCGGTTCAAAGGTGACATGTTTGCGACCTTTGTTGGCTTGTCGCACATATTGCTCGGTCCTTCGCTCAACATTGAGCCTGGCCTTCTCATGTAATGTCTTCACAAATTCAGCCTTCCTTTCGCCATCTACATTAACAAACTCAGAAATAGGCAACGGAGATAAATCCAAAGGTGTTAGAGGATTAAAACCATAAACCAATTCAAACGGAGAAAATTGAGTTGCTGAATGTAAACTACGATTATATGCAAATTCAATGTGTGGTAAACACTCCTCCCAAGCCTTGATGTTTTTGGACAGTATAGACCTCAAAAGTGTTGATAGGGTTCTATTGACTACCTCCGTTTGTCCATCCGTTTGTGGGTGACACGTGGTGGAAAACAACAATTTTGTGCCCAATTTACCCCACAAAGTCTTCCAAAAGTAACTCAAAAACTTGACATCCCTATCCGACACTATAGTTCTAGGCATTCCATGAAGCCTAACTATTTCGCGAAAGAACAAATTCGCGACATGGGAAGCATCGTCGGTCTTGTGACAAGGGATAAAATGTGCCATTTTCGAAAACCTATCGACAACAACAAAAATGGAGTCTCTACCAAACTTAGTCCTGGGCAATCCTAAGACAAAATCCATAGATATGTCCGTCCAAGGGTGACTAGGGATAGGCAAAGGCATGTAAAGTCCATGTGGGTGGACCTTAGACTTAGCCTTCAAACAAGTTAGGCACTTAGCACAAATCCTCTCAACGTCTCTCCTCATGTGTGGCCAAAAGAAGTGCTCTTGCAAGACCGACAAGGTCTTGGCCACACCAAAGTGTCCCATCAAGCCCCCACCATGGGCTTCCCTCACAAGCAATTCTCTCATGGAACAAGCGGGTATGCAAAGTTTGTTTTCACGAAAAAGAAAATCATCTACCCGATAAAATTTCCCACATGCAATCTTTTCACAACCCACATAATCCTTACCAAAATCAGCATCATCATGGTATAATTGCTTAATGTGCTCGAATCCTAAAATTCTTGCATCTAAATTGGAAAGCAACACATACCTCCGAGAAAGGGCATCGGCTACCACATTCTCCTTACCTTGTTTGTACCGGATGACATAGGGAAATGTTTCAATGAACTCAACCCAACGGGCATGTCGACGGTTCAACTTTTGTTGACTCTTCAAGTGCTTCAAAGATTCATGGTCCGTGCGAATGACGAACTCCTTGGGCCACAAATAGTGCTGCCACGTTTCCAATGCCCGAACCAATGCATAGAGTTCCTTGTCGTAGGTGGGGTAGTTCAATGTGGCTCCGCTCAACTTTTCACTAAAATAGGCTAACGGACGCCCTTCTTGCATGAGCACAGCTCCAATCCCGATCCCCGACGCATCACACTCTATCTCAAAGGTTTTGTCAAAACATGGAAGGACCAATAAAGGTGCATTGGTCAACCGCTCCTTCAAGGTCAGAAATGCCTTCTCTTGAGCTTCCCCCCACTTGAATCCCACATGCTTCTTAATGACTTCGGTCAACGGGGCTGCAATGGAACTGAAGTCCTTCACAAACCTCCTATAAAAGCTAGCGAGGCCGTGGAAACTTCGCACTTCTCCCACAGTTGTAGGGCTCTTCCATTCTTGAATCGCTCGCACTTTCTCTTCATCCACCTGGATGCCCTGTGAACTTACAACAAAACCAAGGAAAACAAGTCTATCCGTACCAAAAGTGCATTTATCAAGATTAGCATATAACTTTGCATCACGTAAGGCACCTAAAACAGATTTCAAGTGTACTACATGTTCATCCAAAGTTTTGCTAAAAATCAAAATGTCATCAAAATAAACAACGACGAATTTTCCAATGAATTCCCTCAAAACATGGTTCATTAAACGCATAAATGTACTCGGTGCATTAGTTAGCCCAAAAGGCATCACCAACCACTCATACAAACCATGTTTTGTTTTAAAAGCAGTTTTCCACTCATCTCCTTCCCTCATTCGGATTTGATGATATCCTTGTGTCAAATCAAGTTTTGTGAAAAATTTGGAACCATGCAATTCATCCAACATGTCATCTAGTCTAGGAATGGGATAACGATATTTTACCGTTATGTTGTTGATTGCTCGGCAGTCCGTGCACATCCGCCATGATCCATCCTTTTTGGGTACCAAAAGAACCGGCACCGCACAAGGGCTCATGCTCTCCCTAACTTGACCCTTTTCCAACAATCCTTCAATTTGTCTTTGAAGTTCCTTGGTCTCTTCGGGATTGCATCTATAGGCTGGCCTATTTGGGATGGAAGCCCCGGGAACAAAGTCGATTTGGTGCTCAATTCCCCGAATTGGTGGCAGCCCACTTGGAATCTCCTTGGGAAACACATCAGCAAATTCCTGAATAAGAGAAGACAAAGGACTAGGCAAAGAAGCAATTAAATCATTGTTAGTATTCACAAGTGCCTCTCGAAACATGAGAATGACCATGGGCCTCTCAAGTAGCATCGCTCTTTTTACCTCACTCACTTTGGCTATCAAACTCCTCTTTTCTCTCACACTTTTTTCTTTTGAGATATTTTCAATCAACTCACTCTCCTTTTGCCCGGTTATCACTCTTTTGTCACTCATTTTTTTAACCGGCCCCTCGATCAACTCACTCTCCTTTTGCCCGGCTATCACTCTTTTTTCACTCACATTTTTAGCCGGCCCCTCTCTCTTGTTTTCCCTCATACTCTCTTTTTTCTCGGCATTCTCTATGTTCTTTTCCTTACTTGCCGAATTCTCTCTTTGCAAAGTCAATTGATCTTGGAACACTTGTTTTGGAGTCAACGGTGCAAGTGCAATGTGTTTGTTGTCAAAGTCAAACGTGTACTTGTTAGTGTACCCGTTATGAATTACACGCCTATCAAATTGCCAAGGCCTCCCAAGAAGGATATGGGTGGCTTGCATCGGCACCACATCACACATGAGCTCATCCTCATACTTGCCTATCTTGAACTTCAAGAGGACTTGTTTGTTCACCTTCAACTCTCCTTGCTCATTCAACCATTGCAAGCGGTAGGGTTTAGGATGGGGTAACATGGTCAACCCCAATTTCTTCACCAAGTTCACACTTACCACATTTGCACAACTTCCCCCATCTATTATCACCCCACAAATTTTGTCATTCACCCTACACCTAGTGTGAAACAGATTTTCCCTTTGACTTTCTTCCTCCTTCCTTCAATTGAGCACTCAAAACCCTTCTAGTCACTAAGCAATCTCCCTCGGCACCTTCCTCATCCTCACTATACTCATCTCCCTCAACTCCCTCTTCCTCTTCTTCCTCCTCTAGAGGAACATACTCACCACTATCCAACATCACCATAACCTTTTTGTTACCACACTCATTAGCATAGTGCCCAAACCCATGACATTTAAAGCATTTTACCGATTTAGTTTTGGGTTGAGAAACTTCACCTTTGTTTGGAACGGGAGCGGTAGTCTTGGGTGCCTCAACTTTGGTCTTGATGAAACCCTTGTCAAACTTGTCATTTCTTTGATTTCCCACACTAGCCTTCCATGGGGTTCTTGCTAGGGAATAATTTTTGTCCGTCTTCACTTGTCTTTCCACCTTAAGGGCCTTTTGCAACAACTCCGTCATGTTGCCATACTCTTGAAGATCAACCACCTTAAAGATTTCTCGATTCAATCCGGTAAGGAATCTTGCCATGGTTTGCTCTGAAGTCTCCCTCACATCAGCCCTAAGTAGAGCCATTTCAAGCTCCTTGTAGAACTCCTCTACGCTCTTGGTGCCTTGTCTTAACGTTTGCAATTTATGGTGAAGGTCCCGAATGTAATGGGGTGGAATAAACCTCAACCTCATGACCCTCTTCATCTCCTCCCACGTCTCAATCGGTGGATCCCTATACCTCTCTCTCTCCCTCCTAAGTTTGTCCCACCAAACCGAAGCATATTCGGTGAACTCAATGGCTGCCAACTTCACTTTCTTAATTTCGGAGTAGTTGTGAAAACCAAAAATTCGCTCGATTTTCATTTCCCATTCAAGGTACAATTCCGGGTCCTCCTTTCCCATAAAGGCGGGAATCTTCATTTTAATCCCATTGAGATTGTGGTCCTCTCGATTGCCATCCCTCCTATCATCTCTCCTATCATCTCTCCTATATTGATTCCTCCTACCAAATTCAGATTCATAATCATCCCATTCATCCCGACCCCCAAAATGGTCCTCCTCAAACCTACGCCGGGGTGGCTCACCTCTTTCAACTTCATCCCTACTAGTACCCTCCACTTTACTCTTTTGTTTTTGGGCACTCTCCAACCTACCAATTCTTTCAAAAATCTCCTCGTTATGGGCCCTCAACATCCCTTCGATCTTGGACATCAAGGCCTCCATGAACAGTTTGTTCCCCGTAACATCACCTCCATCACCAATACCACTTTCCTCCGACATCCCAAATCTGCACAAAAATCAACAATATATATATATATATATATATAGAAATTCCTCACAGCTCTCCCTTACGTGTTTCACTCAAATATGATCACTCCCCTCGTGTATGCACTCTTAATTGGCTTTTTCCCTCTTTTGATCTCACCCTCTCTTGCCTTTTTCCTCTCAACTTCTCAACCTTAAAGCAACAAGACTAAGAGTAAACGGAAACAGCCACAAGCAACTCACAAACTATCAAATGGAAAGAAGTTTTTAGAAGAAAGAAGAAATAACACTTGGCAGCAACTCTTGGAATATTCGAACTAACAAACGGGTTTAGAGATGGAAAACTAATGTGTAAAACAGCCACAAACACTTTGGATATGAGGATATAACATGGAAATATAGAACAGCAACAATTGGCCTTGAACAGCAAACTAGAATGCAAAACAGCTTATAAGCTTCGATAAGGACCCAGTACGTGGCGTTGTGGCTCAGTTAGCACCACATCCTAGTCGGGATGCTTGTAGGGTGCAATTAGAGTTTCCAGCCGTTATACTTATTGGATCCAAAGGAAAAGCAAAACAGCCTTAGATTTTTGAAGATAGAACTCAAACAGCCTTAGATTTTGAATATAGATTACAAACAGCCTCGGATTTGAAGATGAACACAAACAGCCTTAGAAATATATTATGCTAGGCCGAAACAAGCAAGAATGAAGGATAACACCAAGATAACAAATAGAGATATGTTTTTCTTTTCTTTTTGAAGATAGAACAAACGGAAATGTAAACAGCAAAGCAGCAACAATTCGGGTTTTTGAAGGTAGAACACAAACAGCAAAACAGCCTAGTGCATAAGATTTTCGGCCAACAAACCCAAGATAGATCGCAGCAAAGAAAGCAAAGTAAAGGACAGCTCAAAGAACGATTATAGTTATGTATTTTTTTTGTGTCTTTTGTGAAGATAGAAAACGAAAAAGAACAACAACAGCCCAGATTATAAAGCTGATCGAAGAAAGCAAGAAAATAAGGACAGCAAGAACGATTTTAATTAAAAGATAGTCGTGGAAGCCGAACCTCGCTCTGATACCAAATGATATGAGTCTTCTAGGGGAAGAACTCATAAAACGCAGCAACCAAAGAGAAAAACGAGCTGGCAGCAAATGGATGGAAGTGGAACCTCGACCTCGGGTTCACGCACACGACAATCAACGGGTAATCAGCCCTTAACCTTCGTATGACGAAACCGGCAATCAAAGGATAGTGAGGAACGACACAATCGAGATGGAGGGTCGATTGATAGGTTCGTGAGTACTCGGGTAACCCCCGATCGCTCAATAGTCTTGAATACTCAAGGTTGGGAAGGAAACTAACTTTTTCATTCATAAAAATCTGATTACAATAGAAAGGGGCAGCCCTATATATAGCTAGGAGATCTAGGCTGCCATTGGCTAAACAAAGATAAGATTTATCTACTAATAGATAAGATCTAACAAACAAAAGGATAAGATCTAACTAACTATGACTAGGCAGCAAATGGAGAATATTCTCCTTGTTGGGTACTATACTAAGGACGAAAATTAAGCTAGAAAACAAGGTGCATGGGCAGCCTTCTAGAAGCCTTCTAGATTCTTCTTTCCTTTGCTGCCATAAGCCTTCTAGACCCTTCTTTTTAGGCTGGATTGGACTTGTTTGGGGCGCCCATATTCAGCCCATTGCATCCTCCTTCATCCGCAAATATTAAAGTGTTCACCCATTTATCTTGACCCGCTTTGACTCCTCCTTTGCGTGCCATAATTTGGGCTTCTACCTCAAATGTCTCTCGGGATAAATTGAGGACTTCATTTTGAATTTTCCTAGCCCGAGCCCTTGTCATTGGTCCATGCATTGTTGGAGGGTCTTTGGTGTCTCGGGCCTCATCATTGGGTTCCTTGGTGACTTGGGCCTCATCATCTAGCTTCAAAAATATGTCCAAAAACGAATAAAAAATAAAAAATCTTGTTAGTCATTTCATAGAACACTTTACATGCGTAGCAATATAAAACACAAAAAGAAATCTATTTTGAATCACACAAATACAGTTAAGAAGTAGAGGAAGAACAAAAACAACATGATATGAATAAGTAAAAGAGTGGGAAGTTATGGTGATGAAGAAACAATTATGCACACTGTCTTTCCTCTTCATCATCTAATTACATGCACATTGTCTTTCCTCTTCATAGTTTTTTAGGCGAACGAATTCAACAACGAAGGAGAAAAATAAGAAATTTATAATGTTATGTGAATTTGGGTATTATATGAACAATATTTCGAAAATAAACTTTAGCGATTGGAAAAGAGAATAGAGAAGTGGAACGACTAAATGTTTGGGAAAGTATACCGGCCCGCAATTTCTCAAGTAAGAATTTGTCTTAAATCGAATATAGTTTGGACTTTTGAGAAACTGTGAAACACCCAAAAAAAAAAAAACTATACTTCCTCCGTTTTCAAATTATCGTACTCATTTCTTTTCCGTCCGTTCTAAAATAATTGATCTCTTTCAAAACTTTCACTTTTAGAAAATTTTTTACCACTTTGCCTTTATTTTTTATGGCTAATTTAATTATGACCACATGTTCAAGTGCATTAAAAGAAAACACACATCTCACAAAATATTTATAACACAATCAATTATTTTTTTTCGTAAAATGCTTACCGTATCAAAAAAGACAATAATTTGAAAACGGATGGAATATTTGTTAGGCAAACTAAGTGCTCAGATGGGATGTCCAATGCATTCGTGAAACATAGTTTTTTTTGTTAAAAAGAAAAGAATAGTTTGATACTTATTTCGTTCCTAAATAATTGTCTTACTTTGTTTTTTAGTCTGTTCCAAATAATTGTCATGTTTCCAAACTAAGGGTGTGGGGGCAAGTGACCTCACTCAATCTATTATTGTAAATATTTTTTGCATTGCCATTTAAAAAAATGTTTTAGTGACATCATTCAAATATTTTTCTGGATTCGTCACTGCTCCGGTCGTGTTTTAATAATTTGATAATTATATATTTTTTATATTAAGTTTCTTTCATTGGGTACGAAACGGTTATTGTCTAGGAAAGTTGCTTGAATTAAGGAAGAAAACAGTTAACTTTCCTCATTTGGCGCAGGATTGATGTGAGTAGAGACTAACTAACTACTCATTGGGCAGTTATTTTTGCGCCAAAATTCGCATGGGAAACGGAATGGTAAAAGATTGGAATAGGAAATGATTCCAAACACGAATTTGTTAAATATTTCTTTTTTAGGTCTTGTTTGATGCAGCGTTTTTAAAATACAGTTTTTTTCAAATGCAGCGTTCTTAAAACACAGCATTTTCGAAACGTAATTTTTTTTCTTATAAACATGTTTGGAAAACTATTTCAAAACGCTACTTTCATAAACAAAATAGTTTATAAACGCAACACGTTTTTAAAACACTTCAAATTGGAGTGTTTTAAAATGCTGGATCGAAACACTTTTAAAGAGAAAACACTGCGTTTTTTACCAGCGTGTTGGTCAAAACGTTCCACCAAACAAGCACTTAGTTTGTAATTTAAAACAATGATTTTCAATTTAAAAATTCAAATTGCAATTTATAATTTAAATTTTTACATTTTTTTTTGTTTCATTTCAAAAGCTTATCTTACATTATCACGCAAGAAAACTCATATCCTTGGATCAATTCGTTAAAAAAAATTACAAATTTAAAAAATTTATTTAAAATAAAATACAATTTTTTTTAAATATAATCTTGTTTAGAAATGATACAAGCTTTTCGAGACAAATTAAAAAGAACAATAAAAACTAACTTTTTCAGATGAAAAAAAGTGCATAATATATACTTTCTTTCGTTTCAAAAAATATGTCCTTTTTGTAATTGCACATAGGTTAAAAAAAATTTATAAAAAGATTCGTGTACTCTTATTTAATTTTATTTATTGTAGTTAAGTTACACTAGTATTTTCTTTTTTCTCTTAACAACTCTCTTTAACAACTTTAATTTGATAGTAATAAATAAAGACAGTTTTGGTAAAGTAAGGACAAATGAAATCTTATAACAACACATATTTTGATACAAAAAAACTTTAACGACACTTTTTGATTTAGCTTATTGACGACCTTTATTGACTTATGAAATGAATGAATTTAGTTTTTCAAAGTAAGTAGTCTATAAAGACTAAAATAACCTCATCATATAATTTTTTCCTTGTTAAAATAGTGATAACTATCAAATTTATTTCCAAATATTGAAAATATATTTTATTTCGCTTCATGGTTCAATTTTTTATCTCTCGATGCCCCTAAATCCTCCGCTCGGAACCCACATCCATCTCCTTAGTCTTCGCCAAATCCCTTCGGACCTTCCTTCCGCCCAAACCCCCATGGATACTTTGGATCTTCTCCGGCGATTTCCAATGAAATGATCTTCAGATATATGAGTTTGGTGTATACAATCGCCGAAGTTGTACAGTCATATCCAAAAAAACGATGTTAGAAGAAATTTGAAAATTCATTAGCTCATCCGAGATATCAAGACTTGCCTGCATGACTTATTTTGTAAATTGTGCTTCCAAAGGCTTATTTGAGCAAAATTGAAATCAAACATTGACTTATGGGAAGTCATAAGTCGTATCTTAAGCCCAATCAAACAGGCCTTATTATGAAACAGAAGAAGTAGTAGTATGATTTTTTATTCTAAAATCATATTTATAGAACATTAAGAAAATAATTTTATCGCTCTGTTTTTTTACCTGACTAGCTCGGACCGGTATTAAATCTTCGGATTTATGGATACTTTGGAAATGAAAAAAGATATTGAGTTTGGTGTATACAAGAAGTTGTACAGTCATATCCATGTTAGAAGAACAAGAGAAATCTGCATTTTCCAAAGGAAAACACTTGTATAAGACGATCTTAAGGGCAAAAATGACATCTTTTAAGTTAAAATATGTAATAATTTTCATTAAAATGCAAAGTACTTTAATAATTTTAGGACCAAAAGTGACACTTTTAATATTAAAAAGTGACACATTTAATGCTAAAAAATGAAACATTTAATGCTAAAAAGTAACACATTTAGTGTTAAAAAGTGATATTTTTATGGCCAACGATGACGATTTTTATTTATAATGCAAAGTAATACTTATAAGGCTAAAAGTTACACCTTTTTATGCTGAAAAGTGACATTTTTAATGTTATAAAGTAACAATTTTACTATTTCACGCCAAAAATGATCGTTTTCATTTATAATGTAAAGTGACTATTTTCAAAACAAAAGTGACATATTTAAGGTCAAAAGTAACACATTCAAAGTCAGAAAATGACAATTTTTAAAAGAAAAAAGTGATAATTTTCATTAAAGATTCAAAGTGTCACTTCTATGGCCAAAAGTGACACATTTATAGATAAAAAATGACACATTTAATGTTAAAAAATAATACTTTTAATATTAAAAAATGACACTCTTTATTTATAAATGTGAAAGATGACGCCTCAATTTGTAAAAATCGAGGGTTATACTGAAATTTATGAATTTTGATAGGTACATTACACAAGTTTAGAATTGAATTTGACTCGGTTGTTAAAAATAGAAACGAGTCGAACTCGTTTTATTTTTTCTATTGGTGGGTGAGGGGTGGGGGGGAGGGGGGAACAAAGCGGTTATGGTTTAGCAAAGTTGAATGGTTCAATTAAGGAAAGGAAACGGTTATTTTTCCCTCATTTTGCGCGGAAGGGATGTGGGGTAGGGTAACTGATTAACTGCCCTACTGGGCTGGGTAGTTACTTTGGCGCCCAAATTTAAATGGAAAACGGAGATGTGAAATATATTTTTTGGAACAAAAAATGATTCCAAATATCCTTTTACCCTAAACTAATATATATATATATATATTAGAAAGAAAATATTTTTATTTTTTTCAAATTTTTTCGGTTTCCAATTGTATTTTCATGATTTAAGGCTCAGAACTTATTTCCAAGCTGGGTTGAGCTACAATACCAATACAACTCTCTGTATCAAGTTTTAACACAACTACAATTTCATGATTTAAACCCGAAACATATGGTTAAACTAAAAAGCTCCCTATCAGCTAAATAAAACTCAAATTCTTGTATTCTTCAATTTTTCTATTTTATCTTAGTAGTGAAACTATAATTCATGACATTAATACAATTGAAGGAAAAAATAGAATAAAAGTACGATATTAAAAAAAATATTTTTTAGATAATTATTTTTTAATTTTTGAACGAAGATGTGTATCAAGAAACATTCAAATCATTTTTTGTTAGAATGATTAAAGGTGGAAAGTGAATGTAATACTCCTACTGTACCAAAATTATTGTTGTGCTTCCCTTTTACGTCTATTCGGGGAAAAAATTGTCTTGTTTGAAAATTGTGCGAAATTCGGGTCAGTCAATTTTGAACAATTTTCAACCACTATAGTACTATATGTTTCTTTTAAACAAGAAATATGCACTTTTGGAGGGCGAAAAAACTATGATATCCTTAATGAACCAAAAACACGATATGAATCATTTATACAGTGTATCGTGTTGCATCAATTTATGCATCGTGATGCATTAATTTAAATTGCATTTATCAAATTTATATATCACGTTGCAACAAATCATCCACCAATTGATGCATCGCGCTGCAAAAATATTGATGGATTGCGCTGCAATGTCCCTTATTTCCTGAACACAATCAACAAATGATTTCATCAAATAACTTACATGTATAACAACAAAACACACAAACTAAATAAATTTTGAATCAAACACACATACACAAAAAGAAAAAGACGAAGACACATGTGAAACCGAAGATTCGTGGATGAAAAGGAAAGAGAGTGGGAACTTAGGGTGGTGGAGTAATCGAGTTCAATGTGAAGAACATCACCACCCTTCCTCCCCACCCTCTTCGATCTTCATCCTTGTGACATACTACTGTTCTTTCTTTTATGTGGTCATTTTATGAACAATTTCAAGAAAATGGACTTTAACCGTTAGAAAAAATATGAGGTACTTGAGCGATTAAAAATTTAGAAAATGGGACCAGCTCAAAATTTCTCATTGAAAATTTCTTTTTTTAAAATAACATTTTTTTATCATTTTACCCTTACTTTTTTTTCTTCTTACTTTAACTATGGTCACATGCACGTGACTTCAAGTCAATTATTATTCATAAATTTGTATGTCTCATCGAACAAGACAATAATTTTACGGGACAGAGTAGAAAGTAAAGTGAATGAAAACATATTTTCCTCCATATGTTTGATCACTATGAGTCTATGAGAATTTTTCAATAAAACTAGTACTCTTATCCGTGCCGATGGCACGACACCAGTTTGAGAATTTATCAATAAATAAAGCAGATAATATGGAAATGAATTAATATTTACTTATAATTTGTAGGGATTAGATATATGTACACTACACAACCAAAAGGGAAGAAAACTCAAATACGTAACAAAATAAAACATTTTACTTTGATATTTATTTCATAAAAAAAACCAAGAAATAAATATTTTAATTGTAACTATTGTAAAAATACGAAAATAAAATTCTATCTGCAAGGCGGCTACTGGATAAAGTTAATTATGATAACAGTTAAAAAGAAAAAAAAATTCAAATTACAAAACTTACAATTTTTTTGATTTTTTTATTTGTATACGAAATTGTGGGTCGGAAAAAAAATTTAATTGATTAAGTTAAGTACGATAACAATTAAAAAGAAAAAAAATTAAAATACAAATATTCCAAACTTAGATATAAATTAAATTGAGATTCACTTGATTATGATAGCAATCAATTAAGAAACTACAACTAAATATTTGTAAAACCGTAAATGTCATTTTATTATTAATAAACTACTAAAAGAATTACTTTTTTACAAAAATTGACTTTCAAACATGGTCTTTTTGCCCGTAACGGAGGGATTAATTAATAATTTGGTTATGAAATTGTGGGCCGAACAAAAAAACGCCGTACAAAAATTAAATTGATAAGTTAATTACGATAACAGTTAAAAAGAAAAAAATCAAATTACAAAATTTTTGATTTTTAAATTTTTTTTAAATTTGTATATGAAATTGCAGGCCAAAAAAATTAAATTGATTAAGTTAATTACGATAACAATAACTATAAAACAATAACAGTAAATGAAGCAGATAATGTGGAAATTAATTAACTGTAAAACAATAACGGTAAAACTGTAAAACCATAAAACAATAACTCTAAAACTGTAAAATAGTAAAATAGTAATTGTAAAACCGTTATAAATACAAACGGTTATAGATACAAACAGTTATAGATCCGTGAAATTAAATCCTGGCCAGTGATTATGTTTGTTAAAAACAAATCCTAGCCGGTAATTAGCTTTTCTTAACTGACTGAGTTGTTTTATATAATAGACTAGTACTCTTGTCCGTGCCAATGGCACGGCGCCAGTTTGAAAATTTATCAATAAATGAAGCAGATATTATAGAAATGAACTACTAAAAATATTATTTTCTTAAAAAAATTGACTTTTAAACGGGGTCTCTTTGCCCGTAACGAAGGGATTAAATTGCTTAAGTTAATTACGATAACAGTTAAAAAGAAAAAATAAATATTTTAAATTACAAAACTTACGTTTTTTTTAATTTTTTTAAAATTTGTATACGAAATTACGGGTCGAAAAAAGTTAAATTGATTAAGTTAATTACGATAATAATTAAAAAGAAAAAAAATATAAATACAAATTTTCGCAACCATAAAACTGTAAAACTGTAAAATCGTAATATCTCAGTAAAAGAGTAACTAATTTTCGCAAATAACTGTAAAACCGTAAAATATTAATTGTAAAATATTAAATGTAAAATAATAACTGTAAACCGTAATATCTCAATAATTTTTGTAGTAATTAAATAGGGATGGAAAAAAACGTGATAAAAAAGGTTGAGATTGTGAGATTAAACGTGACAGAGAGACATTCTTTATACTTCATATATATCAATATTACATTGAAATGAATGTTCGCACATAATTTTCCGTTTAAAAATTTGATATTTATCAACTTTTTAAAAACTACAATGAGAATTCTTTTAAAAAAATTGAGAGACATTATTTGGAAATTGGTGTTGCAAAATAATTTTTTATTCAAATATCACGGCCGGCTTCGAATCTGTAATCTCCATCCCAGAAACGGGTCTGATTAATTGCTGCAATTTGGAATTATTTGCTTCAGTATGATGAATATTCTTGATATAATTCTTAGTAAATTTCAAAAGAAAAGGGAGAGAGAGAGAGGGGTAGTTTTTCAACCGTGAATACTAAATAGTGGGAGGAGTTGGAGAGAAAGAGAGGGGGTAATTTTTCAACCGCCATTCACACATGTGAATTTGGGCAGTGATTATGACCGTAAGATCTTCGTAAATGAATCGATCTCAGCCGCTCTTTATCTCAAATCAATTGCGAGCATGTTTCTCAAGCTCTATTATAATATAGACTAGTCTTTGTGCCCGTGCCTATGACACAGCGCGAGTAGGGATGATGTCAATACTGGAGGGTGTCAAAAATAACAGAGGCGATACCTCTCGATAATCAATTAAAACATTATGATCATTCAACGGTGGAGAAAAAAATTAAAACTTTTATTTGTAATTTTATTTAAGAAAACAGAGGTGATACCTTGTTAAATTTTATTAATAGAAATAAAATTACAAATTTGAGGAGGACAACCAGCTTTGCTCTTATACAATTAATAATCTTTCGTTAAAATATAAACTTTTTTAACACATACACCAAGGGTATTAATTTTTTAACTTTTTTTTAACCGCGTAACCTGTTTTATATTATAGATTTACTGTGGAAGATAGACACTAAACAATTAATATCTCTTTTTTTATGTTGGTATAAAAAATTGACTATGTGTTTAATGAAAAGTGTATTTTATATTTTGAGCTGCTCGGCCCAATAGGCCCAAGTCATAGGTCACGTGCTGGGCGCATGGTTACAATTCAATCGGGCGACCATCTTACAGTTAAGGCCACAAGGAGAAGATTAAAGGGTTCTTGCGCGTTGCGAGCAGGGTCACAATATTTAGCGAGTAAATGATGTCAGCGAGCTGGGGGTTTAACCAGCGAGCAGGAGCTTGTAGCGAGCATAGGGTGTTATGCTCGTGGATTTAAGAATTGTTGTCAGTTGAGGACGGTTATGTCCGGAAATTTCTCCATTTGACCGTTGTGATTAATGGGACAGTTAATGGGGCAGTTAATATGCCCGCCATTAATGTCATGATTGTTAGTGGGCAGTTACGAGCAGTTATACTCTCCGGCGGCTATAAAATCCCCTGAAAATGAAGGGGGAGGTATGTGGTATTTATTCTCTAGCCAAAACTCTGCTAAATTGTTTATACATTTGCTAGTCTTGGACTAATTCTCACGCCGGAGGGCCTTTGCAGGGAGTGCTACTGCCTAGTTTACAGGTTGTTCTGTTTGATTGCAGAGTTGAGCTTTGGAGATTAACGGATACGTTGAAAGCCAGGTATCATGTTTGGATAAGTCCAATGCATCCGGAAGATATTGGACGCATCATATTTTATACATATTATTAACAACGTAAAAAATCTGAAGAATTCCAAATTAGTAATTACACATATTATTACTTATTCTATTTTTAAAAAATAAAATAAAAACAGTTTATCTTTTAGAGTGGTCTTAATAATATAAAAAATTGGAAGAATTCCCAATTAATGGTTATACATATTCTTAGTTAAACCAAAAAAATTTCCAAAAAAGTTAATACCCATTTTAAAACCCAAACCACCTAGAGAAAAACTCAATAAATTGTGTTTTAGATATTTTTAAAAATCTGAAGAATGTTTTATACAGTCAATTTAAATTATTATTATCACTTCTATTGATTTAAATTGACTATTTTTCAATTTAAAATTTTGGTATTTTTCTTAACTTTGTAAATAAGACAACATAAAAAATAATTTTTTTTTCTTAAGAGTCATGAGCATCTAATTTAGTCGTCCAAAATTATTACAATAACTCAACAGTTTTGATGCCGCCTTCGAGACATAAAAACTGCTGTCATTTCAAGTCCATAATAACATACACTCGGTGTAGATTTTTAACTGTGTCAGCACTGCTGGGTATTTTGAAATTTTGTACCTTATTGTAATTTTAGACAGGTAGGGGATTAGTGAAATAGTACACTATACTCCCCTTTCCTACCAGATAAATCCTTTGCTTTTTTTAGAAATAGGGTCGATACAGGGGTTGGAGAGGATTTCCTCCCTAATTTTACAATTAATGGTGTGCTTTGAATAGTCAAATGAGAATCATAAAGAGTTTGTTCATTATTAAACAAATAAAAGAAAAGAAAAATTAAAAAGAAAAGAGGGGAAAAGATACAGAGCATCATCCCTCTTCATCTTTCTCTCTCTCTCATCCCTCACCCATCCCCACAAAACCCAGCTGCCAAATCTCCTTCTCCCAGCCGCTTCTCCTCTGCCAACGCAATCGCCAAGCGAACTCAGTTCGCTCCTCCCGTCTTTCCATCCTTCGTCTTCTCCGTTAAATTCTCCCCACCATCTCCAGTGCTGCCTCCCACTTCAAGTGCTCTGCCCAGCACCGTCTTCCTCCTTTCAAATCGAGTAGGCCCCGCATCTTCTCCCCCTTCTTCTCCGGGGAAATCTCCACCCTTCTTATTCAATTACTGGCGTCCACCTCCACAGTCCAACCGCCTTCGACCACCTCCAATCCATCTCACCTGTCCCCTCCATCTCCGGCGAATCAACAGTTCACAGCCGGCCACGCCGTCATTTTCCAAGCTGACTCCAATTCCGTTGTCTTCACAATCGCCACCTTCAAAAAAATCATTTAAGCGCCCTTAATATAAAAGTCACCTCATTTTCCCGCAACTAATTACGTTTGGTTGCACCAAGAAAATTTGGTAACCACCATTACCATTTAAAGTAAATCTCCTATACGACGGTCTTACGGATTTTAATTCGTAAAACAGAGCATCACTTTCTCACAACTCAATCCATCAATATACAGTGGGTCGGGTAAAAAGAATTTATCTTACAAAAAATATTCGTATGACCGTCTTACCTAATTTTTTACCTACTATTTTATTGGAAAAAAAAAAGTTTCCTTCAAATCTCATCCTGGCATTTTTTTTGTAGGATTTAGCGTCGCAGGAAAGATTTAGACCAATTAAATTTTTTTTTTTGTAGCTTTCACGTAAATCAAATGAATTCAACAAAGTAATTTTCTAGTCATTTTTCATTTCCTTTACTTTAGTGGTTAAAACTTTTTAATTTCACATAAGTTTCATAATATTTAAACGGACTAATCTATGCATGCTAGAATGATTTTTGTTTCCTAAAATATCCTTACAATAAGTAATAGTTTGAAATATCAAAGGTGACTATATGCAATAACTGATTCCATATATATCGGGTAGATGTGAGATTTATGTGTGATTTATAAGGTGGTTACGTACTAGTATTGGGCACCAACATCATTATGGACTTGTGGGTCGACTTGTAGTAAACATTGATGACCCAAGGTGATGTGTGTTTAGTGGGCCTATGTGTGGGCTACACGTATCGGACGGAGCTCTTAGGTTCGGGTTATAATTACAAATGGTATCAAAGCGGGTCCCGATCGGAAATATGAGAATAAAGTGTTGTGCGGGGCAAAGTGCTACACCACGGGAGGTGGGAGCCACCTTTTGATCCACATACGAGCCACCTCTTGAATCATGCTTTGCCCGAGGTATGGTCACTTCTTGAATCCTGCATCGCCTGGGGTACGGTTCGGCCTTGACGGAGACGTCATGAATTAAAATGGGGGAGATTATAATACCTAGCTCATCCCACATCGGGTAGATGTAAGACTTGCGCATGATTTATAAAGTTGACACACACTACTACCGGACACCAACATCATCCATGAACTTTTGAGTTGGCTTGTGGTAGGCATGGATGATTCAAAGTGTTGCCAGCTTAGTTACCAGTGTGTGAGCTACATGTAGTAAGCTGAGCTCTTGGACTCGGGTCGTTACACTATATGTATCTATCAAGCATTAAATGTCTACTCAAATTAAATTTATTGTTTAAATGTTTACTTTGAGGACTCATTAGTGAGAGCAATGTTCTAAAAATCGTTCTAGGTGCTAGACCCCACCACGACGCCTAGATATCAAGCTAGGCATTTAGAAATCAAGTCAGTTAAATTCATGTTTTTTTTAATAAAAACTTCTTTAAAAAAAATAGAGGATGCTTAATACAACACCTATAAAATATTTAATACAACACTTTTTGTTGTAAAAATACTATATTACCCTTAACAAAATTAAAACAAAAAAAAAATTAAACACCGCCATCGAACCACCACCGACTGGACTAAGACCAGTCCCTGCCCCTGCCCTAGCCTATGCCTGCCTAGCCCCCAGTCCCTCCCCCATCCAGCTCAGTACTGGGCCTCCCCCAGTCTCTTCCCCACCTTCACCCACCCAACCTGCCTAACCTCCACCACCTCCGCCACCATCTCCGCCCAGTCCCATTTAATAGTTTTTTTCATTTAATTATAAAATGAACAAAGGGAAAATTAGTCAATTTTTTTTTTCAAAAAATGTTGTATTAAGTATTTTATAGGTGTTGTGTTAAATACCTATTATCAAATCCCTCGGTTTCACCGGAAAAGTCTATTTTGAAAATTTTAATTGTTAAGTGATATATTAGTAGTATTAGAGTTTGTCTATATTACAAGAATGTTTGAATATAATCTATACTAGTACTCTTGCCCGGCCGTGCCATCCAGTTTGAGAAGATACTATGGAAATGAACTACTAAAAATATTATTTTCTTAAAAAAATTGACTTTCAAATGGTGCCTCTTTACCTGGAACGAAGAGATTAATTAATAATTTTAAAAAAAATTGTATACAAAATTGATAATTAATAATTTGTATACGAAATTACGGGGAAAAAAAAGGGGCCGTAATGTTGAAATGATATGAAAAATTGTAGACATGATTTTTTTAAGTGAACTCTTAAAATAAAATATTTCAAAAATAGTATAATAGATTATTTTCCTAGAACAGAGGGGAGTAGCATAGATCATGTTATAGCTTTCAATGATATAATTAGAGATCAAGACTACTCTCAAGATATTATCAAAAACCAAATCACCAAAACATAATCGTTGTTGTGCACAACGAAAGCAATTGTAAACAATCACACAGTAATAGCAAGATCGATTGAAAGAGAAGAGAGATAACTTGTAATCAATGGACTTTTGAAATATTATTATTGTCATTTTTTTAATGTTCTAAGATTACAATTATATATATATATATATATATATATATATATATATATATATATATATATATATATATATATATAATATCAAATTCTAAATCGATTTAATAAAGGAAATACAAAATAATTCACTTCACTCCATGTGACACAATCACTTTGCTTCGACGTAGTCGCTTCACACCTGTGCAAATGACCACATTAACTTTTGAGAGATCCTGTCGTAGAGACGTGGTCGCCTAACGCGATCACTTCAAGTACTGGGACAACACCAGAATGTAACGCAGTCACCTGATACGATCGCTTCACGACGGGCTCGCATCACCCAAGCCAGATGCTCTTGATACGTAAACTATAAAAATACGTACCGCGGGGGGCAAGCCCCCCACACCCCTTCAAGAAACAACCAAAATTTGACTTTTAGCCTAGTAAATCAAGTCGGTCCATTCTCAACAAATTTTATTAAAGATATAAACAAAACATACAATTAAACCTTTTACAATAAAAGACTACTCTAAAATATTCCCAACAATACTAACCAACCAGAACCCAAAAAGATTTATTAAAATAATATTTAGAAAATTTTATTGTTGTTGATGTAAGTGAATCATAATCTAGATCGGACCAATCGGACCAATCTGCTAGATCTGAGTTATTTAGTATGTGGACGATTTGATGTATTTTATAAGCTAATCTAGGCATACTTTAAGTCTTTGAAGGACTTTAATTAACACTCCCTCCGTTTTGGGGAAATAGTTTCGCTTGAAAATCAATTTTTTTTTTTAAAATGACATTTTTAGTAGTTTATTAATAATAAAATGACACATTTATACCTTAATTTTTGAAAATTAACTTTTAAAGTTAAATATCTAAAATAAAATAATAGACTCTTTGTTTAGAACAAAGGGAGTACACTTTTAACCATTTTCAAGAGCTATTAAAATTTCCTCCGTTCGTCTCAAAATTATCGTCAAGGTTGACTTGATACACGGTTTAAAAAAATACATTTGACTGGATTATTAATATTAGTTTATGTGTATCTGACTCATAATTAACATTGGATAAAAAAAATAAGGATAAAGTGGTAAAAATATTATTTTAATTTTTTTACATAAGATAATTATTTTGAGACATACGAAAAAAGAAAGCAAGATAATAAATTTATGACGAAAACAGTATATCTTTAACACTAAAAATGATAATAATTAAAAAAAAAAAGAGTTCGAGAATAGATCATTTTCCAAGTGAATAATAATGGTAGAAAAGTGAGAAAGTAATTTCTGTTAATAAATTGGAGAGAGAAGGAGGAGTTATTACTAAAAGTGATAGCAGCCGCCACACATAAAACGGCTGGTAACGTACGAGGAAATCAAAAATTAAATGAAACCCTAAAAAGAAAGAACCTTAGAACGACACGTGCGTTCGCTAATAATGAGGAGTTAGTTACCAAAGTTTTCTTACTTATATCTCTCATTAATATCGCCTTATTCCTCTGCCAACCTCCTCCCTCAACTTCCCCCCCACCTCCCATCTCTCTCTCTTTCACACACATACAAAGGTGAACTGTGTGTATTTTGATAAGGTCTCTGTCAATCTACTCTCATTCAACAAAAGACAGTATCTTCTTCAATCAGGTATGTCTTTGTCTCCCTTTTTCTAGATTTCTCCATGATAGTAACTTTCCCGTTATAGTAACTTCTCTCCTCTTCATCAATCACCACCACTTTACTATATACTTCCAATCATTCTACATTTTACTTACCATTTTTAGCAACATGGGTCTGAGCTACTACTCCAACTGGGGAACTATTCAGCAACACAATCAAGACATGGGCTTATTCATCCACCAGAGTACACCTGCACCTGCAACATCATCACTTCCAGAGCTACCTCCCGAGCTCTTGACTTTCCATGACGACTTCTCTTACGACGACACTTGCATCGATCCACTCTTCAATCCACCACCACACGACGGCGATTCGTCCTTGTTTACGCACCCCAATCTCCTCTACCCACTACCCGAAATCGTCCCGTCTGCTCTACTTGACTCATCTACTTATAACCTCGACTACTACCCGAAACGCCAAAAGACCTCTCATTATGATGATCACTACAACAACGTCATTAACCATGACCATTTTGGGGGATTCTTTTTAGATTCTAGTACTGCTACTGATTTAGGTAATAACGGGTTCTTCCTTCCAATCATGAATATTCCTGATGAAAGGCCAATTTTGTTTCATGATTTGCCTATGGAACTGGTCTCTCCTCCTCCTCACCACGAGTTTCAGACGACGACGACTAGAACGTGTGATGAGGATTATCCATTACCGGCTGTTTACAGTTGTGAAAGTATGAGTTGTATTGACTTTCAAGAGACTACTACTACTAGTAGTACTTGTGTGAAGAAAGCCAATGCAACGGGGACTTTGTCGGCTCAAAGCATGTCTGCCCGGCTGAGGAGGAAGAAAATTACCGATAAGACTCGAGAGCTCGGGAAGCTTATTCCTGGAGGCCATAAGATGAACACTGCTGAAATGTTTCAAGCTGCTTCCAAGTACATCAAGTTTCTGCAAGCCCAAGTAGGTGTCCTTCAACACATGCCCACAATTCAGGTGAAATTTGTAATAATTTTAGATTGTTTTTCCTTCAAAACTCTATTTAATAAGATTTGATTAATTTCTTTCGAAAATAGTAACCAACTATGGATTATATTTGGACATATATGCAGGAAAATGAGGATGCATTCAATGACAAAGAATTTCAAGCTCTTGTAACATCTCAATTAGTTCAAGAAAAATTTTACGCGGCGGAGAAGTGTTTGGTTCCTACGAAATTAGTAGAAAGTATCCTATCAAATGATCATCAATTTCAATCAAAACCTCAGCTCTTCAAGGACATCAGTCAGTTGATCAAGAAAACTGATTCATAGAGAGATTGCTCGAGCAACCTTAATCGCAATTTAGTAGTTTTGTTTTTGCTTCATTAATTTTTCTTCCTATTATGAGTTTTAATTGTTGTTTTTTCTATTTCTTTTTTAAAAAACTTTCTGATTTCTGTAGGTTTAGGCTAATTTCCGGTGTCGATAATGGCTTAATTAGTTTGTATAGTCTAATCCTCTTTTTTCAAGAAATGGATTGGTGTTGATTTATTTTTTCATTTATTAAGTTAGAGTGTTCAGCTCAGGTATTATTTTTGAGCTTTTGGATAAGAAAAAGAACCTTAAAATAGTAAATCGTAAGATAAAACTTCATTCTCTTATAAATTAACCCACCTATATATCGAATAAGGAGGAGAAAATTGTTTCTAAATTTTAGGCTCCCAACTTGCTCATTATTTTGGACTTATGTTTCTATTCACCACCAAATCTATACACAATATAATAACTTCTTCAAACAATTCATAACTCTATTAAAAAATCATAGGTACTTAATACAACACTTATAAAATACTTAATATAATTGAAACAGACAAAGTATCACTTGATATCAGACGATGCAGTGCATCGAGATGCATGACGTGTCTTTTCTGATTTGAAAAAATTATCGTGGTGTAAAATGGTTTAAATCTTTCCAAATTGGACCGGCTCGAAATTTTCCCTATTTAATTTTTAACCTATCTCAGGCTCATCCAGTTGGCTTGGATGTAGAAATATCAAGCTTAAGCTTTAACTTAACTCGAAATATTTGTATTAGTTTTTTTTTGAAAAAAATATTTGTATTTTTTTAAAATCAACAATAGAATAACAAATTTAAAATAGAACCATTAGATATATAATGAAAAACTGAAAAAGACGAGAAACAGAAAACTATCGAATTTGGCTCATTTTTGAAATGGACTCGAGTCAAGCAATTTTTTAGGGTAAAATTATTACCGGTCGCTTTTCCAAAGTTTATAATCTCTTCAGTAATCCGTTTTTTTTAAACCATAAAAGACCACTTTTCGAAATATTATTCCAAAAATACCACCGTCTCCTTCAACACCTCCGGCAACACATTTTGGATTCGAAAATCACCATTGTTAGGCAACGAAACGGAGATCGACCTGTTTGATTTATTATATATGAAATTATAATGGGTCTGTGCTATGATGAATGATTTTTCAATAAGACGAAGGCGGAGGAGGAGGGGAAAGAAGAAAGTTTACGATGGAGGATATGAAAGAAGAAGGTACAGGACATGGTCTGTTCATTATCATTTTGTATCGCGGTGTAAAAATGAATTATATAATATTTTATATGTATCACAGTTCAAAAATTAATTTATCACGGTACAGAAAAATTGATACCACGGTGCAACTTGGATTTGATATATGTATCATGGTTCAAAAATTAATTCATTGTGGTACATAAAAGTTGGTGTCACAGTGTAATTAGACTAGACAATTAAACTATTGAACCGCGATGTAAAAATTAATGGAATAAAATTAATGAATCGCGGTTCAATAACCAATACACCACGATTCATTTCTGTAGCGGACCTCATGCTTATTAAGGGCATCGTAATATTTTTGACTTCAAAAATATCTTTTTTCGATTTGAAAAAAAAAACAAGAACTGTACCAATTAAAAACTTTGAAAAATTGATCAACCTCAATTTTTCCAAAATCTTACCTAATCAAATCCTAGTAGTTTGGTTTTATTTTAATTGTTGTTTTGTTTGGGCACAACGAGGTTATGGTTTAGTAATGTTGAATGGGTCAATTAAGGAAGGAAACAGTTATTTTTCCCTCATTTGGCGCAGAAGTGACGTGGGTAAGGTAACTGCTCTTTAGCAGTTACTTTTGCGCCAAAATTTACATGGAAAACGGCAACGTGATGAACAAGAAAATAAGAAATGGTTCCATATACGTCCTTCCCTCTCAAAAAAATAAACGAATAAACCATATTTCAGTTTGTTCCTATTTGGCCTGATAATTATAACTCAAAATCCGTTAATTAACGAGTCGTTTTGGATCGAGTAAAAGCGAGTCGAACCTGTTACCCATTTCGACCTGTTTTTTTAACTATATAAATGTAGGCTTTTTTGATGGAAAATGTGACCTGAAACTGGTCGACCCGCTCTCCACAACGACCCGACCTGATCTGAATAGTTTATTTTTTTGGGTCATAATGGATCACGACCCGTTTAAACTCGTTTCGACTTGACACACACTCAACTCAACCCATCCAATCACCAGCTCCAGTACCTATTAAAAAAAACTTTAGAGCGTCCACAGTGAGCCCTTTTATCAACACTCCAAAATGGTTTTTGGAGTCTTTTTGCACAACTCGACCTCACAGTGGACTCCCAATTCCGCACTCAATCGCTATAGCCCGGCAAATGGATCGCAACAGATCGGGTGATTGGTAGCGTGAACAGTTGCTTCGTTCCCTCGCTTCTCTCTCTTCCCAACCGTTCTTCTTCCTTCTCTCTCCTTCCCGGTCTTTTCTCTTCTTTCTCCCCAAGCGTCTTCCCCGTTTACCCACACCACTCTTCTCAACAACAAAATCCTCTGCCGTCGTTGCCGCCTCCATCTTCACTCATCGGCGGACGAACCCCTCTAATTGCTCATTCGTGGAGTTCTTAATCATAGCATCAATCAGGTATGTGGACTTCGATTCACTCTCGGTATGATCCGAAGGAAGTAGTAATTTTGTTAGAATTTTGTTTTTGTTAGATTTAGGGTTAATGTTCCGCCCCATTGATTCTTCACGATATGGGGCCCTCAGATTAGACCCACATTTCTGTTCCTCAATTTGAATCTTTTTCCTAAATCTATTGTTTTTGTTCCCCTTGAATCATGAGTTTTGAAATAAAATTTAAATACAATTATCATTCTAAATGACTTGAACATAAGTAAAAGATTTGGATGGCTCTTTACTATTGTACATGAAGTTATGCTGCCTTTTGTTAGGACTTGCTAGTCTGAGTCTTCATTTTCAATGTTTTGCTGATTCAGAAGTTGTCGTATGGAAGTTTAGGTTATGTCTGGAATTGTGAATATGTTAAGAAATGTAAATCATGCCATTTTCGTAATGCCATTAGTTTAGTTTTTATATCCTTTTAGTTTAGTTAGTCAATACAACAAAGGTAATTTATATGCCCGAACAACTTGCATTGTAGCATGTTGTGTGAGTTTGGAGTAAAACACATTTATACTTATGTTATATGGTGTTGCTGTGTGAGTGCAGGACAATTTATCCGCCTTCCGACCATCTATGATCATAGACAAGTTGCCTTTGACAATTTCTTTGCCCTTTATCTGACCATCTAGGATCATAGCATAAACCTTGTCAGTTGATTTCCTTTTAATTCTGCAACCCCATGATCTTGAGCTTTAGCACAAGATCTAGCACATTTTCATGCCTCTGGCTATGCCACGATGTTGCAGTGCAAATATTTCACTGGCTAGGCACATGTTTTCTTGTTCTGAATCAGATTTCACCAATGTATGAGGATTGAGGACGAAAGATATTTCGGTTGGGGAAAAAAATAAAAATAGTTCATCAGATTCTTAGCCAAAGGAAAACTGCAAAAAATGTTTGCCAGATTTTTAGGTTTATATTTATTACCGTGATTATTAATTAGGATTGTCTAAAAACTTGATAGAGCCAATTTCCTTTGGTTGTTGATACATGATACGAGCCGAGAGAATGTGCAAGGTCCGAGCCATGCTGAATTGTGAATTGATACCCGAAATGAATTTGTGAATGAGTTAGTGAATGATGACCGAGACATGTGAATTGCTAATTTAAAAATATAAATAAAAAACAAGAAGTGGATAATGTAACAAGCCAACTGGTATAACTTGATTCGTCTAGAGAAAACACTTCCTTCAGAATTTTGCTAGACGAATTATGAAAGCACAACGAAACCTCCATCAATAAAATTACACAAAACAACAATCTAGACATGAAAGTATTCACTTCCATTGCAACATGTTAACTTCGAGTTGTGAATTCCATTGCTACAAGTTAATTAGAGTTATGAAGCCGATCGAAGGTTTATACAACCAGACCCCAACATGACTCACAAAAGCTGCGCTTGTCAAAAGTTCAATAGAAGTTCACTAGTTGAAGTACATTTTTGAATCACTAATAAGGAATTTTCAAGGATAAATCGAACGTAGAAATCAAACCAGCTTTAAGAATTGGATCTTAAAACCATTGTGTATCACAACCACCAATGTCACAACAGATCACCATGAACCACATCCGAACACGTAATAAATCGAGATTGTCAAGTGACTTCAATCTTCCCACACAAACCTTGTCTCCTCCTCTTCAAAGAACCTACACCATTGCCTACAATTTTTTCGGTACATATCATGTGGCTTAAGTATCATTGAACCAATTTTGTTACAAATACAATCGAAAATACATATCCATCAAAATAAGAAATGTTATACTATCCAAAATAGACCCAACTAGATGAGAGGATGTAGTCGAACATACTAAGACCAGAAAAGTGAAAGTAATTGTTTCCATCACTAATTTTTTATTCTTCAAAAAAAAAAAAAATTTTGGTAGACTAACTGGCTGCCCAAATCAAATGGCAGCTATTAACAAAAACAGTTCAAATAGCATGCTGATGGTAATTGATGCATCTACATGTAGAAAAGGTGGAACATGCCTGATCTCTACAAGCAAAGAAGGTCCATCCATCTTCGCTATTCCCATAGAAGTCACTGCTGAAAGATGCTTCTATAATGTTGCAACGCACTTCTTACTTGTAAGATCCCAAACTCGAACAGTTGCATTGTCACTTCCAGAAAGAAGCTACAATCATCAAACAAAGTAGTCAGGTAGAAGTCAGTTTAGTAGGAGAAAAAACTAAAATGAAGAGATATGCCCGGTGTTTTTACTTTTTAGTAGTGTTTGGACACTTGTTACTAGAAGTGTCATAACTTTCTGTAGAGTTAGTGGAATCGCATTCCGTTTGTTTTGTTAGAAAGATAAGTCTTTGAGCTTTCCAATGGTACCTTATTTGTAATTTTTGGCCTCATGGATCAGTACCAGATTTAAATTGGAAGTTGGCATAATTCTGCTAAGTTCTTGGACAGCCTTGCGTTTTAGCAATTTTTGCCATAGGTTTTGACCTATCAAATGATCTTAGATTGGTCCATTTCTTTCCCTAATTCAACCTTGGTATACCTAATTTAGGTTGGGATTGAACCCTTGTGAAAATAGGTTGATTTGGAGAGAGTTTGGAGATGGTGTTGGAAGCCAAAAACTGTGACTGTTCAGAAGTTGTTTCTGGACACATGTTACTGTTTTGAACATAACTTGGGCTAGAGATACTGAAATATTGATCTGTAAATTGGAATAGAAAGTAGACTCGTAGACCTTTCCATGCATACTTTATTTGTATTTTTGGCCTTGTGGTGTGGTTTTGGCATTGGTTTGAAGTGGACTGCACTGCCACCTTGTTTCTTAGGTAGTGTCTATGGTGTTTAGAATGGTGATGTTGCTGTTAGTTTATCAAGGCAAATATAGAGATATGGATTTGCTGTTAGAATGGTGATGTTGCAGTTAGTTTAGAATGGAGTCTACATTAATATACTAATTTTCTTATTTAATTTTCCTTTGTAGTCTTGCTAATGACAGTCTTACTATTCTTACTAGAGATATGGATTTGCGGAATCAAATCTTTACTGCAGCTCCTACTTCATAGGAAAAAGGATTCTGCTGCAATTGGTTAGAGGTGGATTCTAGACTTATTTAAGGCCCTGGGTGAACCATTCATAGCTATAAGGATCAATTAGTTGCTTTTATAGTTATCCTGAGAATAACTTAAGAGTCTAGATCATCGCCAACATAGGTAAGACTTTTCCCTTTATCTCTGTTATCTGTTTCTTTATAAGAGTAGCAAAGGGAAGTTAATTCTAACTCGGTTGCCATTTTGTATTGGGAAGTTAGCAAAGTGAAGTTAATTCTAACGCATTTGGTGTCTAGAGAATGTGAAGCTTCATAGTTCATTTCTGCATCTGTGTAACTTATTATTATGATTATCCATTCCTCTAGATTTTGATATAAATTTTAGGTAAGTCCTCTTCTCTAATTAGTAAATATTGACTGGTATTTTTTATTTTGTCCAAACTGTTGGAATCAATCCTCAAAAAAAGTGTGTATTGCAATTTCTAGCAGTATGAAGGCTGAGTGGAGTTGAGTTTCTTGCTCAAGGTCCACCTCTTACCTCTGTTAGGAATATTACTCAACTTTTAAGTAATGAAGCAAATTATGTAATATAACACACCCTGCCTAATGGATCAAGGCCACTTATCTCATAAAAAAGTACTCTTATGTATCCTTCCAAAGTTATAGTTAGCTATAAAACTATCCTATGACTGTAAGATGTAAGATGCAGAAAATGAAGCATCTTATGTCTCATTTCTTTAAGGCCAATTGTCACATCTGAAACTAGCTACTTTACTTTCTCTTCCCAAAATTATGGTTAGGTATTAGTGACATATTACCCTCCCCCTCTCCTGAAGTAGCTTTAATGTGGATTGGTCGAGTTAAGTTCTTGGAGAAATTGATTGAAAAATTTCTTACTCTTAAATATCTAAGTTCAGTTTGTGCTTTGCTCTGCTAGCAATGCTCTCAAGAGTCTTAATTTTGTATAGAAGTATGGTATAATAATGAGTAGTTCCAATTGCAATTCTGTTAATTTAATAATTTTCCAATTAATTTGGTTCTTCCTCACCAAAAGCAATAAACCTTTCCATATACTAGGGGTGGGGGGGAACTCTTAAAAAGAGGTTGAAATTTAGGCTTTAACAGTTTGAGGGGAAGAAAAGCAACGGATGCAGTAATTGAATCCTAAAGATGAATCCTCTTAATCTCTACAACATAGTATAATATTAAAGTACACCGAGATTTTCGAAATGCAATTGAAATATTTATAATATTCTGTATTTGTCTTCAACTGTCAACATTTATGAAAAAGTTTCTAGGTGAAACCGATCTGCATTGACTTGTAAATGTTGGAACGAAATCAACCTTGGCATAGAACTAGCAGTATATTGCTTGGAGTTGGAGGTACTTTGGTCAGCATTGATCCATAAACAATAATTTTGTTTACAGTAATTCAGTGGTCAAAAGCACCATGCATAATCCCTTGACTCAACAATCTGTCCACACCAAAAATTAACCTAGGCTGCCCGAATTAAAACCCAAAATAACCCCCAAAATCCCTCAACAATCTGTTTAGAAAATAACCAATCTGTCCCAGCTCTTTTTGAACAGCCCTATGGCTGAACCAACAGTCCCAAAGCAGCCCAAAAACTGCCCAAAAACAGCCACAAAACCTTGCAACCCGACCCTCCCTTGATCACTCACGTCCAAACTGCTCAAAAGGATTATCTTGGCCGAGAGTTCATGAGGCTTCACAACAGCCCTTGAACAGCCCACGCCTTTGATGAACAAGGCTGCCACGAACAACAAGAAATAAAAAAAGGATAGGTGGATTCACCGGTCAAACTTCACTCACTCGACGTAAAGAAATCCGACGAACAACGTGTATTGGCTTAACTCACCTAAACTAGATTGAATCGATTTAATGTAAAGAACAAGACTTGTTCTTCAATAAGAGTTTTCTTCACACAAAAAGAAATGATCTGCTTTATTAATGAAATAAAATTGCTCTTTTTCTTTGTTGTGTTGCTGCCCTGTTTTGGCCATGTTTTGGTTCTGTTTGGGTGTTGTTTTGGTGCAGTTTCCATGCAGTTTTTGGGTGCTGTTTGGGTGTTCTTTTGGTGCAATTTTGGTATAGTTTTGTTGCAGTTTTGGTGCAGTTTTAGTGCTTTTTTTGGTGCAGTTTTGCTGCTGCAGTTTGGGTGCAGTTTTGCTGCAGTTTGGGTGCAATTTTAGTGATGTTTTGGGTGTTGTTTTGCTGCAGTTTTGTTGCAGTTTTGTTGTAGTTTTAGTGTTGTTTTGGGTGCTGTTTTGCTGCTGCAGTTTGGGTGCAGTTTTACTGCTGTTTTGTTGGAGTTTTGCTGCAGTTTTACTGCTGTTTTGTTGGAGTTTTGTTGCAGTTTTAGTGTTGTTTTGCTGCTGCAGTTTGGGTGCAGTTTTGCTGCTATTTTGTTTGTCTTAAGCTGCTATTTTGTTTGTCTTAAAGCCAGGTCTGAACAACAACCTTGTCCTTAGGAAGCTGGACTTTAGTTACTCAATGTGAAGTTTGTATTCTCAAAATAGAGAGCTGTGCATGAGCGTTGTTTGGTTATTCCCCTTCAGATGGTAATATTTCAATTGTCTTTTTGCAGGCTTTGCTATCAAGGCAAATCCTCCGTTTTGACAAATATAATTTTCTATTACCTTCATGGCAAATCCTCCGTTTTGGCCTTTCGATATGCAAATAAGCAATCAATTTGAAGCATTCCATCAACAACAAATGCAGAACCTAGAGATGCTCATGCACGTTGTCGATGAAGTTGAAGAATCTGAGCCTGAGCCCGAGCAACCTCAAGTATACCGACGCACATTTATAAGCCGAGATCGTGCGAAAGCACACGACGACCTTGTCAAAAATTATTTTGCTGATGATCCGATTTTCCCAGCACGTATGTTCCGACGCCGATTTAGAATGCGCTTACAATTGTTTCACAGAATTCGAGCAGACATTGAGATTGCCCAACCATATTTCCAGCAACGTTATGATTGTACCGGGAAATTGGGATTCTCATCTATCCAGAAAATGACGGCTATGGATTCTTGCATATGGGAGCCCAATTGATCGTGAGGATGAGGCCCTTGCCATTGCAGAGACTACAGCTATAGAAACTGTTCGTCTATTCTGCGAGGCAATTGTTAGCATGTACTCAGAGCGGTATTTGCGAGCTCCAAATGAAAGTGACATCGCCCGACTCATGGAAGAAAATAAAAATCGTGGTTTTCCAGGTATGATTGGTTCATTAGACTGCATGCACTGGGAGTGGCGCAACTGCCCCACTTGGCATGGTCAGTTCACTGGCCACACCGGAAAGCCGACCATGATTCTTGAAGCTGTAGCATCCCAGGATCTTTGGATTTGGCATGCGTTTTTCGGTACACCGGGAACATACAATGATATATCTGTGCTTGATCAATCCCCAATCTTCGACAGATTCATTCAACGTCAAACACCATACAACCCCTACGAAATAAATGGTAATGTATACTATGTGCCATACTATCTCACAGATTGTATATACCCTCACTTCGCTACACTAATCCAGACCATCAAGCCCCTCGAACTGAAAAGGAAAAACATTTCGCGCAACAACAGGAGGCTTGTAGAAAAGACGTTGAGAGGGCATTTGGCGTTTTGCAGGCTAAATGGGCTATTACCAGGGGCCCGGTAAGATTTTGGGACCAACGAACTTTAAGTAATATTATGTATTGTTGCATTATTCTGCATAATATGATAATCGAAGATGAACGTCAAACAAATATTGAACGATGGAGACCTGTTGTGGGTGAAACAATGCCAGATGAACTACTTCAGCATGATCCGACTGTGTTGGGTGCATTTATTAGTTCTCGAATAAATCAAGTGCGAGATAGACGTGTGAACAACCGGCTTAGGCTTGATTTGATCGAGCATCTTTGGAATAATTTTGGTAGACAAGGTGGCCATTGATGTGTATGTGTAAGGTTTTTTTATGTTCCAAGTGGTATGATTTATATACAATGTGAGCTTGGTAGTAGCTGTAGCAGTAGGAGTACCGGTTATGTAATGGTAATCGATGAAGATTTTACAGTAATTTATCCGCTTACCATAGCGAGAATCGTGTCGATGATAATATACATGTTCGGTTTCATTGTAACTTTAATTCTAATTATCTACTTGATTAAGAAAGCAATGATTTTCTTAAAAGCAGAATCATGTTTTCTAAATTGTTTTAGGTATTGCAATATTTTCTATTTTCTATTATAATCCCCCTTTGTGTTTTCATGGAAGACAATGTTTGGACTTTGGACAACTTATGCATTGTTCTGTTAATTTTTTTTTTTTTGTTAATTTTGTTACCTTATGTTAGTCTATTAGATATAATCAACTTAATAAATACCTTGTATTTCGCTTTTGAAACTTAATTATATTACATTTTTCTTCTTAATTTTCTTATCGTTGCAAGTTACTGATATACATTTTACATTATTATCGTATACTTGATCTACTAATCAAAATGAAAAATGTCAATTGTGTTTTATATGAAATTTATGAATTAATTGTAAATTCTTTTTAACCAAAAAAAAAAAACATTCGTCTCATGTTCGAAATATATGAGAGGATAAAATAATAATAACTATAATGTACTTATAAACATAAATTGATCCTTAGATTGACATATATTTTTGGATGAAAATAATTAAAATAATTAAAATATAATATATTTTTTTCATAGAATATAAAATATAAATATTTTATTCCAATTGTGTTGAAAAATAGGAACAAAAATGTTGAAAAATATGGTGGTAGTTAGGTTTGTTAGTTGAGATGAGAGAGGTTTGAAGTTTTTAGAGGATTGTATAAAGGGTGATTATTGGAGTGAATTATTTTTTAGAGGGTTGAAAAAGTGTAAAAAAAACAGAAAACGAGGTGGATAGAGTGTGGTATTGGGGGTTGTTGTTGTGGTTGCTCTAAGGACCATAGATCCTTTAGGTGACACACCCCTTTATTGTGTCAATCAATCGTGAACTTCACACTCAGTAACAAAGCTTAGTTGCTCCATATCTAAGCTTAGTACAAAGAGTTCATTATACTATATTAAGATGCTTCACTTTAAGAATTTATTCCATCGGTTCTAGGCAAAAAATAATTTGTAGAAACTCGCTTGTTTAAAAGATTTACTTAAAACAATTAAAAAACTTTATGGTCATAAAACAACTTGTAATTAAGGTCAATAAAAGGAGAGTGAAATATTTTGCACAAGGTTTTGAAAATTGTTAGGCAGCCGTTAGGCGGCACACTAGCGCGTAGCGCGTAGGGGACTAGTCGGGGCCTAGAATTAAAACATATTACTTTTTTTTTTTTGATAATTTACATCAAAGATCAAATACATTGACTACACATTTTATTTTATTTTTATATTTATTATTTTATCAAACATTTGTCTATATTTGTAAAATGAACAAAAATATACAAACAAACCACTAATCCCAATTCCCAACAACCCCAAAGCAATAAACTAGCCAAGTTTAGGATTAAAAAAAAATTATTCCACCTACCTACTGCCCTACAACCCACAGTCTAACATATCCTCCCTAGTCCCTCATTCTAAATTCTGAGTCCCGAGACAGCCCCCTTATTCTTAATTTTCTTCTTCTTCTTCTTTATTCTCTTTATCTGACAGACTGACAACCCTTTTTTCTTCTTTTTTTTCTTCTTTCTCTCTCCGGCAGACCGACTCTCCATATTTTTTCATCGTCCAATCTCTTTCCTCCTAGATCTAACCCTTTAATCTATCTCCTCTCCCAGCCCACCGAATATCCACAAAATCAAACCCCTTTTCTTTCTACCTCCCTCTCTTCCTCACCATTACCACTCCCCCTTCTTTCTCCAGTTCGCCCCCTTCCTTCTCCGGTCACCGCACGCCACAAAATCAAAGTTACAAAAATAAATTTAGGTCGGTGGGGTTTGGCGTAGGCGTCGACTTGGCCGATTTGGTGGAGAGGCGTCTAGTGCCTAGGCGGGGCCTAGGCCGAGCTAGACGGGAGTTTTAAAACACTGATCTTGCATGATAAAATATATATTAAGACATAAGTTAGTTGTTAACTAAAATCAAATTGATTAGACTTTAGCAAGTCTAAGGTTCTATCTGTTGAACCCTTCAGCAGATAGAATGCAACTATTGTCATATCCACTTAAGCAAGATTAACATATATTAAGTTAAACATCTATATTAAAGAAAAATATCATTCCTGCTGAATACTTTATCATCAGCAGCTTGTAGCTAGCTACAAGCTGCTGATCCTCACTTATATCAGCCACTATGTCTTCTTAACGTTTAAATCTCTATATGCTGAAACACTGTACATTGTTGGAATATTACTATGAAAATATCTAGACTTTAAGTCTTCAAATTTTGTTAAATTTTCCAAAACAATATCTTTGAAAAATGCGTGGCCTTCATTCTCAAAATATTTAATCATTATTAGCCAGCACATTTCAAACAGAGAACTATTCATAGAAGACTTTTATATCTATATTAAATTCTCTACAATTTATCATATTTTCTAAAGCTAACCACTCTATTTATTATCTTATGATAGGAGATATCACATAAATCCTCTACAAATATCTATATGCATTAAATGATAGATTTTATCTTCATTCTTCAAAGTTCATCCCTGCTCTTTTCAATCGGCTATTTTTAAGATCATCCTCGCTCTTTCAAAACGACTATCATTCAAGGATCTCTATAAATATGTTTTGAAGCAAGGATTGAAGATTGTGGTGGAAGATATGCATAAATAGAGGATAGAGTGGTTGAAGCTATCATTCTTCGCTTACATAATAATCTTTCTTTGATTTGCTTCAACCCAGGACTGGACACTCAACATATACCTTCAAGCAATTCTTTAATTGAAGTGTTCCAATCCTTAAACATTTACTAGATATTCTTTCACTTCTTATTCTTTTATAGTTCTTATTTGAATAATCATTGTATTCTTCCTTACTTCTTCCTAACATTAAAGAAATACTTGATTGTTGCACGAGTATGATTGTTGCTCAATCATACTCCTCAAACACTGCTTTTTGTTCTACACAGATCCGTTAGTGATCACTTAATGTAAGTCCAGTTGGCAACAAAATAAGGCTAGAGAGGGGGGGGTGAATAGCCTTTAAAAACTTTAGGGGCTGTTTTGAAAACCTTTATAAGTTGCAGCGGAAATTGATAGTTATCAGCAGCTGAAAGCTTATTCAACTGATAGCAACTATTGAACATAAATAATTTCCTTTTGATCACTAATATATAAGGATTGAATTGAAATACAAAGTATAAGACAACTAAGAAAATTATTCAAGAATGAAACTGGCTGACACTTAAGTAGATAGAAGCTACTTAAGTGTTAGAACAATTGTATCAACTGAAAGTCAATGACAAAGTGCCTGGAGTGGTTCACAGTATAAACTGCTACGTCCACTACCAAGTTTGTCAAACTTGGATTTTGAAGTGTACTAAGATTAAATATATTCTAAGTAATCTCTAACAGATCAGTGTACAACAAAAACTAGTGTTTGAGAAGTATGATTAATAAATAATCAATCTCGTGCAAGAATCAAGGGTTCCTTGAAGATTTGAAAGAATGAAGGAACAATCGAAACAATGATTGCTCAAATAGAAACTAGAAAAAAAATAATATATGAGAGACTATCTAGTAAATGTTTGAGAGAAGAAGCTCTTCAAAGAAAGATTCAAGTTCTGAGTTTGAATGAAGGCTTTAACGTATTTGTCTCTTTCAGTGTGCTTTGAAGATTTGAGATTTATGAGTACATAACACTTAATTCTGCGAAGGTATTACTTCGACCCTTGTTTCAAACATTTAATAGTGATCTTCAGGTTTGTAGCCGTTTGAGAGAGCAAGGTTGAATTTTGAATTTATTGACGGAATGATAATGAAAATCTTTCATTGAATGCCCGAAAATATTGCAGAGTGTTTAGAGACAAAGAATATTTACTAGTATGAGATAATAAAGAGGGTGGTTAGTTAGGATATAATATAAGAAAAACATTTATGGTATACACGAAAGTCTTCTATTGACAAGACAAATGAGTGGTTCTTTTGTTTGAAAAAGATGACTAATTAATGATTTAATATAATAGTGTGAAGGTCAATCGTTTCAACAGTAAGTAATATTCAGCAGATATAGAGATTTTGAAATGTTAATATAGTGCTGACACGGTGGCATCAGCAGCTGCAAGCTATTGATAACTAAGCTTAAACAAATGGGTTATTTTATGAAAGGAAAGCTGATTAACTTAATCTATGTTAATCTTGCTTAAATAGATAAAATAGTAGTTGTAGGTCTACCTACTGAAGTTCAGTAGGAAGAGCCTTAGATTTGCTAAAGTCTAATAAATTAGATTTTAATTCACAGCTAACTAATGTTTTAACTTAAAGTAATCATGCAAGACTTAATTAATTCAACCTAAAAAAATTAATTCAACCTATTTAATTTCACTTAGATAAATCTATTAAAGTGACGTAATCTAAATTCAGTAGGTGGGCTCTTATAATTTCTTCTAAATAAGTTACTTGATGTTTTATGACTCTAAAGTCTAACTAATGGATTTAAGTAATTCTTAAACATTCATGTTCCAACACTTAGAATTTCAATATATTTAGAGCACTTCAATATCCAAATTTGACCAATTTGGTAGTGGACGTAGCAGTTTATACTGTGAATCACTCCAAATACTCTGTCATTTATTCTTCCAGCTGATAGAACTGTTTCTCACATTTAATTAGCTTCAATTTACTTAAGTGTCAGTCAGTTACATTCTTGAATCATTTACTTAATTGTTTTATAAATTATTTTTCAGTTCTTTTCTTATATTAAGTGATCAGCTTAAAACCTTTCTACTTAAACCTGTGTCAATAGCAGACATAGAGTGTTTTGGCTATCAACTGATAGAATAGTTTGTCTATCAGCTGATAACTTATTCTTTCCGCTGCCAGTTTTGAATGCTTTCAAAATAACCCTTAAAGTTTTTAAAAAGGCTATTAACCCCTTCTAGCCTTATTTCATTACCCACTGGACTTATAATTGATATCAGAGCCTAACTTTTTGAAAAATCTATTTTTCCAAATTTAACAACTTGAAAGATCAATTATGACAACTTCAAAAACTTTTCAACCAAACACTTTTATTCAATTCATTTTTAATAAAGATCACTTTAATATACGGAAAGAAAGAATTAAAAAATATATAAACAATATAGATAAATGACTAATGGAATGTGTAAGAAATGATTCTAGTTTTCAAATATATTATTTCATTTGGTTCTATGAAAAATTTATGTTTGGATTATTTTCTGAAAATTACTATTGTAAAAGACATGCTTCAAATATATTTTCTTTAGAAAACCTTTTGCTATTATAAGCTGAAAATATTGATATATTTACTAAAGAAAAATATTTTATACTGACAAAAGTTCATCTTCTCAATTGATAGTAGAAAAGAAAGTATCTGCTAGTAGCACACAGATTGACAGTTGAGGATTCATCAATACTCTGTCTTACAATTTCATACTCTTTAAAAGGTATTTATGATTTCCTCGACAACATACCTTTTCAAGGGAGATGACTGATATAATTACTAAAGTTCATAAAGCTGATATGTTGAATATAAGTAAGATATACATGAAGCCTTCTACAAATGAGTAAGTCAATGAAATTTACTACTTTCTTTAAGATATTCTTGTCTATCTTAAATTCTCACCTCTCCCTCAGCAAGTTCACTCATTGCTATTCTAAATTTCTTTTTCTTTTACATGAGTTGAATGTCTGCTAAGAATCTCATTTTGCTTGTACTCAGCTAAGTTACTCCTTTAATATATTCTTCCAAAAAACTGTTCTTGAAAAACTTTCCTTTATTTATATCTCATCTATGAACTTCATCTTTGTATTGAGAAACATGATCAAAATTGATTATATCTTTAAATTTGTTTCTATTCCTAATTGATTGAAGTAAGTCTGCTGACTTATTGTGTGATCAATCACTAGCAGCTAATGAAGGATATTATTTTGAAAGTGTTCAAAATCATCTTATCACCTTCATTTGTTTTGTATACTCTCAATACTTTAACTCTTTGATTTCAAAATTGCTGCCTAGGTGTCATATTTGCTAAGTCATGTTACTTATATCTTTATAGATAGACTTGTCTAAATCTATGGAAATTGACCTATTAATGAATTCATTTAAGACATTCTTGAGATCTTATTCTTTGAAAAAGAGATTACTTTCTTGGATATGTACTTGAATTGTTGTGCAGCATGACGTAAAACTTGTGAAGTGGTGCTGGTACTTGTATGACATTTCTTTGATACTTATCAAATTTATTTGTGCGGCATGTAGTCATGTAAATCTTGTGTAGTGGTGGTGGTGTCCATACAAAAATCTTATAAACCCGAGATACTTATTATGTAAGGAATGAGTGTACACTTTCCTAACTATCAATATGTGTATGCTTAAATCTATAATTCTCTATTATAACATTATAGCTCTTAAGATTTTCTTCAATGAACATGTATTCTTTTGCCAAAACAACTAAGATCTTTTTAACTCTATCTAATCATTTATGACTTAACCATTTTCTTGTAAGTTCATAATACGTGACAAGTATCTCTTGACTTACTGGAAAGATACTGTGAAGGAATTATACAAAGACAAATTAATTCTGCTGATGGCAAGGCAGATTGAACCTAAAGTTTAAAGCCAAGTACTTCGTGAAAAGAGATATATTTATGCAAAGATATGCTCTAGCTGAGGAAGAGTTCTTAAACAGGTCTTGAAGAAGATTGATCTTGAATTATTTATAAGCAGTCACTGACTGAAGAATTTAGTCAGTTATCTTATATTAGTCCTTCTTCAAAAATATGAACAGATCAAGTTTTGAATGAGCATCCGAAATCATCAAACATTGATAATATACTTATAATATGTTGAAATGATAAATCTGATTCATCAGCCTTTACAAATGCTGATTAAACCGATCTTCATCAGTAGTTGAAACATATTGAAATATATTTATCAACATCAATCAATGAAACTTCAATAACTAGTGCAAACTGACTTTACTTCTAAAGAAATCAGTTGCTGAAGAATTAACTGAAAGAATGCTACTCACAAGCTTAAGTCAATTGAACTTGTGGCTGCTAAGTCTTCCATGACAAACACAAGCTGAAACAAAATGCTTCCTTCAAAAGATTGATAGATCATGTGAGTCTTCTTTCAAACAGAAAGAACTCAGGTATTAAACTCTATCTAAATTTCTCATGGAAAATGGATTTCAAAGAGGTAAAATTGATACAACCTTAGTTTCCTTGAAGCACAAAGGTAACATATTAGTAGTTCAGATTTATTTTGATGATATTATTTTTGGTTCTACTAATGATGTTTTGTGCAAGAGGTTTGAAAATCTTATAAAGGTCAAGTTTGAGATGAGCAAGATGAGAGAACTCACACACCTTCTAGGTTTGCAAATTAAGCAAACTGAAAAAAAAATTTATCCATCAAGCCAAATACACCAAGGAGCTGATTAAAAAGTACAACTTGCAAGAAACAAATTTAGTAAATAGATCATATAGTAGTTGACTGTCATCTAGTGACAAATGAGAAAGGTAAATCAGTAAATGTGATTGAATACATAGGTATAATTGGTTCTCTTTTATATCTAACTGCTAGTAGATTAGATATTATGTTTGTTGTGTGTATCTGTGCAAGATTCCAATCTAATACTAAAGAATCTCACATGATAGCTGCTAAAGGATTGTTAGATATCTTATTAATTCTAAAATTTTGGCATTTGGTATCCAAGGGATTCTTCTCTTAATACAATGGGATATTACTTTGCAGCTTGTAGAGTAAACAGGAAAAGCATAAGTGGTCTATGTCAGTTTCTTGGAAACTGACTCATATTATGGTCCAGCAAAAAGCAAGCCTGTTGTTCTAATTCAACAATAAAAACTGAATATATTGCTATTGGCAGCTGCTGTTCTCAGATCCTATGAATGAAGTAACAGTTGATGAGTTATGAGATGCCAATGGGAACTATTCCCATTTACTGTGATAATACATCTGCTATATATGTGTCTAAGAATCCTGTTATGCATTCTAAAACTAAACATATAAACATCAGATATCACTTCATTAAAGACCATATTGAAAAAGGGAATGTTATACTTGAATATATGCCTATTGAATTCGAAATTGCAGATATATTCACAAAGGCATTACCTACTGAAAGGTTTGAATTCTTAAGAGGCGAATTAGGCTTGTTAATTCCTTCATAGATATACCTGCTGTATACTAACTTCTGCAGAATCAATATTCATGCCTCCAGATTATGGCAAAAGCTGAAAGACAACAGATGATCACAAACTCTTCAGCCTCTGCCTACTGATGGTTACATTGAAAATCAAAGGTTATCTTAATCATCGGCAAATGCTTCAGTAGAAGATTTGTAAGCTTATTTTAAAAGGCTACCTTTGAGGATTAAAAAGTTATTCATTCCCCCTGCTGAATCCCTGTCCTGGCTGAAATTCATCTACCTACTGAAAGGACTTCACTTGCTGAACTTATGGAAAGTACACTATTCATCAGCTGCCACGTCACCTACTGATTATCAGCTGATGCTAAATAGTACAGATAAGTTAGTAATACATCATCATGTCACTAAGCATGTAGATTCTAAATTGAGAAATCAACTGTTAAGTGTCACTGTTGATTCTCTATATTACTTAAATATTCATTTAGTTAATTTTGATATTTTTTAATGAATATTTATATACATATATCTAACTTTTCCCTCAAAAATTGTTTATCCCTTTATCCAAAATTAGATATATATATATATATATATATATATATATTTTAAAGTGTTTAACAACCCACTTTCTCAAACTATCAGTTGAATAGACACATTCTGCTAACTGTCTTCAACATTAAATGTTGGCACAAGATCCAAAAATTCTTTATGGTTTCAAGGCAGTTATTATCAAATAAGCCCTCATAATTATACTTATTTTATTTCAAGGCTTTTTTGATAAACCCCCCTTAATCATTTTGAAAACTTACAACTTCCAAAATAACCATTAAAGTTTTTAAAAGGCTATTCACCCCCCTCGATAAGCCCTAACTTTTCTTCTCAAACTCAACTGGTAACAAGCCGTTTAACTCCATATCTGTATTTGTGTTTGTTAAGCTTATCTCTAACACTTTTAGACATTTACAGGTACAATGGCGGATCATATTGAAGTAGGATGTATTCTTGATGTCCCTACTTTCAACCAAGAGGAAATTGGTCGTGAACTAGTTACTCTTCTTACAAATACTAGTGTCCTTCCCCTTCTTTCTTTTGGCTAAAAGCTCTATTGGGAGATAAGTTCTTCGACACCCGCATAATTCATGAAGATGTAAAGAAGAATGAAAAGAATGTCTTCTGTTTGGATTGCTGTAAGGGTCTTTGCCATCACTGCTTGCCCCCTCACACCTCCCACCCTGCTCCTGTGTTCAAGTAAGCTATAATCCTCTTTTTTAAAATGATCCTTTTGGTTTTACTTTCAAATTTCTTCATTGGATTTTGCTAATTCACTCAATTATTAGCGAATTAGTAGCCCAAGTATGAGTGTGGGCTTGATTCGGCCTTGTTTTAGCCTATTGACATTTCTCTTGTTGTTTCTCTACAGTCTTACACCACCAACAGTGCTAAAGTGGTGTTTTTAAAATATTCGACACGGACACGGGTACGGGACTTGGGAAGTCATGCTACATATCATTTAAGTCGACACGTTTGAGGGCATATTTATTCGTTGTTTTCGACAACACGACATTGTCCAAGAGTCGAAACAAGACCTAGCCCCTGAATCGTGAGAACTAGCCGAAAAGGAAGACAAAATTGAAGAGGCACTGTCTCAGAATCGAAGAGAAAACAGGAGCCTCACTGTCTCAGAATCGAAGGAAGCCAAAATCGACGACCGAAGAGGCGAAGACTACCTGAATTGAAGGGAGATATCATTAGAACTCAGAAGACTTAAGTTCGAAGGTAAATAAAGGGTAAGGGGCCGGCGGCAGAGGCGACATCGGCGACGACGGGATTTTAGTTCTAAAGAATCTCAATTCACTCTCACTTTACATTATCAATTTTTTGTTGGAAAACTAGTGTTTTTAAGTGAAGTAAATTGGGGTTTTGAGGCACTAATTTATTTGTGAGTCATGTATGTAATGACTAGGGTAATTATGGAATTATGTTCTTCTCCATGAGTACATAAGAATACTATATTTATTTATCCAGAACCAGACGTATGTTCAAGGCCACGAATGAACATAACTATGAGAACTGAATTGTGTCAGGAAGATTCCTGTGTGAAGTATGTAATCGTTTACACCTAAGGCAGAATAGTTCAAAAACATCATGTCTACTAATCAGCCAGTAAAGTTAGCATGCTTTCGCAAGGGAAGGTTCAAAGGTTAACACCTACCTATCCTATGCAGGTTTCAACTGTTGAAGTCTATCACCGTTATCGTCAATTTCCTTCATGTGGGGGATTGTTGGAAAACTGGTGTTTTTAAGTGAAGTAAATTGGGGCTTTGAGGCACTAATTTATTTGTGAGTCATTTATGTAATGACTATGGTAATTATGGAATTATGTTCTTCTCCATGAGTACACAAGAATACTATATTTATTTGTCCAATTCGGATATCGGATGAATAAGTTATAGAGGTTTAAAGTAGGACATTGGAAGTGTTGGAAGTGGGTTATCCCATATTGCAAAAATATGAAAGGCATATACAAAGGCTCCCTTGTGTTGGGTTAGCTTGTATAGAAAGAATTATCCCTCCCACGTCCGCAGGGTGTGGGTATAAATCAATGTCCAATTTGGCTTGGACCGATATACTCGTGTGCCCGCACATGCAGACATGAATGTCGGACCAAATTGTGCTACTAAGACAAACCCACCTTTTGCTTATTTTTCTTTTGAATTTTAAATTCAATTTTCATAACTCCAACATTAAAGAACATATTAATTATGTCTTAATGTCTGCTTTAATTGAGTGGTTAATGTGTATAATCAAAACGATTTTGGTAATTAAAATGTGTTGATTTTCTGGCCTATATAATGGAACCATTCTCCACAACAGAAACACACACTTACAGAGAACACATAATTCCTCTTCATCTAATACACATGTATTTGCATTTCATATTGTGTATCTTTTTCTTGGCCTTCTGCTTGGTGATAGAGTTCTGGCACTAGTTCAGTTCGTTGGACCTTCAGTGCATAGTCATCCGGTACCACCGTTGTATCCTGGGAGATGATCGTCCCGTGTAAGAACTCCAAGCATTTACAGAGAATGGGACGAATAGTGTTTCAAGGAAACTGTGTTTTACACAGGTCTCGGTCACAGTTTTCTTTCCACCAGTAGACTTTCATTACTTCACCAGCAAACATTGTAGCAAGTCACCAGCAGACTTGGACCAACGCCACCAGCAGACTTGGTTCAAAGCTACCAGCAGACATTGTAGCAAGTCATCAACATACTTGGAACAAAACCACCAGCAGACTTCGTACCAAGTCATCAGCAGACTTCGCCTCAAGTCACCAGCAGACTACACAAGTCTTCTGCAACCAGCAGCTCTAACGGTTTTGTTTCTTTATATTTAATTTCTGTAAGATTGTATAGGGATTTACCCAATATTTTTTTTTCTCAAAATCAGTACATATATACAATGTTTACGATCTTCTTTTGGTTGGAAACTAAAATTAATGGATCTTACCCGAAAGCTCAAAACTAATTCCCAATCCTAGTAGTCTAACTTAATAAATGTAGAAATCAATACCAATCCGTTTCTTGAAAAAAAGTGGTGGTTTACAAGAAAAAGGATTAGACTATACAGACTAATGAAGCCACTTGCAAAAGTAAATTAGCCTAGCTAGAACTACAAAAATCAGTAAGTTTTCTAAAAGAAATAGAAAAAACAACAACTAAAACACTCATAATGGGAAGGAAAATGAAGCAAAAACAAGGTTGGAATCTACTTATTAATCAGTTTTCTTGATCAACTCATTGATGTCCTTGAAGAGCTGAGGCTTTGATTGGAATGATGATCATTTGCTAGGATACTGTCTACTAATTTCTTAGCAACCAAACACTTCGCCGCTGCGTAAAATTTTTCTTGAAGTAAATTAGAAGTTACAAGAGCTTGGAATTCTTTGTCATCGAACGTTCCATCATTTTCCTGCATATATATCCAAATATAATCCATACTTCGTTAGAACTTTCAAAATAAATCAAAGCTCATTAAATAGAGTTTGCAGAAATAATAAAAATATAAGTCAAATTTGTCTTTAGAAACAGTTGTAAACAGGACAATAACTTAGGAACAGACTGAAGATCGAGGGAGTATCTTTTTTTCTGGGTTGGAAGTAAATCGAATCTTATTTAATAGAGTTCAGAGAGAAAAAAAAATCTGAAGTTATTACTAATTTCACCTGAATTGTGGGCATGTGTTGAAGGACACCAACTTGGGCTTGCAAGAACTTGATGTACTTGGAAGCAGCTTGAAACATTTCAGCAGTGTTCATCTTATGGCCACCAGGAATAAGCTTCTCCCGAGCTCTCGAGTCTTGTCAGTAATTTTCTTCCTCCTCAGCTGGGCAGACATGCTTTGAGCCGACAAAGTCCCTGTTGACGACGACGACGATGCATTGACTTTCTTCACACAAGTACTAGCAGCAGTAGTAGTCTCTTGAAAGTCAATACAACTAATACTTTCACAACTGTAAGCAGCCGACAATGGATGATCCCGATCACACATTCTAGTGGTCTCCTGAAACTCGTGATGATAAGGAGGAGAGGCCAGTTCATGAGGCAAATCATGAAACCAAATTGGCCTTTCATCAGGATTCATGATTGGAAGGAAGAACCCGTTATTGCAGAAATCAGTGGTAGTAGTATCTAATAAATTGTTGTTGACTTGTTGTAGTAATGATCTTGATAAGAAGTCTTTTGGCGTTTCGGGTAGTATTCGAGGTTATAAGTTAAAAACATGTGCATACAATGCACACAAAAGACTCCTCCTAATCCTAAGACACAGACTGACTCAAGGGAAGAAAGAAGACGGACACAAGAAAGAAGAAAACTCTCCGCAGAGACTTTTTCACTTAGAGATCTCATATATATACAAAACTAAAACTACCAAATCCTGGAGGATCTTTACATCATTATCTAGGTAGGGAATCAATTTCCAATATTTACAAAAAAACTAGATAGATACATTGAGATACACTTCTATAAATAAGAGACCAAAATTTGAACCACACGGCACCACCTATAAGTCAGGGATTTACACGCTTTCACCCCCCCCCCCCGGAAACCAAGCGGAACTCGGTGAAGATGCAGTTTGTCTGAAAGCAACGAAAGTCGAGGTTGAGCCAAGCCTTTAGTAAATATATCAGCAATTTGATCCCGAGTAGAGACATAGGCTAAACGAAGAAAACCACACTGTTGAAGTTCGCGGACAAAATGGTAATCGATTTCCACATGTCGAGTGCGAGCATGAAAAACTGGATTGCGAGACATGTGCAAGGCAGACATGTTATCACAATGTAGTATAGGTGGCAAAAGAAAGAGAGCAAGTTCTCGATATAAAAAGGAAAACCAGCGAAGTTTAGCAGCGGTGGTCGCAAGGGCTCGATACTCAGCTTCACTACTTGAGCGTGATACCGTGGACTGCTTCTTTGCGGTTCAGGCTACAAGATTCGGACCAATAAAAATACATGCCCCCGTTGTAGATCGGCGATCATCGGATCACCACCAATCAAAGATCCGAGTAAGCATGTAAGGAAGTATCAGGGGAGCTGCGAATCGTCAAACCAAGATGAATAGAACCCTTGACAAAGCGTAAAATGCGTTTAACAGCCTGTAAGTGAGATGACCGTGGAGCATGCATGTATTGACAAACCTGGTTGATTGCAAAGGCAATGTCAGGTCGAGTAAGAGTAAGATACTGCAAACCACCGACCATACTCCGGTAAGAAGTAACATCAGTCAATGGATCACCCGAAGAGGAGGACAAATGAGAACCAGGAAGCATAGGCGTGGACACTGGTTTGCAGGTGTCCATTTGAAACTTGCGCAGAAGGTTAGAGGCATATCGAGATTGACTAAGAGTGAGTACGGAGGAGGTACGGGACGTTTCAATACCAAGAAAAAAACTGAGAGGACCCAATTTTTGACTATCAAACTTGGCGCACACTTGATCTATAACCTTGGTTACTTCACTAGATGAACTGCCCGTGATAATTATGTCATCAACGTAGACAAGGAGGACTACCGTTGAAGACCGAGAATGTTGAATGAAGAGAGAACTATTTGCTCTGCTGTTAAAGAAACCCAAAGAGATAAGAAAATCGTGGAGTCTTTGAAACCACGCCCTGGGAGACTGCTTTAACCCATATATTGCTCGATGTATCTTGCAAACATGATGAGGATAGGAGGGATCACTGAATCCAGGTGGCTGAGCCATATAGACTTCTTCACTAAGAATACCATTCAGAAAAGTATTTCTGACATCTAACTGCTCAATTGGCCAGTTCCGTGACTGAGCGATTGCAAGTACAGAACGGATGGTAGGGGGTTTGACGACGGGACTGAAAGTCTCGTCATAGTCAATCCCCTCTTGCTGTGTGTACCCTTGTGCCACAAGCCGTGCCTTATAGCGTTCACGAGAACCATCAGCCTGACGTTTAACCTTGTAAACCCACTTGCTACCCACAACATTCATATTGGGTAGACGAGGAACCAAAGACCAAGTTCCATTTTTATGAAGTGCTCCTAACTCTTCGGACATGGCACCTTGCCATTGAGGAAGTCCTGCTGCTTGTTTGAAGCTTCTGGGTTCAAAGAAAATGGACTAAACATTAACAGCAGCTAAAGCTTCTGGAAGAGGATAGCGAGACATTATTTCATTTATGCTCCGAAATTTCAGTGGTGGAGTGGAATCTGTTTCAGCAATAGGACTATCCAACTGAAAAAGAATAGGATGATGAGAAAATTGCGGTTTGGAGCCAGGTGAAAGATTAGTGGGAATAACAGGTTGTGGCGTCACAGTGGGGAGAGATGATCGGCCTACAGGTGACAAAGCAGGACTGAGAGCAGAACCCGTGCTGGCAGAATGGCGAGCTGTAGTTGTGCGACCACTGGATGCAGGAGCAGGTGCTGGAATGAAATGACTTTGTTTGGACTGCACTTGAGTAGGAGTAGGTAAAATGCCATCACCCATACTTGAAACAGAAGGACTGAAGTTGGACACACCAAAGCTGGGAGTGTGTTGGTGAGAGTCCGAATGAGCAGTGGGTTGGTTCGGGCCTGGAATGCCTGTGACAGCCTGTGTACTAGAGGAAAAGGGATAAACCATTTCATCAAATAACACGTGTCGAGAAATATATATCTTGTGAGTATGCATGTCATAACATCGATATCCTTTCCGCAACAGATCATAGCCTAAAAACACATACGAAATGGATTTTGGCATGAGTTTATGTTTGTTATAAGGAACCAAGTGAGGAAAACAAACACACCCGAAAGTCTTTAGAAGACGATAATTGGGAACCCGCTTGAGAAGTTTCTGATAAGGAGATATATATCCTAATTGACGCATAGGCAGTCTATTTATCAAGTACACAACAGTGGAAAAGGCCTCAACCCAAAAGGATTGAGGAACATGGGATTGAGCTAACAGACACAACCCCATCGAGACTATGTGATGATGCTTGCGTTCTACCACGCCGTTTTGTTGAGGAGTATAAGGACACGTAAGTTGATGATGTATCCCATGATGAGTAAGAAAAGCATCAAATTGACGATTTATGAATTCACCCCCCCATCTGTTTGTATGGCCTTGACAGTATGAATAGCTTTAATTTTTTTCGAGAGTTGATTTTCCACCTGAGTTTTAAACTTGGAAAAAATAGGGAACACATCAGACTTGTGGACTAACGGAAATAACCAAGTAAAACGTGAAAAATCATCCACAACAGATAAATAATACTTGAAACCAGAACTAGAAGTAACTGGAGCAGGGCCCCAAACACCTAAATGTAACATTTCAAGAGGTTTCTTAGCATTAAAAGAACGAAGAAAAAATGGCAGGTTACATGACTTCCCTAATGGACATACATGACACATGCCTAAATTTTTCGTGGATCCGTGAAGCGGAATCCGAAATTTTTTTACTAAAGAATCAAAAACTGGAGAAGATGGATGACCGAGACGAGCATGCCAAATACTTGCAGTAGCACGTTCACCAATGAGAGCCAACGAATTTATTTTAGCAGATGGTTGAAACTCTAAATGGTACAGCCCACCCGAACTATTGCCAGAAAGAACTATCTGCTTCGTTTGGCGGTCCTTAACACGGAAACCAAATTCGTCAAGCTCAAAGAAACCGTTATTATCATGCGAAAATTTTCGAATAGATAATAAAGAACGATGCATTGACGGTACACACAAAACATTTTTAAGATGAAAAATACGATTACCACTAACAAGACTAGATTGACCAGTATAAGAAATGGGCATTTTAGTACCATTAGCGATTTGTACATAGTCCATACCTGTGTACGGTGAATAATGAGACAAGAAATCTGGAGAAGCCGTCATGTGATTGGTTGCCCCGGAATCTAGCACGAACGAACCAGGAGCCATGGCAGATGAAAATTGGGGAACATTATGATTCTGAGGAGGATTCACATACGGGCTTTGGTGAGCAGAAAATTGAGGTGGAACGGAAGGCAAGTGTTGGGTATGGTAGGCATAATTGTTTCTGTTGGTACAAGTTTGGGCTGTGTGTCCTGGCTTAAAGCACAACTGGCAGGTTACAGAAGTATCAAGGCTAGGATATGGATAGGGTGAGACATAGTTAGGAGAGGGCTGGTAAGGGCTTGGGTTCTGTATAGGAGAATGGGATGCTGGATGACTAGTAGTAGCAACAACCGCCACCACGGCCTTGACTGGCCGCTTTTTAATTACCATTATTACGAGCCTACGAGCCTTGACAATGCTTATGTTCAATTTTGTCAAGAGCTCGAAATCGAGATAGAAGTCAGAGGACTAACGCTCGCATTGACGACCACCAAGGATGCGACGTTGTAGCATATCATCTGTGACTTCCTCACCTGCTGTGGCCAGAGAATCAGCAATGGTGGTTGCTCGAAGAAGATAGTCATCCATTGTCATATCATGAGTCTTTCTCAGATCATGCAAGTCGTCTTGCAACTTCTGGATATGAATTCTTGACGACACCCCGAATCGCTTTGCGAGCAACTCCCATGCCTCGGGTGCTGTCTTACAAGAATTGACTCTAGTTTGGATATTAGGGGATACTGTGGCTTTTATCCACCCCACAACAAGACTGGAGGCTTGAAAGAAATGAAGATAAGCCGGATTTGGGGTGATGTTGTCTTCCAGAAGTTTTGATGGAGGAATTTTTTTGGTGATAGTTTCTGTAATTCTATGAGTGTCTAGAACATAGATAAAAAGGGAACTCCAATTCTGGTAATTATCATTGGTTAAATGACAATTACCCATGAAGGATTGGATGTTAAAAAAAATGGGGAGAGAGTGGTTGATGCGAACAGGTTCAGGATCGGGGTTTGAAGAAGAAGCGGCTAGAGATGAAGTTTTGGTCGATAAGATAGATTCATCCGCCATGGCTGCAGATTGGCTCTGATACCATAAAAACCTGGGCAGACAATGCACACAAAAGACTCCTCCTAATCCTAAGACACAGACTGACTCAAGGGAAGGAAGAAGACGGATACAAGAAAGAAGAAAACTCTCCGCAGAGACTTTTTCACTTAGAGATCTCATATATATACAAAACTGAAACTACCAAATCCTGGAGGATCTTTACATCATTATCTAGGCAGGGAATCAATTTCCAATATTTACAAAAAAAACTAGATAGATACATTGAGATACACTTCTATAAATAAGAGACCAAAATGTGAGCCACATGGCACCACCTATAAGTCAGGGATTTACACGCTTTCAATAAGTAGATGAGTCTAGTAGTGTGGACGGGAAGATTCTGGGTAGTGGGTAGAGGAGATCATTGGGCGGATCTTCGTCGTGTGGTGGGGGAATGAAGAGTGGATCGATGCAAGTGTAGTCGAGAGAGAAGTCGTCCTGGAAATTGAAGAGCTCACGAGGTAACTCTGGAAGTGAAGGTGTTGGTGTACTATGGTGGATGAATAAACCCATGTCTTGATTGTGTTGCTGAATAGTTCCCCAGTTGGAGTAGTAGCTCAGACCCATGCTGCTAAAAATGGTAAATATTTTAATCTGGTAATAAATATAGAAGGATGGTGAGTGTATAGGAAAGTAGTAGTGATTGATGAAGAGGGGAGAAGTTACTATAACGGGCAAGTTACTATCTTGTCGAAATCTTAAAAAAGAGAGCCATGCCAGATTGAAGAAAGCACTGTCTTTTGTTGAATGAGTGTGGATTGACAGAGACCTAATCAAATTTCACACAATTCGCTTGTGTGTAGGGGTGTAAGTGGTTCGGTTTATGTCAAAACCATAGACCGAACCATCTCCTAGTTGTTTCAAAAATCTCAAATCGAATCGAAACGAGTAAGACTTGGAACCGAACCGAACCGAACCACTCGTTTTGGTTTGATTTGGTTGGGTTTTGTGGTTTATATAAATTATTTTTAATGAAATTAACCAAAATTAAAAATAACAATAAAAATAAGATTTTAATTTGAAATTAACATCAAAATTAGGAAATTACCTATTGACAACAAATTATCATAAATAAAACAATACAAATTCTAAAATAAACACAAATAATTGAAGAAATAATAGTTCTCCAACAATCAAGATTTTGTTTGGTTTAGTATGCGTCTATATATAAATATAAATATAAATAAATAAATAAATAAATAAATAAATAAATAAATAATATATATATATATATATATATTATGAATAAATCAAAGGTTCAAAATAATTAATAAATGTAATATAATATATACTATATAATAAATAAATAAAAATATATAGGTTGATTTGGTTCGGTTCGATTTGGTTTGGTTCGATACAAAAAATCGTGAACCGAACTGAACCGCGCGGTTTTCCAATTCTTAAAACCGAAACCGAACCGTATTAGACTAAAACTAAACTAAACCGACTGGTTTGATTTGGTTCGATGGTTCCGATTTACACTCCTATGTGTGTGTGGTGAGAGAGAGAGAGATAGATAGAGAGATGGCCGGAAGTTGAGAGAGAAGGTTGGGAGATGAATGAGGCGATATTAGTGATAGATTAAGTAACAGAGCTAGGTAACTAAGAGCATCCACAATGGTTGCACCCTAAAACGCCCTTTATATAACCCCTAAACCTTTTTAGAGGCTCTTTAAAAAAGTTTCAACTCCAATGAGCACCTTTTATATAATCTTTTGAATTGGTGACATCTTAACTAACAAACTTAACTACCAATATATTTCTACTTTTTATTTTTTTTAATTTTCCTACCGCAATTGAAATAAAATATTTATACTTTTAAATTTTATATTTTATGAAAAATATATTATATGTTTTGATTATATCAATTATTTTATTTAAATAAAGTATTGTCACGCTTTTTAATATTATCAATATACCCATAATTTTAAGTTATAAATAATAAAAAAAGAGAAATGATAGTGCAAAAAATACACTAAATTAATTAAAAAAGAAAATGGGGAAAATGAGAAAGCATACTATCATCAAAGTGATGATGTGAGTTGGGTTGTTTATTTAATTCATAGGCTCTCCACTCTAGCACATCAAAATTTTGGCCAAAAATTGGATGCTTTGATCATCAAGCCAATAATTCAGTTTTTGTCGCCTTCTTTAAATTTTGGAACAAATTTTTTGAAAGGGAACAAATACTAGGAAGAAGACCAATTAAGAAGGAGATAGGTGGGGGAGAGAGAAACAAGAGATGAATGGAGGCCAGCTAATACTCACCCAATAAGTTGGGGGAGAGTTAGCTTTTTTTAAAGATAGGGTGAGTGATAGGGTGTCCACTGTGGGTCTTAAGTGTGGTAAAAAAACTCTAAAAAAAGTTTTAGGGTGTTAATAAAGGGATCCACTATGGATGCTCTAACACCTTATTATTAGCGGGCCCACGTGTCTTTCTTTTATAGGTTCTTTCTTTCTAGGATTTTATTTCCTTCGTACGTTACCAGCCGTTTTATGCGTCCCCAGTTGGGGGTGGTAATTTAATGTGGATGGGCACGCTAACCACACAACAACATCTTTTTCTTATACCCAAAGTTTTAAAATTGTAAAAATGACATTGTGTGAAATGACAAAATATACTCTCCAACCTAAAATAACACCTCACAACCTAATTACAGTAATGCCATTCTATAAAATGTGAAAATTCTACTTGCACCCCAAATTTTATACTTACTGTAGCCACGTCTTCCTTTTCCACCATTCTCACTTTTATTTAGTTCCTCAACAACCCTACCTACATCATATTGTTAAAAAAATATCAAACATGAAGCGTAAATAAGTAATTAAAACAAATAATATAAGTATTACTTCAATTTTATTCGATTAAAACTTTACTTTTCATCAATTTTTGTCAAATTCCAAACCTGCTTAATGTTCGTCGTGTCTGACTATGGTTTGCCGCACACGCTTCCTTGTGTGAACAAAAGGCTCACCGCACATGCCTCACATTGTGCACCCAACGTTGACCGCACATTCCTCATTGTGTGCGCAAAGCACTTGCCGCACACTTCTTCTTTTGTGCACAAAATGTTGGCCGTACAATCCTGGATATGTGCATTTGTGTACAAAACCGCACAGTGTGTAATTGACATGCAATTTTTTTTTTTCAGGATTCAAAGACATCCCCTACGGAGCCTAGTGTTGTAGATTCAGGTGCAATTCAAGATATTGTTGTAGATTACACCGATGTGTTCACAACGCATGCACGTTTTCCATCTTGAGAGGATTTGTGTGATTGGATACGTGCCATGGGAAAGGAACATGGTTTTGTGATAGTTACTACTAGATTGGACAGTGGAACAGGTAAGAGAGGACACGACTGTATTTGGGTTGCGAACGTAATGGGTATCAACGTCAATCCAAATCCAAGGTTGTTGATAATTTGAGTAAAACAACAACAGAAGTAACAAAGGAAGATGGTAGGAGAGAACGTGGATTGAAGAAGTGTGGATGTCCATTTCATTTGCGGGGCAAACAAGTATTTGGTGATGGAGAATGGGAACTTTCGGTTGAATGTGGGGTGCATAATTATTCACAAGAGCCTCATCTACATGGCCACTCATATGCTGGTCGATTAGTACGGGAGGAGAAAGAATATGTTATGGACATGTCAAATGGCAATACTCGGGCAAAGGACATTTTGATGGGTTTACACCAAAAATTTAAAGATAATAAGTCCTCATTAAAGATTGTGTACAATTGTCGTATGAAGAATAAATTTTTGGAGTGTGATGGTCGATCGCAGATGCAGCAGCTTGTGTCGAAATTGATTGAGCATGGATATTACTATCATAGGAGATGTGAGTCGACTAACACTGTGAAGGATTTGTTCTTTGCTCACCCTACGAGCATTGACTTATTGCGTTCTTTTCCAAACGTTCCCTTGATGGATTGCATTTACAAAACAAACAGGTACAAGTTACCCTTATTGGAGATCGTTGGTGTCACGTCGACAAACATGACATTTTTTGTTGCATCTGTTTATATGAGGTTTGAGCAACAAGAGAACTACATTTGGGCACTTACGATCTTGAAAGCATTGATGAATCAATCCTCTCTACCCACTGTGATTGTAACTGATCGAGAACTTGCGTTGATGAATGTAGTTGAGGTAACTTTTCCAACATCAAAACATTTTATTTGTCGGTGGCTTATTAATAAAAACATTGTGGCAAATTGTAAGAAAATGTTTTGCACGAAAGAATTATGGGATCAATTTATTGTTGCTTGGAATACATTGGTTGTCGCAAAAACTGAGTCAGCATATGATGAATACCTTCGGAGACTACAGTCAGATTTCACTGATTATCTGACAGCTGTTCAATATGTCATGAACCAATGGTTAGGGCCGTATAAGGAAAGATTTGTGTCTTGTTGGACGAATAATATAATGCATTTCGACAATAACACAACAAGCAGGTATTTAAATGTTTTTAATATTTAATTTATTTCTCTAAATTTATAAATGATATAAAAATACCTAACATTGTTATTAATTGTATCTTATTTTAGGGTGGAGAGTCAACATTCGGCGTTGAAAAGACAGCTTCAATCGAGCCAAGGTGACTTTGAGACATGTTGGAAACAAATTCACACACTTATTAAGACCTCACATGTTGCAATCAAGGGTTCATTTGCGAAGAGTCGAACAATGGTTCTACAGAAATTCAAATCAGTATTATTTCAACACCTACGAGGTTTGGTGTGGATAATTGCGATGAATAAGATATACGATTAGATGAACAATTTACCCGAGGATGGTCATGTAGACCCATTGTTGTATGGGTGTGTACTGAGAAAGACATGCGGACTACCTTGTGCGCATGAGATAGCTGAATATCTGAGAAATGACGTGCCAATTCCTATTGATCAGGTTAATGTATTATGGAGGAAATTAGATATATTGCCAGCAAAAATTGAGAATGTTGATATTAGTGTTACGTCAGAAATGGAGACTCGATTATATAAGAGTTAGGAACATGTTGTTGCAAAATTTCATGAAGCCGCAATGCTAGAGAAATTGTTGATACTCAAAAGAATGATGGAGGTTGCAGAGCCAGTAACAACATCATTGATTGTGCCCCATGATGAGACTCGCACTCGTGGTCGTCCGAAGCCCCCAAAGGCTAAAAAGTTCAAATCAACCAAACGTGATCCTAGTTTGTTTGAGTATGTTGAGTCGATGAAAGATAGCTGCTCTCCATGTGATCAAGGTTTGGTGTACGAGGTTGGTCCATTGTAACAAGTTTAACTTGGAATGGTTTTGGATTGAATTTTGTGTAGAATTGCACACGCTTGAGATCAGTTTTCAGTTTGGGCCGCGTATTAACGCATATCAGATATAACCTGTAGTTTAATAGCCACAGTTTTGTGTAGACGACTCGGAATCAAAATCCGTTTGGTGCGTTAGAGGCTAGACTTCAAGATCTTTTTAACCATACCTTATTTGTAATTTTCGGACTTATAGATCATACTAGGCTCGTCTTTGAAATTGACTGAAATTATTGGATAGCATTTGGGCTTTAGTCACTTTTGGCCCATTAGGCTTTGAGGCCATTTACCTCCCTTACTTGATATTCAGCAATAATCCACCATTTATGAGTTCGAAGTTTTGAGTTTCAAACCCGATTTGTTATCGAATATTTATCCGTTTTTAATTTCGACTCCGCAGGGGTGTTGTACGTGTTGGAGATTTACTTTGTACCCGAAAATTATGGAGTAGTATAACCGACTCCTTTGAGGTTTGTAATTTATTTAGGGGATGATTACACCATTATTTAAATTTAGATATAATAATAAGAAATTATTATTTGACATCTATGAGCAAATAAATAATTAGCGGTTGTGACCCAAAAGTGTTTTAGTATTTTAATTGACCCTACATGGTTAATTCGTATGATAGTTAAAAATATTAATTGAGGGAATAGTATATTAGTCCCTACGTGTTAGAAATATTTATGTGGTATTGTATTTCACTTTACGGAGTCAAATTGGATTTGATTTAAAATTAAGTCAACTGGGTAGTACAGACTGATTTTGGTACGCAGTTGAGTTGTTTTGATCGAGGAACCCTTGAAAAATTTTTATTTAGGTTAAGATTTTTAAGGGTTTTACTTTAGACATTTAGAGAGTGTCAGGAGAAGAAATCACGTCGTTATGTCGAACGATGTTCAAACTGGAGCCGTTTGAAAATCACCAGCACTCTCGCTTGCTATCAGAGCACCGGGGCAGCCATTGTTTTTCTGATTTTTGGAGTGAAAACTCCATCCTATCCTCCAATTAAACCCCCTCCCTTTCTCTTGTGCACTCCCTTGGGGGGCAATATAGTCCCTTCGCTTTTCTTTAAGGTCTAAAACTCCTTCCTCCCCTTCATTTTTGGGCTACACCGTGAGAGCAAAGAGGGAGGGATAGAGAGATCGGGAGAGCTC